>QVRM01001737.1:1165000-1462038 GCA_003439945.1 Dermanyssus gallinae
AACATTCGAGTGTCTGGACTGAATGAATATACCGAGAGCGGACAGGTCTAGTCTCGTCTTCTTTACGATTGTGCTACGTGCAAGACGTCTCCCCGAGTATTGTTCTCTCTGTGTAAATTGTTATTGTTACTGTGTCGTGATTGCCCGGTACACAGAGGCCGAGAACGTTGACATTTCTCACATTTATGTTGAAGCACGGTGCAACGTATACGAAGCGCGACGGCTATACCAGATGCATTTCCCAATAGACGCTTACCAAGTACTAACACGTTTGTGAACGAACATCGTTACGCACGTGAAACTGGATCGTACCATGGCCGTCACTACGACACTGGTGGAACGAAGACAGCAAGAATGGTGCGAATCGCAGTACCGTCCTCAGGGTACGGACGACTACATCCGTACAAACTGCAGCAGGGCATTGCAAAATTCAGACTATGAACAACAGGTTGACTTCTGTAGCTGGTTTCTGCGGCAAGTAGAAGCCAATGCGGAGTTCCCTACCCTTGTGCTTTTTACCGATGAAGCTCGTTTCACACAAGGCGGTGTGTTTATTGGGCACAACACCCATTGTTAGGGCAAGCAAGGACCCGCGTATGACTCGCCAGCGTGGACGCCAGAGTCGTTTCTCCGTGAATGTGTGGGCTGCCATGGTGAACAGCTATCTCATAGGGCCACACATACTTCCTAACACGTTGAATGGAGACGCACTGCGGTGTGTGATTACCTCAACAAGACCTTCCAGAATCGGTGGATTCGCCGGGGCGGGCCGATCGCTTGGCCACGGCGATCACCTGAAGGCTCTTGTCTATAAGACTCCGGTCGAGTTACGTGAAGAGCTGGTCGCTAGGATAACCCTCCGTCCTAGAAAAACGTCCAGCAAAACCTCTTCAAATACAACCGATCCTGCCGAGCAGTTTGCCGAGGCACCATCGTCATTTATGCATGCGCTCTAGTTTAATGTCTGGAAGACCTTAAATACTCCGCAACCACGGTTCAGGTAATCTAATAAAATCAGAACTAATAAAATAACTAAATGTAATTCAAATCTTGCGAATTAATTTATAAACGACCATGTTGCATCTTCTGGCCCGTGTTGTATGTCTTTAAAAAAGATAAAAAATCACAAATACTGCGGTGTGCGACAATATGTTTTCGTTATAGGAGGGTTGGTTGTCTCGCATCTTGTGCTCCTATGACGCCACAGATTTGAGTAATTTCCTTCTCACTTCATAACAAGACTTCTCAGAGACCAGGTTTCATTAAAATATTGCCTCAACGAGCTCTGCAATGAAATTACCGATAAAATTGTTCTCCTTCATGTATCTGAACGATGCTGTTAGATGTATTCGGATGATTTGAAATAGATTTACACAATCAAATAGCAGATCTTGTAATAAAGTTTTGATATTAAACAATTTGATCTTAACAGTGTACATAAGCAGTTCGAAAAGTTTAGAATGGCATGCAGAAAGGCGTCACGCCAGGGAGTCTAAAACCCGTCGCGGGTGATAAACACGAACGTGAATATGGGTGCACGTAGCATAGATATCATGGCACGGCTCTAGCTAGAAGCACTAACTTGCAAATAAATTCGCTTTGTGAAGCGCGGAAGGCACCCAGTCTCTTAGGAGAGAATTAGAAAAAACACACAATTATCAAGCAATATATCCAGGACACTGGGGAATGTTTAGAGCCATCTGTAGTGACCGTGACAGCTGCGGGCGACCTTTACAATGGCCTCCTAAAACGTGACACGTAGTCGGAGTTTCTTTGCTAGCATACACGATTTTGGACTAACAACTGAAACTAACAGGAAAGGCGCAACTTATACTTGTTAGAACAGCACATATGCGGTCGTCTAGCTTACAGCCAGCTACCGTACAGCCAGGTACAAACATAACCGAGCGTATACATTGCACGCACCGCAAGCATTGTCAAGGGTTTTCCAACATTAAAAGAGGCCAAGCCCGTGTGCGCCTGGTGATAGATACGACTATCAGTCGACGACTTAACAGGCGGCACTTAGGCGGGCACTGCCTCAGTGTGCAAATGTGCAATTATTGAATAAATTCAATGTTGTATTCCCAATATCTCAACACGCTATTGACTGACCTCCTTCTGTTTGTCACGTATATCAATGCCTTTAGAAAAAAACATACGATGAGCAGTACATCTAACCGCCAGCACTAAAACACGCATAGGACCATACCAACCCCGGTTTGACGCCGTGTGCACACATGTAGACAGAATCACAAGCAAACACTAAAGACAATAAAGAACCAAGAGCGGAAACGGTACAAAGAACAGCTTCGGATAACTCAAACATGACATAACACCTTTGCACCATGGGTTCTTCCATCCAAGAAAGATCGACCGTCCAGCCCACAAATTGATGAACGTAAATAGACCCGCCTCTTTTGGATATTTATTCATTTGCTGCTTGTCTTTCTGCCGGAAATCCAGTCGATTAGGAAGACACATGTGACGTGTGTATTGAACAGGTAGTCTGAGGAACAATCCTAGATAATGCACATCGGTGGCCCTGGACCAAATTGCATGCGAGCACACAGAGCACCCACACTTGAATCGATAGCTAGCTCCGCTCTCTATGCCGCCTAGTTATTTGTATTCGCCAAGAGCAGGGAACATTCGCAAATCTACATAACTAAAGCAGTGCGATTGGGCGCCCTAAACTGATAATAAGTGCATCATAGACTGGATGTAAGCGCTGTATCGGTGGGGGAGAAAAATGTACAGCTACCGATCACTAAGAAAAACTGGAGAAATCATATACCGAAAACCTGCAATTAGCCACTAAGAATACACTTATTATGTCAACTTTACTGGACCGATGTATCGTGGATTGTCGGCAAGGTACAGACAAGTAGATAGCTAAGTACTCCCGTAAGGAATTCGAATTTGGAAGAATCTGAGGTACGTCGCAGGAGGGCAGCTTCTCACTGGCACATCATAAGAACAGCAAGAACTTCAGTAACACGTGAGAAGTAATACATGGTCGGTAGCGTACTGCCTTGCTTTCTGATTCGAAGGCACAACAAGTTTGATGATCTTCATCAGAAATGTCTACAATAAACACACCACATGTATGAGGTGTCAATTAAATCTAATAGCAAAATCGAATATATAACTACAGAACAGTGACTGAAATTAGATTTTTAGATTTGGAGACAACACAACTTGTCTTATGAAAGTCATTCGGTGCAGCAACACCAAGAACACAGCAACAACAATAACAGCAACAACAATTTTAGTGTTGTTGTTGTTGTTGCTACAATGACGACGTTGAACTGCAATGATGATGCATCACTTGTAATGATTGCAGAGCCGCTGAACACTGGTAATAGCCAACAAAAAAAGCACTTACCCGGCGTCGTACGTGTTGTAGACGTCATTTCGAGACACGACGAAGTCATGTGGATTGTGATTCGCGAGTTGCGCGTTTCGTGTCATCAGACCGAAGCCACAGTAGATCAGCACCGCGATCACGATCGAGAAAACTAGACCCACAGCTCGGCAGTAGGTCTCCAACTCCATGTCGCCACGGGCGTAGTAGCCCTCCGGGGTTGTGTCTCGCTTGGCGTGCGCACCTGACGCCGCACTTCGCGACCTCGTCGTCGTGCTCGAAGCCATCGTTTTTGTGCTCAAATCGTTCAGTGAACTGTTCGTGACCGACTCATCTTTGATCGATTGGAGACTCTCCTTCGACAACGACTCGCCTCGCGACGACTTGCGGGGCACCGTCGATGCCATGCGATGCGTTGCAATGCGACGGTAGGCGAGGCAATCTCGACTAGCGGTGGTAGCACTCGAGTGCTAGCTGTACGAACGTTCTACGTGCGTAGTCCAGTACGCGCACCATGTACTGCAGGACATCACCGGACGCGCGGGCGGACGGACGGACGGGGTTTCCTTCAGCCAACGAGCTCTGCCAGAAAGGGGAATGCGGAACAAAGCCAGCCCGTAAGCCCAAGTTTTTGTCAGGTGAACACAGCGTTAGTTGAGCTAGCACACCTAGGTCGCCTAAACTGATACGACGTAGTAGTTAAATCGTTGTCTCAGCTGACTGGCTAGAGGCTAGTGGCGGTGCAGGATAGCAGCAGCAGAATCAAGTCAATCAGCCGCGTTAAGTCGGGTGGGTCTCTCTCTGTCGGCAAAGCCTTCGCACCATCATCTATCTAGTCTGATAACGAAATTTCAGCGGACGCAAACAAATCACAACAATCATATTTAGTTTCGGCGAACGAGTTGAGTTTCACACAGGGAAACCTATGACTAAATCTAAACCGCTTAGTTTTGAGCCACGGAAACAAAACATAGCTGAAATTTGACAAGTAAACATGCGTATTATGCATGTCAAACTCAATGTTCTAGACGATCATCCGTCCTCTCTCTCTCTCTCTATTCTGGCATTTAGATACGCAACAGCACTAACAAATGAGTTGCTTTTGATGCCGATGTAGGTGCCACGATCCGTCTTTCAGCTGCACGAGTACCCAACAGTGCCTCGCTTTGTTGAAACGATAGTTCTCCATTCTTCTGACGACCCAACTGCAACGGTGTTCTGTAGAATGCTCGTTAAAACACAACTCCTTAAACTGTACACTAACGACACAGTTCTTCACTTTAATAGTACTATGAGCCACCAAGCGCCAATTCTATTCGAGCATAGAGAAATTGAGCAAAGACTCTGTGTCCGAGTAAAGTGTTTAGCGTCCGACGGCTTTAGCAGCGAGCTCCTGATGTTTTGCAGACTCTCGTATACCCAGATGAAAAGCATGGACTGCTCTTATGGTCACTCTAGCATAATAGGCACAAGTGCGAAGGGCTCCTCTGTATATTGTACCGATACACCTTGAAGGCGCCACACTTAATAAGATTTGCGTCCGGTGGTATGTACCCCCTCCCCCTCCACGGGTCCATTCGTAGTAGAGGAAATCATACTACTGGCTTTTTCCGTTTTACTTGTTTCTTTCTTAAACTTTGCCGGATTATGTCGAATCTGGTTAGAGATGACTTAGTGGGTCTCTGTCCTACCGTCACTAATATTTTTCTAACCATTCTTTGTTTCTATACACTTTGGATGTGTTCTGCCCTAATTTTATTCTTCCTTATTAGTTTTTTTGTCGCTTAGGCGAGATACCAACTCCTAGTTTGGTGTAAATAGCAAATTTCGTGTATCTAGGTGTATAATTATTTTTATCATGATATACTGACTCGTTTTTTTTCTTGGGGGATGCTGCCTAATTTGATTCCCACTTCTCGACAATTATCTACCGCCTATTGAGGTGTCTAGCTGCAGTTATGCATCTTGCCAGCGGTTTAATTAAACAGCTTCATTTGGGGGTATAGTGATGTGTGCAACTCTATATTCTTGTAAACATTGTTCTGTTGACACTTGCCATTATTTTAATAATAAATTCTATCCACTTCGAATAATAGTCAAATGCTACATCCGCAAACTGATCTAATGCGCCTGGACGCTATATTCTATTGTTTTGTTCGGACTATTTCATGATGCGCGTCTATGTGGGCTCGCCAAAAGGATATCCGTCTCAGTTGTTAAAGTAACTGTCGATAGAAATTCGAATAATTGGAATATTTCTGATAAGTAATGAATGATATACATTTGTGGATGATGGTTTTTGTTGCCTGTGCATTTTACCGTTCCAGGCCCGCCCAGCTTTAAGAGAGGATTTCCGTAATAATTCGACGCGTCTTGAAGTTATGTTAGCTTTCCCCATATTGCCGACCTGAGCAAGACTACTAACAACTGATAGTCAGTTTTCAGTTTAAAGCTCCTATCTTTTTGTAAGCATGCCAGCACTTGATTGTGAACGGGCATGCCGATGCTCCTTGTTACCTGTTCGCTACGTTACTAGACATTTGCTGATTTACATGATGCGTAACTGACCATTCCTTCCCCCAACTGTGATTTATACAGGTACGGCTATTAACCTCTGATTTCAGTCTTCAGTAGCCCATCTATTTGTACAGAAAGCTTTCAACAACATTTTCAAAACATCTTAACTTGAGGCCAATGTCCCCAACGCCTACGGTCAACTGGATCTATTGTATTCCAGCATACACGAAGCGCCTAACTATTCCCTTTCTCTCGGACGATTCGCAGACAATAACCGCGCTGTTTTTTTAGAAACCGCGAAAACGAGGATGTCCTCTATCCAGTGTAATAGCACTGTCTTGAAGGCAATTAGCATTTTTCCTATAATTGTTCATTGTTTACTTGTCATATCTTGTAGCTGCGTGGTTATCGACCGCGCTACGCCGATATAAATGCAATAGAAAACTCCTTTATTCATGTATTAAAGGGTAAGGACGGACTGGCCTGTGAAAATCTCCGGCCACGCGCCAGGCGAAGACTTTCCGCGAGAACTTTACGAAATTCGAGTACGCAGCAACTTAAATGACACAACACGCCTTCGAACTACATCACTTTTTTTTCTTTGATTTCTCAAGTTTGAGTTGGCAGCGCCTCCATTGCGTTGGCGTAGTGCCGGCTGAACCGTTTATTCTACTTGTGACAACAACAAGCATAAGCTAGTAATCGTAAATTGCCTTTAGTCCATCTTCTTTTTGCAATGCAGGTGATGTACGTGTTAGGTATCATGCGAGTCGTTGTTTTTTTTTTATTTACAAGAGACTACGAGACGTAGATTGCTTACAATGCAAGCGCGTTTGATGTTAATTAAAATTGTCAGCAGCATCTGAATTTAACTGCACACTAGGTAGAATCTCTTTATTAAAAACTACACTAAAAAGCGATCTAAGAGTTCACTAGGCTGCGAGCCTTGATTTGACTTACCACAGCAGTCAACTGACTAGTCAAAGCTTTGTATCGTCTCGTCAACACCTTTTATGTTGGTTTATAATCTGCATACCGTAGGTCTCTTGTGCTTTCCGAACTCATTTGCTGCTCTCCGCACTGAAATATCCCAAGCGAAGAAGAACACGCAACTGGCTGAGGCGGCGCAGTTGGAGATATGCTCTCGACAGGACAGCAAGTTTTCTGCCCGCCACTCTAAATGGTACCGCAGTGTCCTGTTTTGGCAGTAAACTATCCGCATGTCAGCGGTAACTATGGCTATGCGTCTTTGTCACTGTTAGTTAGATAGTGTAGATTCAGTGTTGTGTATGTATGCAAGCTTACTCACATTTGTCAGTGGAGCGAAACAACATTAACATAATACACAACATAGTGTACGCTTCGTACGTTTACAGTCGCACGGAAGAAAGTTGGGGTCCGTGATTAGCGAAGTGCTCGAAGTACCGAAGCTTACTAGTGGAGCTCATTTATGCGAGACTAACCGGATCGGCACACGTGTGAAGTACGTGGCTGAGGAAGCCTAACGGGAAGTTCTCGGGTCGGTGGTTGAGGAAAAAATAGGTTTCCTTCGGGTTTTGGTGGCCGAATCGACGGCGTTATACGTAGTTCAGTCTGGGGTAACATGGCACTGCGGACGGGGATAAATAGAGGAGCACTCAGGTTGGTCCAACGGACCCTGGCAATCAGGGTTTTATCAAACGGTGTTGACTGAAGCCCTCCTGGTGCTGGTCAAGATACTGCCATGGGATCTCCTAGGGTATCAGATAAGTCAAATCTAACTGAATACATTTCTAGTCAGTCGGCCTGGCATGAGAAATGCCGGGCTCTCTTAGCAGCACCCTCACAGCACGGTTTACGGAGCGGCGTAATTCCCCCTTTTTTTTTTTTTTTTTTTTTTTGAGGGGGGTGGAAAATGCATTTACGCACACTCGCCAATGTTTTGGCGGGTAGTGTGAGACTAAACGCAGGAGAGAGAGTACGTGACTCAATCTAATTCCAGCGCACTACCCACTAAAAACCACCCCCAAGAACCCCCTCCTGGTTCGGAATTGTGAACCATTACTTCGAGACCAGGAGAGGGGAGTCTCACGCTTCAACCCTCTCCATAGTCTGTGGGTGCGACCCGAGCAGGTAGGACCTGCTGGGTTAAATCTTGGAGGTTCCGGGCGACGAATCGCGCCCGACGAATATTCTCTAGCCGGATCTTTTCGCGCATGAGCCCATCGAGGTACTTTAGGCCAGCACCCCAGTTAGTCGTCGAATCGACCATGTGTGTGACGATCGCCTGCGCGGTAGATGCCCGTAGGGTGAACGGTGAGCTATCCCGGTACGCAGATAACGCCGTACACGCCTCAATGGTATGCGCGGCATCATCGGGCACTCCGGCGTCGCAGAGAACACATATGTCCGTCACTGCTTTCCCGATCTTCATCATGTACGCCTGGAACTGGCCATGTCCGCTCAGGGCCTGGGCAGCGTAGTATGTCGTTGGTCCCTGTGCCGTGTACCACTTGCGCAAGTCCGTGATGATGGAGCGCGTCCACGTACCTCTTGTGTCTCCGTCCAACGGGTGGGTCCACATCTCGACCCAAGCGGCGAGTGTGGCCTCTCGAGCCTCAGTCCACGATATCTCCCCGTTTAATCTCCGTCTGCTCCTCTCTTCCGCCAGCATGTTCCATGGAAGCAGGCATGCGAGTACAAGCAGGACGTCCGTGGAAACCGTCCGGTACGCCCGGCTAACCCGTATTGCCACGCTCCGTTGGGAGCGACGCAGGGCCTGGCGGGCCGTGACCGATCTGAGTGCTAAGTCTGCCCACACTGGTGCGGCATAAAGCGCAACCGCTTCTGCAACAGCAGCTAGTAGGCGCCGTTTGGGATTTGACGCGCCTCCCTCCCGTGGTAGTATACGGGCCAGATTGGCCGATACTCTTGCCACCTTTTGCGTGACCTGCCTGATATGTGGTAGGCCAGTTAGACCTGTGTCCAGGGTCACCCCTAGGTACTTGGCGTGGCGGGATGGCGTTAGAGCGTGCCCGTTGAGCTCCAGGGATATAGGCCGTGTCCGCCTGCGGCCGGTTAAGAATAGGGCCTCGGTTTTTTGTGGTGCTAACTCCAGGTGATGTTCAGTCATCCACCTGTTTATTCGATCAAGAGCCGTGTTTGCCCTAGCCTCCAGGATAGTCCATGTGCGAGCGGTAACTACCAGTGCAAGATCATCCGCGTAGGCGATTGTCTCCACCCCATCCGGCAGGTCGTCGAGCCGCAAGACACCATCGTATGCCACGTTCCATAGAACTGGGCCGAGTACTGAGCCCTGCGGCACCCCCGCCGTAATTGGATGGGTTTCGCCTTGCGTGAGGAGTGTCCGCTTCTCCAAGTACGATGATAGTATGCGCCGCAGGTACGGGGAGATCCCTTTCTGTTCGAGCGCACTCATTATTGTCGACCAGTTGGCGGTGTTGAACGCATTGCGGACGTCCAGCAATATCAATAGCACGTAGTTGCGTGACCAGAGTGGCCGCTGCTGCTCGGCGCGAGCCGCCTCTATGACTCGCTCCACGGCGTCAAGGGTGGATCGGCCCCTGCGAAATCCATATTGGTTATTTGAGAGGGCATCTCTCGCCTCCAGTTCGTCGTTTAAACGCCGAACGAGCACGTTTTCGACTAGTTTGCTTACAGCGTCGAGTAAGCATATGGGGCGATGCGCTGACGAGCCGGGTGAGGCGTTCGGCTTCGGTATCAGTACTAAGTGGGCACGTTTCCACTGGGTGGGAAAGCGACCCTCTACAAGCAAGCGTGACACTAGCTTTGCAAGAGGCTTGGGATAGGATCGTGCCAGCAGTCGCACCACGTCCGGTGGGACCCCGTCCGGGCCCGGGGCTTTACCCGGTGCTAGCCGCTCCGCCGCTTCTATTATGTCCTCTGTTGTTACTTCCGGGATCTGTTCAGGGTCAACGGGAATGCTGGTATGAACGCGGGCCGGTTGTTGCGGAAAGAGCTTGAGAACTACCCGGCGAATTTCTTCTGCCGGGAGAGGTGGTGGTGGTGCGCGGAGCTTGCCCATAACGATCCGATAGGGAAGACCCCACACGTCCACCTCAACCGAATCCACCAAGGCCTTCCAGGATTCGACTTTTGCCTGCTGAATGAGCTTTCGTAAGTAGAGTCGATGCGTACGATAAAGGTCCCCTAGGCGCTCAACCCTGGCAGTGGCATCTGCCAGAGGGTCGACATTGTGCCCCTGTCGTCTTCGTTTCGCCAGCCAAGAGCGTGCACGTGTCAGTGTGCGGTTCGCGCGTAAACAGTCTACACGAGCTGTCTGAATAACCGAGCTCCACCAAGGTTTAGCAGGCCGGGCTCTCGTGCCGTCACGTCTGGCTGGGCCCCCGGCCGCCCGGCAGGCAGCCGCCAGGATTTTAGCCAGGGTATCCGCGTCTAATGGAGTGTCCGCCAAGCGATTGAACCGGTTTCTAAAGAAGGTCTGGAGAGCCTTTTTGTTGATGTATCGCATCTGCCACGTGCGCCTCCGCGTATCGGGACAACGGGTGATAGGTGAGACCAATTCAAACGTTAGGTAGCGGTGGTCGCTTAGGGTTTCCTCATTCTCCTGGACTTTCCAGTTTTGTATCTGCCGCAGAGCGGTCGGGTCCGCAAAGGTGAGGTCTAAGAACGATGTTTGACCTCGGCGCGCAAACGTAGGAACATCGCCGTGGTTGGCCAAGGCCATGTTGTGCTCGGACATCCAGTCAAGAAGAGTCACGCCTTTGTCGGTGGCGCGGCGACCCCCCCAGGCAGTGTGCACTGCGTTAAAGTCTCCCGTGATGAGCAGTGAGTGTTTTGGGTATCGGTGAGATGTTATTGACACCGATAACCTATCCAGGTAGTCCTCCAGGTCTTGCAGAGTTTTATTAGGTGAAAAATAACACGAATATACAACGAGATTGCTATGTGGAAGGTACGTCCACACAAAGCCTTCCGCATGACCCCAATCGGTGAGGGAGAGCATCACGTCTTGACGTGTCCACCAAATGGCCACGTTACTTTGGTCATCAGTGTACATGTTAGGTGTAGAACGGGAGATGTGCACATTTGGTTCTGTTATGAGACAGAGACCCACCTGGTGCTCTGTGGTGTATGCGCCCAGCATATCGTGGGCCGCCCGGCACCGATTGAGATTTACCTGGAGAAACTTGATCATTACTCTGCCTGGGGGATTTCAACCTGGGGGGCATTGCCCACCTTTTGCCAGTCTTCCGTCGGCGCGAGGGTCCTACGGCAAAATTGTTGCCGGCCCCGATTCGATGGCGGTTCAGCGCGACTAGACGCTCCTGGTAAAGCGTCAGGCCTGGGCTGAGCCGTAGCCTTTGTTTTCGACTCTCCAGATGAAATAGGCTCCTTCCGCTTACGCGACTCTTGCAGCTGTGTGCGGTATGACGGGCAGGCCATACTATCGGCTCTGTGACCCGAGACATCGCACACGATACAGTGTGTCGTCTCGGCCTTACACGCAGCCGCCGCATGATCTGGCGATCCGCATCGGCGACAGAGGCGGGCGGCCGTCTTGGGTGCCTTGCAGGTTGCCGCCTTGTGGCCGGGTCTCTGGCAGTTGAAGCATGTGGGTAATCTCTCCCAGACCTCGGGCCTGCACCTACTGCCCGCAATCAGGATAGATTGTTGAGCTTGAAGCCACCTGGCTGTAGGGGCCGTCACCTTAAGCAGCGTGTACCAGCGGGTCGTGGTGCGGCCCTGGCGTGGGTCACTCGCCACTATGGGAACTGCCTCGGTGGCTCCTAGTAGCTGACGGATATCTGCCTCTATCCTTTTAGCGCTGACCAGAGGATTAATGCCCCATAAGGCCACTTCTCGCATGCCGGCACCCATTCGGCTGTCAGCCTGGTGGCCGGTTGCTTTGCTGATGCTATCGGCCAACTGAGCCCCAAGTTCATGGGTGATGCCCCGTAATCGGATAATGACGTCACCGTCACCGTTCCTAACGAGGCCGCTCACGGCCGACTCCACCTGTGCATTGTCCGCCAGGTGAGCTCGGAGGCTCTTTACTGTGTCGGCCCAGGTCCGGCCTTCTCCGACCCTGACCCTGACAGACATTTGTCCCGCCAGGGCCGAGGCCGGTGGAGGGGCCCTACTCGCATTTGCTGGCAGCCGACCCCTTTGCGGCGTTTCTCCCCGGCAAAGCTCTATAAGGCCGTCCCGTGACGACTGGGACACAATGGCCGCCAGAATCCGCTGCATTGGTCCTGATCGCCACTCATGGGCAACGTATAAAAGAGGGGGTTTCGTGGTCGCTGAGACTGAGAGCTGGGTCATGCGCTCGATAACAGCGCGAAACAGTGTAATCGTAGCCTCATCGCAGGGTTTGTTGGGATGTAGAATGCCTACGACAAGGTGACGATTCTCGCCACCGTTGCCTGGGGTCCCAGCGAGTGACTCCCAGGTATCTGTGGTATGCAACACCGCCGCCGTACCTGGAGGCTGTGTAAGCAGCCGTGGTAAAGAGGGGAATTGACCGGCGAGGCCGGCAAGTACCTCTGAGTCAGCCTTTGCTCCCGGCACGACCAGCACGCCCCTTACTTCCCTGAGAGAAGTGATTCCCTCCGAAGATGAGGGAACCTGCCGAAGGGAGCCCGGGGGCCAAAACAGGCCCGTTAGTTTGGCAAAGTCTTCAGCCGTCGTCGCTGCCGAGATACGCGACTCTAAATACACTCGGGCAGCTTCAGGGTCCGCCGGAGCACACCGCAGGCAGATTGCTGAAGGGTCCGAGGATTGAGAAGGCCGCGCCAGCAACTCATCTCGTTCCCTCTGCACCGCCTCCAGTGAGCTCCGGAGGCTCCCGATCCTCTCCTCCGCGTCCTTTAGCGAGGTCCGCAGAGAAACCTTGAAGGAATCCACTGCCGTTTCGACCCTGTGGAGATCCAGGTCCAGCTTCTCTGATATCTCTTTTAGCTCAATTCTGGTGTTTCTTAACTTGCAGGACTCTACCACTGTCCTGACATGTCCTTTGAGGACCGTTAACGCCCAGCCGTATGCTGCCTCCGCGTCAAAGCCTTGTTTGAGATTAGCCTCTGCGCAATCCGTCATCTCTGTTGCGAAGGTCGTCTTGGGTGTCACGGCGTGTTGTTCGACGACGTCAGAAACGCGTTTCTTGTCAGAATGAATTCCCATCGTGGTATCCGATGGACGTTTTCGAATGCCGAGAGATTCGACGCACGAGTTATCCATCTCCATCGAAGATTCTTACATCGTCGACGTCTATGGCGGGACGGTTTAGCTCCGCTACGGGAGCGTTGAGGTCGCCCCCTATGTCCTCGCTGGTAGGCACCGCAGGATCAGGGGGCGGCCTCGCGTGGCTCGACGACGGCCGTACGGGCATTGTACCTCTTGTTCCCCCAGATATCTCGGGAAATGTAGCAGGTATTGTTGCAAGCTAGATTATGCTACGTTTGAGCAAGTCTCTTACGGTGGCGAAACGGCAAGGCGATATCTATAGCCGTTCGCTATCAGAGTTCTTGAGAAAGAAACAGTAGCAGCGTTGCCGCGTCTGTCTGGCCTGCGTCTCGCCGGGTAGGCGGACAAGGCCGGCAGTGGCGCCGCCCTGGTGGCCACAAATGGAACTACAGGTCGACACTTAGCTCACAGCGGTTACGAGATGCGGACACGCATCCGCGTCGCTCCGCGGGCTCTGCGCACGAGACGCGGGTGTCAAATCGCACAGATTACACTACGGGTGTCAAAGCGCACAGATCACACTACGAGTGTCAGAGCGCACAGATCACGCCACGGGTGTCAAAGCGCACAGTTCACATCACGTGTGTCAAAGCGCACAAATCACATCACGAGTGTCAAAACGCACAGATCACATCACCTAGCACGGATGTCACAATAACAGCAAAGTCTAGTAGACCAAAAGTGTCGCGGAGCGGACGTCCGTTCGCGGCAACGATCAGCACGAGACTGGCGTAATTCCCCCTACCCGACCGTAAGCTAAGTGAAGTAGATTGGCAGATTCACATCTCCCACGGCTTCGAAGTGATGCCAAATAATAACGAGCCGGGGGGATGAGAGTTTAGTCGGTTTATGAGTCTTGCAGTAGTAATGCCTGCTGCTAGTGACGTCTGTGCATTATGTATGCAAACCTTCCAAAAAAATCGTGCTGGGCATGGAGACGCCAGCTTTCGTGAGTCATCAAGTCGTCGACATACAGATTTACTCTTAAGTAGCTTCCTAAAGCTTCCGACTCTTGTCGAAAAGTCTCCCCTCTGAAATTCCCGAATACAACCAACATTAAGAATAAAATATAAAGCGCCTTTACTTGCAGAGTTACGGGGGATGCCTGCGAAGTTGTCTTGCTATGGGTTTCTATGGCTACACGCTAGACATATATATTTTTATGATTTTAATCACTGCGAGCCCTGTCAAAATCGCTACAGGCCTGTCGGGTGTCTGTCCCACTAAGAAAAGCAGCTTTACCTTGAATCCAGAAAATGCTTGAAACCGTAAATGACCAGGCCACACTGTCACCCTGCACGCAGTGTTCGCACACCTGAAGCCTGCCTTCGATGTCGCACCGAAATATATTGTGTTGGAGAACCTTGGTCGTTGTGGTGTTGGTCAACCAATACAGGATTCCTGGCAGCAATAGTAAGGGTGTACATGGATAAACCCTTGAAGCTGACCGCCGGACACCTTGTGGGAGACGACGTTAGCCCCTTACGATTCTCCGTTCTCCTGAGTGATCTTCAAAAACATACCAAGGATCTCCACAATACCGTCAGCATAGTGCTGTATGCAGACGACATCGTTCAAAACAGTAGGAAACGGAAGAACCTTCAGGACGCTTTGACCACCATGCAGAGATTCTGCTTCAACAACCAGTTAAGCGCTAATGCCGTCAAGAAAAAGCGATCAAGTTCTAAGCAGGAGGGCGACTTGTCGCCCACGATCGGCTTCGGCTCCCGGACTAATGGAGTAACTAATCAGTGGTCACATATTCCCACGGAATATGTGACCCGATTCGGCCGTCTGGGCGTTGACGTTACTGTCAAAGGAATAGCATTCGGCACTCAAACCGCCGAAGGTGCTTCGTGAGAAGCATCTCGGCAACGATACCAAATATCTACAAGTTGGCCTGGCGACTGCGTTAACCCCGTTCAACATAAAGGTAGCTTCAGTCGCTTTATACTGGTTTAGAACGACTCGACAATTGGGCTCTGGAAGATCCTAATAAGGTCAAAGCAGAGTTCCTCAAAAGGGAACTCGGGTTACTCCGCAACGCGCGCAATTTTCTGGTCTACACACTCTCGAACGCCCTACCATACTCGTATATCGAAGGTCTACTACCGCGTTTTCGCGTGTTTCTCAACCCCGCTTCTCAGGGGTTCAGAACACGTTTCTTCTAGGAGACGCGACAAATACTCACCGATGTATATAATACGCAGGCAATGAAATCTCAATTCTAAAAGGACTTCCTACAAAAGTTCCGTCATCTGTTCACGCGATATGCTGTTCATGGCTTCCATTATGCATAATAATTATGCAAAGGTAGCGTCTGTGACAACTAAAATCTTTTCTTTAATATTTAGAACGTTTTATGACTGTTGATGAAGAGTTACAATTGACTGCAATTTTTCGGCAGTCAGTTTACATAATAAAATCCCTAATTTTGATAATCGTAAACGTATAGCACAGCTGCATGCATCACACTTGAAAAACTGCTGGTAGATCATACAGTTACTTTTCTTTAATCAGAAGGCTTGTTGGATGAGAATTAACATTGTCATACTAAAGGCAAATCTACGGTAACCCAAGTCGTCAAAATGGCACATTATTAGGTAATTGTGATAAACAATAAGCTGGTCTTTAATTATGTATAGTTTTATTCCCCCTTTTTAAGTGGTATATTGATCATAAAATGATTTAAACCAGTGCCACAATGTGCAGTATCGTGCATGCTACATGGGAAGGCTATTGCTATTTTAAGTAGCACTCGGTACCTCGGTGTTACGGTGACACCGAAACTGGATTTTAGATTTCATATGACGCTGATTATATCAAATTGTACATACTTGTCCAAAACCGAGAAGATCAGCAAGTCATCCGATTTGCACAAGTTTATTATGTAACATCATATTATGTTGTTTTACAAAGATTTATTACAATGTTTACACAATGCGTTACAACAGTTTGAAATGTCCTTATTATTGTGAGATTAGGCCGCCTCATTTAAGCAAACACATCGAAGCTATTGAAAGTGTACATAGCAAATTCCTTCGTCGTGTTTCATTGAGACGAAATTCTATTGTTCAAAATCTTATTTGCATTCCAGAGCGAATTGTCGTTTGTGCAATCGTATTCCAAACTCATCAAATGTATTCAATTATTTAAGCATTCACATCATTAGAAGCGGTAACAAAATATGCTCAAAACAAATTGCCAAGACAAATCGTGCAAATGACATGCTTTCGTAGAGGATGGCCAGTGCTCTTAGAACTCAAAACGGTAGTTGCGTAAACGTTGGTGCTCATGTAAACTGACTGCTAGTTGTATGCAACTAGATAACGAATTTTAAATGTAAATATTGTAAAATATGTCTTCTTTTAAAACCTAATCAATCATGCTCCTGTGCAATATACTGCGTCTCATCCTTCATGTTTGTAAATAGTCATAACCATGCGATTCACACGCGCTGAGCGGTTTACTTTACATATGTGCGTGATATACTGACAGCCTTATTAGGTACTGTTTGCTTTTGATAGAAACGCGTGAGAAAGAAAAAGTGATGACGTACGCCTTCAGTGCATGACGTCCCACTGCGTCGAAGCACCAATGCTCGTCATTGGCGAAGGTCCACTCCAAAAAAGCGGGGACTTTAGGACACGGAAACGGATATTACAGTGCTAGCCCCTTACAAATTCCTTTCTCGGTTCGCTGATCTTCTTGGGAACCCACTGGGCGCACGCCTCCCGGTAATCCAACCTGTTGTGCACAATTCTCCACACTGTACCAAAGCTAGCCCCCGCCATGACTGCCAACGCTTGCATTGTGACACCATGCCGATCACCAGGTTGTTTACCGATTTAGAAATAAATTGTTTGGCTGTGATTATCGTGATTAACTGTGTTGTCGAACACACTGTCTCCCCCGTATACTGCGACTACCCGGCGATGAATATTGGCCGGCCAATACCTTCGGCAGACAGATATCTGATAACACCTCGCTACTCCTCTATTGCCGAAGTTTGCAGAGGGAATGTCACGATGTTATCACACTCACTGCTGCGCTTATTTAAAGAGCATACCCCTTATTTTACTTAATGGAACTGTCTTCTCTAGGTGGCAAATTTATTAAATTCAATAATAATGCCGCATTGAGCTTATTAAAATGTACAGAATTACACATTTTCAACAATTGTAGCAATTAAGAGCGTTTTAGCAAAGAAGGCTGTTTCCTATTTGACATTGAGTTTTCATGTATCGGGTTTATTGCCGTGCGTGCACACCTTTCTATATGTGATCTCGTTTACTCGCCACCAGGCCACTCAGCCACCATTGCCTGTAACAATTTGTGCGCGCTACAAAAGGCCATCCTACAGGGAAGTAATCCCGGCATGTTGTGAACACACACTTAGTAAATTAGAGCACTGTCCGCATCAGCGTCGATATTGTTGCTCTGAATACAAGTTTTGCAATGAGGCTCGACAAATGAGGCAATAAGTGGTTCCGCTGGTGCACTCAAAAGGTCAACTCGTGAAGAAATTTGGTCGGAGAGAAGAAACGACTGAATAACGTCAGGCAATGTACTTGGTGCAAGATGTGAGTGAACCGAGTTCGTTCTAATAGAAGAGGCATGTATCACTTGTTGACAGGTCCGACATTCGAGGAAAACTTTTCGAGGCTTTCGCCACGTTTCAAAAGCTAGCTGCCTTGAACACCAAGTGCACGGGGCGGAACACTAGAGCGGGCACCGTCATCGATTACATCTGTGTAGCTGTAGTCTATAAGGCAGCTCAGGAGATTCTTATCTCAAGATGAAAAATCACTATACTGTCAGACCGCAATCTAACTACACTTAGGTTAATAAAGTTAGCGTGCCAGTGGTAAGAGCACAGCAAAGAAGTTAAGCAACGCTTGACCCTTCCATAAGTCGGGCCCGGTGGCGTGGTGACATGCGTTTGCGCCTCGCAACCGGAGGAGACACATAGGTGCGCGGGTGAACCCCATCGTTGCACATTTGTATTTACGGGGTCCGTCTATGAAGCAATGGGAAAAGCAGTCCCATGGACGTTAAATCTTGGCTGAGAGTCAGCCCCGAAAGGATTTTTTTTGACCCTTCTATAAGGTAGCGGAGTTAAATCAACACAGCCCGCGACGGGAGCGAGAGAACGGAATCAAGACCTGCGGTGGCACTTCAAAGAACGGCAAATCTAACCTATCCACGTGCTAAATTACTTGCCGCTGCAGCCGACCTTTCTGTGTATAGAGCATGCCACAACTGTTGGAAAAGCGCTGGCAGAACGTAAACGAAACATTCGTGAATACGTGCCAAGTACACGGCATGCAAGATGTCGTCGCTTGTGTATAGTTGTGGATCCATCTAGTTGAAGTAGAAAATATGCTTAAATATGACAATGAAGAATTGCGGCCCCCTCCGACCACATGAGGAAAGGACTGCGTATAGCCAGTAATACCCTCAATGCTGTACCAGCAAATGGAACACGACAGACATACAGCCTGTCAGGGCTATCGGGCATTGGCACCTCAACCACGGAAGTGCGGAGTGCTGTACCAATCATCCTAAAAAGCACAGGTCTGGACCATATACTGGTAAATGAGATGCAA
This sequence comes from Dermanyssus gallinae, assembly GCA_003439945.1. Lineage (NCBI taxonomy): Eukaryota > Metazoa > Arthropoda > Arachnida > Mesostigmata > Dermanyssidae > Dermanyssus > Dermanyssus gallinae. Next base: position 1,183,718 of record QVRM01001737.1, read on the forward strand.
AGACGGAACCGTTGGCTACGATGAACGCAAATCCCAGCCTCACCCGATACAGAAAACACGAGAAGCAGTGCAGGGCACAGGAGAACCTATACGACATCACCCAGGGCTTGGTTCTGACTGTGCCGAGCAGGTATGCTAGGTGCAATTGGCCATAGGCTCCCATCATAAGCTGGGAATACGCCCCAGTTTCGTGAGGTGCGGCGTTTATCTAGAGGCTATAGCACATGTAATGACATTTACTCCACAGAAAACCACTTCTGTGGCAGCCCTCGATTTAAGAGCGCAAAATTTGCGTTTCTTTTTGCCGGCATTTCAACCGGACCGAGAGACTCTTGGAACGCTGGAACAAATAAACCGCATCGTTCCGCTGAGTCGTGTTTAAATCTGAAATAGAAGAGTGATTCTAATATTGGTTTAAATAAATAACTATAACCGCTGCACCAGTCTCCATTCAATGGACTAATGAAAGGTTAAGAGTCAACTGAAGTTATAATTCATTAAAGCGTCTCGCGTAAGAACCGCAACAACAATCATAATAATAATAATATAAATAACAACAACAACAAACACTTAGCACTTGACAACACTCTGCCGGCCACAATGCAGCCTGCACGGCCGTGCTCAGCTCTGCGGTCGAAAACGTTCATAGCTTCCGATTCCTGGTGCATGGTGACTGGTCGTTCGCACCGTTACCTCGACATCACCGACGCCGGCACGCGTACAGCAAACGTCGTAGACGGCAATAAGCGCACAGAGTTCAAATGGCGGCTTGGCGAGATGCCAGTTTGGTGTTGATTCCTTTAATAACACCGCTCAGTGGAGTTTCCTCCGCCCTTCTTTGGCTGTCCTCTATTGCTCCCTATATCTCTCTCTCTACCGCTCTCTTCCTCCCATTTATTCATTTTCTTACCCGCTCTTCCATTCAGCTGGCATATATTTACACATCAACCAAATTAAACTGTGTGCGCCCACACGCATATACCAACCACCGAGCAGCCCGCCTGTGGTGCACGTTGCAACAAACATTCGGAGCTCAGATTTATTGTATATTGCGAGCTTTATATATAGCCGACGGGTATTGTGTCCCCCGTTTGCATAGCACGCTTGGTCCCTTTATATTTTCACTTTATCTCGCACTTAGCCGAGGGGATGGCTGTAGCAATACGGACGGGGCTAACTAAACGTCGGCCCCTCCGGCCATCCCGGCAACGACCACAGCAGAAATGACACACACAGCCCTCTATCATGAGGAAACTTGCTGCATCATACATTTTGGGTTACGTAGCGGACATATACATGCATATCTGGGTGTCGCCAAAGACGCCTTAGACGCGCGATGATAAAGATGCATCGCGTCTTTTAATACCCCCCGCCCATAAAGCACGCGTGAAACACCGCGTGATGCACGCCCTTCATTCATGACTGTGGGTCGTGCTGTCGCTGTGGAATAGAGATAGAGTCGCAATAGCATCCAGCACGCTGCGCCTCGGTTTGTTACAGGAAAGTCGCCTGAAATTCCCGGCACGCAGAACGACTCCCGCCTGTCCCAAGATGAATCTCACGTTCCATGTCGTACGTTGCAAAGACGTTGGCGTAAAAAATGCTGTTCCCCAGAAGACTAGTTCTAATAGTCCACCTATTATTCCCAGAGTTTTCTAACATGTATATGAGAGCACTAATGCGATCTGTCTCTGATCTGGCCAGTGCGTTTCGAGTTAGGCACAAGAGCTTCACATCAGCCAGCAGAGTAGAGCCAAACGCTTATGTAATACTCAAACAAATTCTGAGTTCGAAAATTCGGAAAAATATATTTACACAAATATTAAATGTTATTATGTAGCAGTGTCATAAAGTTGATGCCGTTATGACGCATAAAATGGATTACCATCAAACGATGAGATACAGTTCTGAAGGTAATAAGAAGTATTTCTGAAAATATTATTTAATTAGTGATATATATATATATATATATATATATATATATATATATATATAGTCAGAACGTTAGATAGTAAACCAAATCTATAAGGAAAAAATATAAATAAAAGCAAACATTGTACATATATGAATATTGATTAGATTTTTTTTTATATTAGGGTTTTATTGATATAACCATTTTCAGCGGTACACTTTCGTTTTACGAGCACGGTAGACTCTGCCACAGAGGCAAGAAGTCTTCTCTTGCCCTCAGTCGCGCCACGTGTCCTTGGTAGAATTTTGGCCAGACTGTTGACGATCTTTTCTGCCTTGGCGGTCGCCTCATCGATGTGTTCGTTGCCAGTGAGGGCTTTGTCGACAGTCACACCCAGGTAGCGAGCTGACCGCTTAACTTCGATGGCCATTCCATCCAGTGATAGTTGGACCTCTCCGTGCCTCTTCCGTCCTGTGAGAAGCACCGCCTCATTCTTCTCAGGGGCCAGCCGGAGCTCGTGCCCCACCATCCAGCCGTTTATTAATTCGATGGCAAGCTGGGCCGGCTCTTGGAGTAAGTCCGCGTTGCGCGCCGTGACTAGGACGGCCAAGTCGTCGGCATACGCAATCGTCTGGATGCCCTCCACGTCGCAGAGCCGCAGCTTATCATCGTACGCCATGTTCCACAACGTGGGCCCCAGCACGGAGCCTTGTGGGATTCCTGCTGTCATGGCGAACTCCCTGCCTGCATGTAAGACCTTTCGGCTGCTAAGATAAAAGGCTATTATTCTCTGCAGATACGGAGAGTCACCCTTTTCAGCCATAACCTCCAGGATTACCTGCCAGCTCAGTGAGTTGAAGGCATTGCAGACGTCCAGAAGGACGACCATGCAAAGCTCCCTCGACCACTGGTTCCCTTTTTCGTTGCCTTTCGGCTTCTTCTAGCACCAGATTGATAGCCATTTCTGTCGAGCGCCTACATCGGAAGCCAAACTGGCTGTCCGATAGCGCTCCTTTTTCCTCTAGTTCAGCTGTCAGTCTGCTGTTGAGCATCGTCTCGAATGTCTTCCCGATGGTATCTAGAAGACATATCGGACGATACCCAGCTGGGTCTGTCAGTAGCCTTCCTGGTTTCCTTATCAACGCCAGTTCCGCTATTTTCCACTCTGCTGGATAGACCCTCTCTTCAAGTATCTTGTCTGCCATCCGCTTAAATACTTCTGGCTGCTCCTGTAAGAGGATCTTTGCCGCTTCAGCTGGTATTCCGTCGGGGCCGGGGGCCTTGCCTTTCGGCGAACGATCCGCAGAGGCCATTATCTCAAAGCTCTCAATGAGTGGCACACCCGCCTCTGGAACCTCAATCTCTGGCCGAGCAGGGTCAGCGCGACTCGGAAAAGTCGTTCCACCGCGCTCTTTACAAGACCGTCGATACTGATTAGATACATTACATAATACAATTAACTAATTATATATAAAAACATGTATATACTGTACACGTATATTTAAAAGTATGTATGCGTTAACATGTAATCGTACATATGTACATTACTGTGCATGTTTTGACCTATATATATATATATATATATATATATATGATCAGAACAATATATATATGTTTTAATATCTAATATGTTCCGGGACAGAATTCTTGTGCGGAAATATGTATACTTACAACTTACATTCAGGTTTTGTTTGCAACCCAAGGGGCAGTCTAAATAGTTTTGACGTACCGCAGACCTACACAGGCGCATCTTTGTACATGTTCATACTGAACAATGTGTAGAAACGTACCGCAATTACGTGTTGTCCATGTTGTCCTATAGTCAGTAAAACAACTGCTGATACTCACGATGCGCAAGGGGCGCATTGAATTGAGTATCTGAATCAAAGCAAATCGGATGATTTTTGCAATTTTCGAATGATCGTAAGCCCTTAGAAAACAATCCTCGTGGCGATACACCAATGGCCAGTCTTAACGCTGTAAATGTTAAAAGCGTGCATGAGATCGTGTTTACGAACTTATAAACAAGCATAAGAAACATCCTAGGTGAGGTCTATTTTGCTGTAGGCACTGCTCATAATATTCTGCATGACGATTTAGAATTGTAGGAGCAATTGTTTTCAGGGAGTTTATCCCTCTTGACCAGAACGTGATAGGGGCCGCCTGCTTGCGAGAATTTGTTGTGCTTGACACGTACTTGCGTTACAATGCGCCGGTACACACAGGCGTTGTTGCTCGCATTTTTTTTTTTTTTTTTTTCGTTTCTGAAACGCCCATATATGCGATAGATATTCCGACAGATTTCACGCTCTTCCTAGCTCAAATCTACATTTGAGGCGATGCGCTTTGACAGTGTTGCATCGATTCAAGCAAATAAGCCAGTTCGGTTCTTAACAACATCTTTATTAAGTTTAGCCGTTCTTATAGGTAGAAATAAGCTGCAATAGATATGCTATTCAAACTTACTAAATCGGTGTAAACAACAAAGGCTCCTAAAGTATTGGCCGTGCCAAAAGCTGCAAAACCTCAGCCTGCCACTTCGCCTTGCCCTTGATCAATTTTGTTATGATACTATTACGTATTTTTATTGTGGAATAACCCTGGAACCTATTGAACAGACTTTATATATATATATATATATATATATATATATATATATATATATATATATACGAGCAATATATAGTCGAAGACCGTTTTGCAAACAAATTATCAGCTAGATTCGATGTCCGGCATCGCCAGCTCTTCATCAGTGTGTATGGTCTGCGCGTAGTCGAAGCTGTATGAATGGCCGTGTCGGCGTTCTGCCGCCTGTATTTCGGCGCGACTGGTAGTGCAGCTGCAGTGACGGTCTTAACCAGCCAGCTGCTGTTGCCGCTGCTAGGTAGCTTGACATATCAGAGTTTGGCAGGCCTAGCTTGTATGCGGCGTCAACGCGTATGTAAGCGACAGTGCAGCGACGATGCCGCGAACTCAGGGAAGCTTTAGTTGGGAAAAAAACGGCCGACCGGTAGACAGGCTGACAGACAGACAAACAGAAAGCTAGATGACTAAGAGAAGGGCGGAGTGAGGAGAGATCGCGAAAACGCTCAGGTGCCAAATTGTACCACGCTGAATACGCCGGTCACCTCTCGTCCGATCACCGAAGCTAAGCAACGTTGGGCCCGGTTAGTACGACGTCTGTAAGTGTGCGTCTGCTCATGTTGCAGCTGCCGCTGTGGTTGTGGTCGTCGCCGTTATTTATCATAGATTGTACCCAGACCCCGTCGACCCCGACACGTCCTCAGATATGTTTAGGGTAAAATAGGCGGCGTAATAAGTACATTTCAATTTGAACACCGGCCACTATTACCGACGGTGGCTGGCTGGAGGACGAACCCTTGACCGAACTGATGAACGTGTAAGCGACCAGCCTACGATACCCCCACTAAACTGCGACGGGGTACTCTAGTAATATAGAATACTCAGCAGCAGCAACGGTAACAGTTTTAGAGTCGATGGCTACATACAATCCCTACAACAACGGCAGCAACAGCAGCAACAACAACAAATAACAACAACAGATAACAACAGCAAGAAGAACTATATACATCAAGGGCGACGCTTCCGCTTCCCGGTTGATCGGCGGCGACGCATTGACACTCGTTCACCACCTCGGCTGTACCAAAAATGGCTCTGAATATGAAGGCTGGCCGTAGCAGAAACAGCCTCAAAACAGGACCAAATCCATTATTATTATTATTATTATTATTATTATTATTATTATTATTATTATTATTATTATTATTATTATTATTATTATTATTATTATTATTATTATTATCATTATCATTATTATTATTATTATTTATTCAATTCGTAATTGTGTTATCAGAGTACAGTTGTGAGGTTCGAACGTGTCACGTCGATTCAAGCACGTATTTAGCTGCTCATCCCATGGCGCCGATTATAGAAGCGGCATTGTCTCTACACACCGCGAGAGACAGAAGCTGTCTCAGATATTCGCCTTCGCGCTGGTCCCCCGTTGTTGCTATCATTCTCCTGGCCAGATCCCGAATGAATTTTGCTGTTCCACTGCTGATGGGTCCTAATGTTTCCATAGCCACCGGTACGAAGTGAAGACTGTTTTTAAGGTCTGCGTATTTGCGTCTTTTTTCCTGTTCGGCGCTTTCTGCTACCCATACTGTGCTAACATAGCTATGGCTGAGATACGATGGAGCTACTGTGCAGGACACTGTAGCATCCCAGGCCAAGCACTTGACGTGAGACCATAATGGTATGCTCACGCCGTCAGGTCTCTTGTCGTTGTCTTGTCCGAGGCCCCGTGGTTCTAGTTTTGCTGGCAACCTTGCCTTCCTAAGAGCTTTTTTGATGATTTCATTTAACTCCATGTGCCGTGAAATCCTTCCAGAGCTTCTTGGACAGCTCAGTGGGTGTAGACCGTAGGCATCGACCTCATTTCCGCATGCTGCGCAAGGAAAGGGTTCGCGAATTGAAGCTCCTATCCTGATAGCAGCAGCCATGCGGAAAGTGGTTGGGTCCAGCATAGTGCCCAAATGTGGAGATGGCAGGGCTTTAAGCCAGCCTCCACTAGAAATATCTCTGGCGGCTCGGAAAACCGCCTATTCACGGCGCGTACACAGAGATTCTTGAATGTCTCTTGCTAGCTTCCTGTTACTATATCCGTCTAGGTTGCGCTGATATAGATGTTTTTCCAACGGGCCAGGGTCTAATTTCATCCTGATCTTACAGTCAGCCTCCACCTGATGTTTGTGAATTAGCTGTTGCACATCGTGGCTTACCAACGATTCTGGCAGAGCTCCGAACTGGTTCAGCGAAGCAGCATAACATACTGTAGCCAGGTCTACTGCACTTCTTAGGCCAAGTCCACCCTCCTTGATAGATAAACTTGCCCTCTTCCATATCTCATCGTTAAGCTTGACGTTCAGCACCTCGCTCATGATCTCTCTGGTAGAAGTATATTCTGCCTCAAGTTCATCTGGGCAGATATCTGTCGGTGCACTTCGAAGTATGTAGTTTAAACAGGGTGCTCCGAGGCTGTATCTCCACACGCACCTTGCCGCTTGTGGATGCATTCGCTTGAGCAAAGGTGATACGCCCTCGATAAAGGCTGTTTGGTCGTTTAGCACTTGAGGGATTCTTCGCCTGCCTAATGGGGCCCTAGTAGTTCCATATCAGCTTTGTCTAGTTGTCTCGCTGAAGATAGAATCTCTAATATTGTTGTCATTGCGCGTGCTCTGTCTTCGTGGGATCCATCGAAAGCAGTTACTTCGCATTTTTCTGCATTAAGAGCTAACGTCCTTGTTCTTAAAATTTTCTAATTTGGCGTATGTCCGATGCTACGATATCTGCCGGTCCTTCGAGTGTTCCGTCGTCTAGGTACCAAACGTTGAACGGGCTTTGCAATTGGGCGACAAGGCCTGATATACCAAGGCTGAAGAGCGCGGGTCCTGACGGGTCTCCCTGTTAAGCTCCATTTTCTGAAACAATAGGCGTCATCGTATCTCAGGATAGCAGTGAGGGTTCTTTGTAGTTTTGCCAGACCAGTGGCAGTAGATCCGGAGCATGTTGTTCTACTTTCCGCAGAAGCAAATGTTTTCGGATTGAATTGAACGCATTGCAAAAGTCTAGGTTAACCATTACGCGCGTCGGTCCTTCTACTTTAACGTAGGCTCGGGCGGCGTGAACTGCCGCTTCCGCTCCGCCCTTGACTGCTACACCAACCTGGTGCGGTTTTATCGCTGCGAGTATTGCTCTCTTATTTGTGGCCAAAGCTATCTTTGGTGCCAGTCTTCTTAAAGTCAGTCCGCATGCAACTGGACGTATGGAGGCTGTTTTCTTCCAAAGAGCAGTAAGGTTTGCTCCGTAGAAGATCGAGAGGCAGAACGGTGGTAGTCTACCATTAATTGCGTTCTCCATAAGAACTCTGAGTTCCTCCAACAAAGGTTGAAGATGGAATTGTTTGGTCTAGCATATCTTTTAGGTGTCGCGGCTGTAAGCCATCCAGCCCTGCTCCTGAAGCTAGCGCGAAAGATCCCACTGCCTCCAATATTAGAAGGTCTGACACAGGTCTATGGTCATACGTTGAAGGCTCATTCATTACCTCTATATTATTGCTGCTAATATTATCAAGCGGAGGATTATTATTATTATAGAGGCCACCGCGGAGCCAAGATCTACCGCTTTCCTTCGACAGAGAGTGTCATTAGAATTACAGAGAGGCAACGTCAAGATGATGTTGAGTGGTCACCGACACTCAAGGAATAAGAATAATATAAGCAATATTGTAGATATTATATAAGTAATATATTGATAATTGTGATACATGTACATATTGATAAAAATAAACCCTTGTTCAAAAAAAAATATTATTATTATTATTATTATTATTATTATTATTATTATTATTATTATTATTATTATTATTATTATTATTAATAATAATAATATAATTGCCGGGCTGCGATTCGTGGAGGTGGTGGTTCCTGCAATTCCTCGCTAGCGGTCTCGTTGGTTCTTGGGTGTTTTGCCTGGCACTAAATAGGCGCCTAATACTCGCTGCCACAGCGGCCAGCATGGCTAACGTGGCATCGCCGACAACGGCAGTTCCCTCGGCCGCGAGGGCGAACGGCTCTGCTGCCACTCGCTGGCAGTAGTCGTGGCGTCTGTCGGACGTCGGATGCAGGCTAGCAGAACACGAGCGCCGACGGAACACGCCGCCGAGACGATCCCCCAAGCAACCCCCCTATCGCCGTGGCTGTCCGTGACAAGTGAACAAATCGTCGGCTTACCTCTTTCGACTCGCGTATGGGCAGTACTGCTGCAGCTGCAGCTGCTACTACGACGACGACGGGCTCTAGGGCTCTAGACCGGCTGGAGGTTGTCGTGCGGCGAGACAAAAGACTTACTGTCCCCCACTTCCTCAATGACTAGAGAAGAAGCAGGAGATTCAGGTAGGAGGAGGGGGGGGGCGGGGAGGGTATGGGGGTGGAGGGCGGACAAGCTGAAGGAGAAAGATGCCACAGCTATCGCCCCCCAGTTCGGAGAACGAGACCACAAGAACAACAACCGCCCAACTGTCCAAGACCGCGACGATGCCGTGTGAAGGCAGTGGTGACGATTACGTGTGAAGGCGACGACGGTGACGACCGGGGAAGCCTTGCTTGCGGGAACTGGTTGAAAAGTGTTGGGAGGGGGGTGATGGGGAAACTGACGCGAGGGATTTCTCACCAGCTCGAAGCGAAGTTGACAAACAGGAATAAATCGGCAAAGGAAGTCAGAAAGAAAACGTAGTGGTGGAAAGCGAGAATAGGTGAGAGAGAGAGAGCTTTAGAGGAAAAGCAGATGGGGGGGGGGGAGAAACAGCGTGTGAAGAACGTGAAGACAGCACAGACGCCGCCTAAAGCAACCCGAGCAGGCCATGAGCGCGCGTCGAGCCGAAGAAGAGAACAGGAACACGAGACAGATAGAATGAGCAATTACCATGAGCAGCTCAGCGAAGTTAGGTTACTTTTTAGCTTTCTCTCTATCTATCTCAATTTCTCTCTACCGCCTCTACGTCCAGTAACGCTAATACTGCTAATACTACTGGTCCTAGCTCTACAATAGTTGCAAACGTCACAGCGTTCTGGTAAACCCGGAAAAGAGGCGACGCCCGACGCCAATCACATCGTCGCTTGGCTCCGCTAGCCACGTAGCCACTGTTGTGCCGTGCTGGACTGTTCTGCCTGGGCTGTCCTGCTCTGTGTACGAGTCGCCGTTCCATTTGCCCACAGCTGCCTCAGCGTCTAGGGATATACTTTCTCGGCCTCCGTCTCGGTAAATCTCAACTACTAATACAAGAGCTTTCTGTCTCCGGCACTTACTGCGCAAACTCATAGATCTAGAGCCTCTGAACGCTCTAGCATAACGGCAGCGGCAGTGGCGCCACTAGATACGCCTGAGAGAAGGGAAGGAAGAGCGAATACGGATAGGTGAATGGAAGTGGCAGGGCAGGCCCTGTTGGTGCTGCAGAGCCTGCAGAAGTCGGCTGTAAACAAGCAAGAACGTGCACCTTGTACATGCTGTAAATTCAGTTTTCGTGACAGCCGTAGGTGTGGCTATGACGTGTAGGCTTTGGCGGTACATGTTTTTGGCATTTCGTCTTTGTCTCTGTTGGGGCCGTTTCTGTTGGGGTTGTCGTATTGGTGTTGCTTGTCCGTTGGAATAGACAGCCTTACACCTAAGAAACCGCTCTCCACACCAACCTCAGAAAAATATGAACGACGACTAACCTAGTCGAGATTGAGTGCGGGCTGTACCGGGTACAGTCAGGCTAATTCTATTAGGTGCCTTTTGTCTTTCTTGGTTGTCGCTTTACGCAATGGAAAAACACGTGTCGGCGTGGCAACGTGTTTGTTCACAATTCGACGCATTTCAGCCAAGGATGCCTACGAAAACAACTGCCTGCTGAAATATGACAGCATGGGGATTCTAGAAGCGGTTGTACACTTCACTAGGGCGTTTATGAGGAAAGACACGGGACCCAAGTTGTGGTGGTAAAACCTGATTTTCGAAGCGCTCTTAGCTCTGCTAGGAGAGACTACCTGCTGCTATTAGTAAAACAGTCAGCCGCCGAATACTTCGTCGTTGTACACAAAGCATACGTTGAACCACTTAACACGCGTCTAGGAATTTATTACAATACATTTCGGTGTCCAGTCAGGCGACCCTATAGAGCCTCTAGGGATTCTTCTTAGACAAGCCTTCAAACGCACAATGCATCGGCAACGGGACGATAGCAGAGCAGTAAATACCGTAATGTCCAATATAGCTAACTTGCTGGCTATAGTAACGCGTGAACGCGCTAAAATTAAATACGACGCAAGTCAAGCTCAACTAGGGGCTAGAGGGCACATCCATCCACATGTTGTCAACGCGACGCGCCATACGGAGAGACATCTGCTGTAAATTTTGTGAGGTCACAACGTAACGCCATTGGCCGATTACCTAAAACTGTTCAACGAAAATTCGCGACGAAAACAACGCATACCCTCAAAACGATTAAAGTTCTTCTTCTCAGAGAACCCTTAAGTGAGCAGAACATTTTTTTCTTGCGTTTCTAAGTGCGTTTTATTTATAACATGTGCGATGACCATAACTTAATTTGTTTTTCCGTAAAGCTAGCGCCCGTGTACAGTTTTGCACTGATACATCCAAGCATCATCGTCAAAGGAAGAAAGTATTGTGTGTAGACACACGTACCTCACATGTTTCTACCTAAATATACTTAAGGAAGCCAAAATTGTGACACATCATTTAAATTGTCAGAAATCTCATAGTATTCTAACCCCAATAATAAGTAAATGAGAAAACATTTTTTGTACTTATTTTATATATCTAGTGTGTAATGATACGTTTTTTTTCAAACGTGCATCATTTGCTCTTCATAATCATATGACAATTTGCAATGTGCTAATAAACAACATCTAGTTTCAAGAACAGATGATAATCTGAAGGGGCAAGGTGCGGACTATAAGGTGAGTGAGCCACAAATATCCCACGCAAAAGCCAGCAATCTGCGGCAGGTTGCCACAGCTATTTGCGGGCGGACGCTGTCATGGTGTCGTCTCTTTACGATTGCACAGTTCGAAACTTTATTCAAAAACGGCTGTAATGGAACAGTAGAGCATCCGATAGTATTTTCGCTGTTAACCGTGTTGTTTCTCTGCATAGTACACCACGCCTTTCCAATTCCAGCAAAGACATAGCATGGTCTTCTTAGCGTGACTAGCGTGCTCAAGCAACGGTGTTAAGTCTGGTACCATGCTTGTCATCGCTAGTAATCAATCATTTAAAAAAATGATGCTTTTCGCCTTTTTAAGAAGAAGGGCGCAGGGGTTTAGGTACAATATGTCGTTTTTGATGAGCCTAAGCAGTACGCGAACATACGTACGCATTCATCGGCACGTTTCATGGATATACGGTTAGTTAGCTGCGAGTGAACAGGTCTGTGCGATACATTCACAAATATGTGCCTGGATCTCGTCGAGTGCTAAATAAGATGTTAAAAGCACATTACGTTATATTACGAGATAAGTTATTTCAGCTGTATCCACCACGAAAGGGCGATCGATCCATGGTTCATCTGTTAGAGTGATCAAACAACCGCAGCATTGTTGTCCGATGGCGCATCATTTAACGCCCGTAGAGTGCAAAAATATTTGCCGCCGAAGCAGTCGCATGCAAACCTTCCATGTTGTGGAACTACATAGTTTTACCAAAATAGGCGTTCGTATATGTCATTGTTCTTTTACACGCAAAACAGTACAACGCTGTTGCATCGACAAACCTTTAGTAAAAATAAGTAGCCATACTTTCGAATATAACAACGGCAGATTACCCCCGTTAAAAACACGCGCTCGTCTCTAGCAGAGTGAATAGAGTGGAGTTCGCTGATCGACAGAATTTAACTCAGTCAATATAATAGTTGTTCTGTACAAGTAAGAGCATTTAATAATTTTAATAAATTGTTAGATTATGTGGTTTGGGTGTAGGGCATTCGCTTCCAGCAATAGTGGGATCTGCTAAAACCTTTTAAAAAGTATGGTCTGAAAAACAACAGCAACAATTAGCAATCCGTAAGAAAACAATAATATTGCAACAAACATTACGAGATAAATATTTAAAATTGTTCGCTTTGACATAACAGTAAAACATCTGAAAATGTGTAAAAAAAGTGCTGTTAATTGAAAGACAGTTTTAATAACCAAGGACTGATTTACACATATACATCATAGCGTCACATTTGTAAAGTTGAGACAACGGAATTGCTTTTTCGCAACGCTGTAGGTAATATAGATTACATAAGCGGCCGCGAAGTTTACATATGCACTCCGACGAGATCTTATGACGCTTCTGGCGCACACAGATCCTCCGGTGGAAGCCTTGAACGGCAAATCTGGTGACTAGATGTCGGTTCTCATAGCTGCAGCCTTTCCACGAAACTGGCACTATTGCCTTTGTTGCGTGGAACAGCGGGTCGATATCGGTCATCTTGATTTCCCAATCGGAGACGTGTTCTCTGAAGGCTGTCGTCTTCGGTAGGTTGTGCTCCGACTGGGTTCAAGAACAACTTTAGAAAGTCCAGGGCTACATTTGCTTTAGGCAAGGCACGATATCGAAGAAATGAAAAAATACTGCAAACACGCAGAGAAAAACGGGTCTTTCAGAACAGCGGGCTGAAGAAGCGTTTAGAGGTTTAATAGAACACCTCGTACAAACCCAAAACATATCTACGCAGCGTTTCTTGATTGTAAAAGAGCTTTCGATGCAGTTTCATTAAAGGTCGAATGTGTAATCTCATCCGTTTCTAAAGAAGCGTTCCTCCATTCCTTAAAATCCGCTCAATCGCACAGGGCAAACATGTATCTAACTATTATAGGTTTTTGTGATTCTATAGCTGAGGAATCTAGTCCTCGCGAGTTTTGAATATACAAGAAACTTATATGAACGTATGTAGAAATCTGGTTTGTAATAATAATAATAATAATAATAATAATAATAATAGTAATAATAATAATAATAATAATAACCTTCAACACGAATAATAATAACGCCTTCAACACGATTCGACGTGATGTCATCCTTAGTGAAGTTAAAACAAAAGTTCCACAAACGTTCCGCTTAGCGTGGCAGAGCTACGGCACGCCATCACTGGTGTCCTGGGGAGAGAGTGAGCCTCTTCTCTCAGCCAACGGAGTACAACAGGGAGACCCGATTGGACCCGCCTTATTTAGTTTAGGAATCTCAGGATTAGTGTCTCGTATGAGAAGCCCACTAAGTGTGTGGTATCTGGACGATGGTATACTAGGCGGCCCGGCAAACGTAGTAGCCTCCGACATACGTGAAGTGCTACAGTTTGCAGAAGAGGGAGGCTTAACTCTCAACGCCTCTAAATGCGAGCTCATAGCTGTAGGTGGAACCTCCCAAGAACAGGAGGAGGCATGCAAAATCATTGCAGACGCCCTGCCCGGTACAAAGAGAATCGAACTGCCTGACTTGGAAGTCTTAGGAGCGCCCGTTGGCTCTCGGAAGATCTCTAGAACAATCCAGGATAAGAGAGACGCTCTTCGGTCTATAAAAACTCGGCTATTAGCGATGCACTCACAGGCTACATTATGCCTATGGAGATATAGCTTAGGGTCACCTAGGCTAAACTATATTCTACGCATTTCGCCCACAGGCCAAAACTGTGATAATTTGCAAGCATTTGACAAGGTGGCAAAGGAGATACTGAGTGAAGTTCTAAACGTGGTCCTTACTGACAGATCCTGGAAAAGGGCTACACTTCCACTTAGCGAAGGAGGGTTGGGACTAAGGTCCGTAGCAGACCTTGCTCCATTGTGCTACGCTGCTTCTCTCATAGAGTTCTCAGGGCTCGCAGAGACGTTGTTAGAACCGCATGCTTGTTCTGTTCTCCGCGCAACGAGGGACGAAGTTGAGCTGGCAGCAAGACAATCGATAGGCCCTGGCCTCTGGAAACAACACCCTACGCAGCATATACTTGACGGCTACAAGTGTCAAACGACCGCTCGCAAGATCTTAGATAACACCCAATCTCCGACAGAGAGAGCGGTGTTTATAGCCGCCCGTGAGACCTTCAGCAGTGGCTTCCTAAGGGCTTAAAGAAGGCTCTTCGTAGAGCCGGCATACCACGCACCCTACCAAGCCCAGATTGGGCTTCGAAGACGACAAAAACCCGACGGCGTCACCATTCCGCCATGGTCTAAGGGCAAATGCCTGGTATGGGATGCCACGGTATCATGTACAGTGGCTCCGTCATATCTGATGCATAGCGCTACCCGATCAGGGTGGGTTGCCGAACATGCCGAGATCGCAAAAAAACGCAAAAACTCTGACCTGGAGAAAAGATACCACTTCGTACCCGTCGCCATGAAAACGATGGGCCTAATCAGCAAAAACACAAGTATTTTCCTTAAAGACCTAGGTATCAAAATAAGTGCTAACACGGGTGACCAGCGCGAGGGTGAGTTTCTACGTTAGCAACTCTCGCTCGCAGTGTGTAGGGGAAACGCCGCCGCTGTCATCGGCTCTATGGATGGAGGAGCGGGGATGAGCCTAGGCAGGTACACTTTTAGATCCCACAATTGTAGGGAAACACCGAAGAATTAATAATAATAATAATAATAATAATAATAATAATGATAATAATAATAATAATAATAATGATAATAATAATAATAATAATAATAATAATAATAATAATAATAATAATAATAATAATAATAATAATAATAATAATAATAATAATAATAATAATAATAATAATAATAATAATAATAATAATAATAATAATAGGGCTATCGTGACATTGTGTAACCTCCAAAATTCATGATTAAGGAATTATGTCATAAATTATGCAAATCTTGCGTTGAAATGTTTTTCAAAATAAAGCTGGACTTTCAGTTTAGACTAAATATAATTTTACAAATCCAAAATTAGTGAGGTAGACATAGGGATTTTGGGGACCGCAGCGTAATGAAAGATCGGCATCTAACGAGGGCCTTTGCAGCCCATGGATTTCATCACGTTCTGTGCAGCGTGAAAGGTTTTAATGAACCACGGGATGGATGTCGATGCAAACATTGCTGGAACAATGTGATCGATACCACGCCGCAGTATGTCTGACGGTTTGTGCCATAGCAGAACTAGCCAAACGCTAGATTGATGATTGTTTCAAAACGCTTTGGGGTAACATAAATACACTTGCCCAGCGAGTGTTAATAAAATAAATAGAAACAAATATTTTACAAATATATTATTGCAAAAAATCGAAGGAGCCGTCCAGGTACGCTATATTATGTCTGTGTTCTAGAGAAACTTAGCTTGGAAGCGCATTATGAGGCTGGAAAGTGTGTGACCAAAAGCTTTGCTGTTCTATACAGACTAAAATGCCTCCAACGTATGTATGTGAATGTTTAAAGTAATAGCATCACGACCAGATATCAGTGGTTGTGAAACGTTTGGAAGTTATTCTACTGTGTGTCGACATGGCTAAGTAAACGAGACGGTTGGCACTTCGGCAACACTTGGGGCCATCAGTTTGACTCGGTCTCGAAGGATATATTTTTGTAGCGATTTGTTTTTACATTTACGCGCATCACGTGTTTTATGCTATAAAAAATTACATACATGATTGACTAGGCCAGTAATCAGTAGAAGAGAAAGTCTTGGTGTCGCAGCATGAGCCGAAGTATTTATAGGTTAGACTAAAATATGTCAAAGTAGCAAGATAATGAGAGAGATCTTCTTAGCGCTGAACTCAGGCCAGGAATACACTGGCTTCAGTTCACCTTAGCTGAGGCTTTGGACGATTACGATCTCGCATAGTCGGCGTAATATTCATGCATAACGGGACAGCTCTCGTGAATTGTTTGCCTGCTTGCTCGTATTACCAGTATTAGGTACGTCTTCCCACGGGTTTATGAAACATAGGCAATGACGTCTAGTTCGAGGAAGCACTGCAATTATGAGATTGGACACCTGATCGCGCTACATATCTTCAACAATAAAGATCTGTTATTGACAAACGTTCTATGAGCTCTCTTCCGCGTGCTTGTGCAAACTCTGCTGGCGCCAGTGTGACTACTATCACCTCCAGCGTTGCGGCAAAACAGGCCCGTTCCATGGACAGGACGGTTGGAGCCGTGATAAATACACATGATTTGTGAACGTGTGGTTTCCCTTCACGCACAATATGTAAATCAACCATTGCTTAGTAAATCTAAGTAACAATGTTTTACTGAGATGAAATACATCGTCGCAGTGGAGAAACGTCGGTCGGTCGTTTTCATTTTGCCTCTCAATAACAAGTTATTCAAATAATCAAAATAATCTCTGATTGATTTGACTTAATCTCGATGTCAAAATAGACTTACATACAATTGGTGTTGGTTATTAGTTTAGCCTCAAACATATATTATATATAGTTTGTATCTGTTTATAGTTCAGCTTCAATATATGTATCATGTCAATAATGTGTGAATGGCTGCAAGACCGCAATGCACCAAATGCAATCTGTCTGGCCGTGGAACGGGGTTCAGGTACAGTCATACCTGGATACGCCGAAAACAACACATGGGCTCTACGGTATGCTAGCTGAGCCCTGGAGGAATTTCATTTAGCCGATGGAACACAGCCAAATGAGACGCAGCCCATCAAGGATCTGCCAAGTGACATTGAATACTTTGTGAGTATGTCTACATATCCATTCCTGAGCTAGCTACCGGCTCAGGAACTCTCAGACCTTGAAAGCGTCCACACTGGCGATTCTATTATTCATAGGAGAAATATCGAAACTGCCGGTATTCGGAAACCGGTAGCACTCGCTACGCAACCTGTGGGGGTTAGGGCAGTTTCGAAGTATTTCAGTGTGAGTGCGTGCGTGTGAACAATACAGTCAACTCCTCCATTGTCCGCTCCACACATATTGCAAATCAGGTCAGGTTGGAAGGAGGAGTTACCAAAGGTTACTAAACACGTCAGCATATGCTGCAGAACATCGATCTGCAGTTGTTAATTAAAGTTTAAGCTCTCGAGAAGGTGATCCACGATATTGCAAGAAAAATAACAAATCAACAGTGAGCGCTGGATCAGCCGGCAGTTTATCGGTCCGAACAATCGCTAGTCATCAAAGAGCACCAACAGCGTCAACGAACTACTAGGTTTACGAGCCGAGCTAATCAAAGCTCGAAACGGCCCGCATCACAAGAGCACAGTTTTCAAAATAATATAACAGACAATAAAACATAATAAGACTAGTAATTATGATTGATACACCCGAGGTACGAAAACACTCAAGGGGCTGCATAATACGATTCTTCTGCGCAATGTCGTACGACAACTGACACCGATCCTGTTCTGGTAGAGGAATAACTGGAAAATGCGATGTGCTCACACGGACACTATTGCAGAAAACTCATCTGCAAACAAAACTCACCGGCATCTTTTTTACTGACCGGGAATTAGGGGTTGCAAGTCTAGTAGTAGATCGATTTTGCCCCAGAGGCTTGCGCATAGTGCGGTGGTTATGGGCCATAGATTTTGACGTACGTATGCCTTTGAAAAATCTTCGTGTCATTTCAATACACTTGATTATGCAAGGCCATTTAAACTCACATTTACTTCTGAACCTGTCGTCATCTACAAAAGTACAGTGGATGAATTCAAAGTGGAGACTCTATCCGAACCTTTGTACCTTCGATCAGCCTACAATCTTACTACATATAGGATAGGTACGCAACAGTATCACGACCAATGCCACCACTACGCAGAAGTCAAAACGCATACACCACTGCTAGTGGTGTACGTGTCTTGATAACTGATGCACGAGATCAACACAGGCGACGTTACTTAAGTAACATCCAGTTTCTGGTGCAGCGTTGTCGTTCTAATCAACAAAAACATAGGGGCTTTGTTTTTACGTCGACTACCGCGAACCTAACAACTGAACAATGACAAACGCGTATTGAGGACAACATATCAATAGCAGGCGCAAAAAATCGACGACATATCAATTACAAGCATTAAGAATCGACGACACTCTTGATTATTTGCCAGCGTCAACGCACATTTTGTCCTTCGACATAACACACGGCCGGCTACTTTAATTGCTTCATCAAGATCGAACAACCGTGACGCAATGCAGGTTGACGAACGGAACGACCGCAATTGAGCGAGACGCTCAATTTGGCGAGGCTGTACTGTGTGGTCACTGTTGAACGGACTTCCTACTCGCTCTAGCTAAATGATCTGTGCGTTGGAGAGGATACTCGAGGAACAAACATAACAAAAGGGTTTCATAATGTGCCTTTAGCGCGTCGACGTATCCCTCGATACTCAAGTGCCTGCATTCACTGCTATTCATCACAGCACAGCTATTCAGTCTAATACTATTAGGGCACGACATATATGGGCCCGACGGTGCGGAAACGAAGGTCCATAGAATTCGAATAAACCCGTTACCACCCGAACGCGTACATCCTCCAACTAAAGCATGGTGTAGTGGTCAGCCTGCTTGGTAATGACAACGTTGCGTGGACATTTGAAATCTATCAGACGCCGACGATAGACGGCACAAGGACTTTTCTTACAAGCCCGTCTCAATGAATAGCTAGCTGCCTGTGTAGACACAACGTAATTGCACTCATGGCATTAGTCACTGATTCGTATGTACTTGATAAACTGTTCTGCGCAACATAATTTGCTGAAATAAGGCCTATATTGAAAAAAATTAACAATTTTGTTAGTTTTATTTTTTATTTATTAACACCCGGGCTGGGTAGGTGTTAGTTTTGAAAAGGAGAACATAAATACTCGTATATATATATATATATATATATATATATATATATATATATAAGGGTGACTTTAAAATATTTGGAGAGCCATACAGGAAATTGTAGAGCTCGTTGAGGCTAATATGTTTTCTATTCGAACATGATCTCTAAGAAGTCTTGCTTTGGAGTAAGGGTGAAATTACTAAAATCTGTGACACTGGTGTTGTTGCCCGACATAGGAGCACTAAATGTGCAATTGCGAGACAACTGAGACAATCCTGTAGAGAAACTAAGCAGATAGACGTGTTCGGGAGAAAATTCTGCTTCTTCTGGAAACGTACAACGCTGGCTAAGAGATGCGACATTGTCGTTTAGAAGAGAATTGGCCAAAAATAAGTTATATTGTTACCTTTCACGTCGAATGCCTCAAAACCCTAACTTTACGATCCTTCGCAGCGCTCAAGGCTAACACATTCAGGCAAATGCGCGTTTCAAAACAATCATTCTGATATCAAATCTGGCGATGTGATCCGTGGTTGCTAAACGGTAATTAAGCGCTTCTCGAGAACATGTCTAGAGATATTGAGTGGAATAATAATAAATAGTAAATCTGCATATATTTTCATGATATATATATATATATATATATATATATGTGTATATATATATATATATATATATATATATATATATATATATATATATATATGTATATATATATATATATATATATACATATCAAAACGATATTTAAAATCACTATTAACAGCTTAATTATTTTTAATCCGCCGCTTTTTTGCTTATAGCAAAAACAGCCATTTGTCGCTTGTAATCATAATGTCTTGCGAAGAGGTAAATTAAAATCAGGACGTTCGATTTGAAGGCAGTGAAATGCAAACGTGCAAAGTACCGGCCGTTAGCATCACTTGGTGTGTGAGGAATCTACTTACTGGGTTAAGAAGAGACTAATGCAACTATCCCCAGTTGCATTTACCCAGCAGTTTTTGTAAACCCCCTACCGGAACTCGTACAACAAACGGTAAACATGTGATCTTTGCCACCAAACTTTGGAGTTGGCTTTGCCAGAGAGCCGACCGTCACGTCAAAGGTAGATCTCGCCCCGTCTACTCAATTAGCAAGGCCTTGAACAAACAGCAATACCGTTCTAGCAAAAAGCTAAAATCTCCTTGATAATCATACTGATCGTTCCCGGCAGCCGCTGTAGCAATATAAAAAGCGTACGTACGGAAACGGCCAAAACTTTTGCATGCATCTACTGGTTCCGTTGCTGCCAGTAGATACGCTTTGAACTCTAATGGCTGCCCATGTAGTATAATGTGCGAAATGGCCGACTGAGTCGCTTGAAGCAAACGGAGCTGACCAGTCAACACTAGATGTACTACAAAAACGGTAAGGTGATTTGAACTTTTACAGTCCAGGCATGGGTACCACTGGTTCGCCAACGAAGGTTTGCAAAAAGCAAACCAGGTGGTGGTGGTGGTGGTAGGGGCCGCGGTTCTAACGACTAAGGTCTGATGGAGATGTTGCTGGTTCCGTGGTTGCCCTAAGAATTGTTGTTGTTGTTGTTGTTGTCGTTGTTGTTTTTGTTGTTGTTGTTGTTTTTGTTGTTGTTGTTGCTGTGTTGCTGTTGTGGTTGTTGTTGTTGTTGTGGTTGTTGGCGTATTACTGCATGGCCGAGAAAAATTATGCACAATGACCTGCCAGGTTATGACCTGGAAGAATAGAATACGGAGCGATCGAAAAAGAGGAAGAGGGAAGATATATCCAGAATCTATCTCTCCCCCTCTTTCTTGCTCTCTCTCTATAAATGTATATATATATATATATATATATATATATATATACATACCAATGAATCCAATATATAGGGTCTTCCATAACCGTATGTACTTAGTTTACAGTTTGGTAGAACTCGGAGGAAACTCAAGAAAATATGTTTTTTTCCCAATGGAAGGACGAGGCGGAAACGTCTTGTTTAGGAGTGAGGATGAAACTTATAAAATAACTTGTTCTGCCTTCTTTCACTTACGTAGTTGTGCAAAAACTACGTTTGCGGTAGAACCAGTGAAGAAACCAATCATACCGGCGGTTTGGCATTTTCTGAGTGACACCAGACGTAAACTAGCAAAAGGCGAATAGACAGGTTAAGGAAAATCCTAAAAAGTCGACATGTTGTTATGTCTTACGTTGAAGTTTTCACGTGCAGAACCGTAAAATTTTGTTATTACCATCAAACATTTTGCGCCTAATAGACGACCTCAGGCAATAGCAAATTTAATGCCGATCATTCTCGCACCAAAGTAATGATGCGGCGTTACGTAGTTGCTGAGTAACTAAGCTTTTTCGACAGCCATATCTTAAGCGAAACAACGACAAAGCTTTGTCTTAACAGTGCATAGCCGTTTTTAAACAGTTGCAGGTAGATAATGCTGTAAATGGCATTATTTGTCAAACGCAGAGGCCACCAAATTAAAGGGTGCAAACAGAAACATAGGTGAACATGTTCCACTAGTAATGACCAACTAAAGACGACCCCCTGCTTTTATCTTCTCGATAATCCAGGCCTATACGACATGGTCATCAATGTCTTAGCGCTTGATCATTTTTGAAGTCTTGAGATTTTTTGGACATGCATTTGAATTCAGGGGCAGGTCATGAACTGCTCACCATGAATTGCCTAACCGCCAAAATCATCGCATTTAACAAGTTGAAGTGTCTCGTCTGCAGTGATCTTTACATGAGGTATTGGTGATGCAACTTTGGTTTTGAGTGCTACGTATCATAGTTCCTGAGGTGTTTTATAGGCCCCGAAATATACCCTGAAGAGTTGTGGTCTTAACAGCACTAGCAGCACATAGGGCTATTCGTGTCCGTTTTAATAACGATCTTCCAGATCATTTTTGTTTACGTGTGGCGAACAATGCATGTCGACGCATGCTAGGTGGCACCAGACGGCATAACCTAGGTGGCAGCGCAGGCATTTACGAGCCGAACGGCTACTTTGTTTTGTTTTAATATACGCTACTTGGTGTGTTCGCTGGCTGGTCTACGCCGGTGAGTACCACTGTGCTGATTGACTCGGGGACTGCGAGAGCTCCCAGCGCAGCGATGCCGGCAGCTCTCGAAGACCTTCGCCTCCACCTACCCGGACTTTTTCGGTGTCGGTCCACTGCCCATCCTTATCATTGTCTCGGACGACGATTCATTTTTCTGAGGAGGTGATTATCCTCCGTCACCTACGGGCTTGAAACCGCCGTGACGTCATATAACGTCAACGCACAGAGGGCCGGACATGTTGAGATATCTAGAGTTTCTCAAATCGTCCCTGTGGCAGCATGGCCGCTGACTCTCAGCGGTATATGGTTTAACATCTATTCTCATTGAGCATTGCTCAAAGAAGTTCGGTCCCCATCGGAAATCGAACCGGCGATACCCCGGGCGGCGATTCAAGGAGTGAAGTGAACCTGCCTTACAGGAAGATATTTCAAAGGAACTAACACCGCTTGGGGTTAGCCATGTAAAGCGACGTACGCGGTTGCTCTGCGGGGCTAGGGACTCAACAGCGGCCTATAATCTTTGGGGTTAGACTTTTTGCCTTAGAAGAAAGACGGGTCAGGGGGGGCAATTTACAATATTATTACAATATTGCAAATCAACTATTGGTTAATAAAGCTATTATATATATATATATATATATATATATATATATATATATATATATATATATATATATATATATATATATGTATATATAGTAAGGCAAATTTTGTGCTCCTCTACTCTGCGCAGGCAAAGATGGCCTGTAATCGAACCAGTCATAGCATTTGCGAGCCGACGGGTCTCCACCAGCTCGGCCAAGCAAAAGCCGGGACCGAGGCCGCCGTGCAGGCCGCCCGAGCTTTTATTAATTCACGTTCACTATTGATGTTCTCGAGAAGCTGCGTTTCAGGAATGCTTTCAACTCTGTAAGACGATATCACTTGTTGAAGGCGGTCGGGACGCACTGCCCCCAGCTGGCGCACCACGTCCACAAAGACGTACCGTTACTCTTTTTAATTGGTCTTCTCGGATGATCTCATACCCTCGGCCACGGGACTCCCTCAGCTATCTAAACATTTGGTACTTTAATGATGGTGTGCTAAGGGGGGGGGGGAGAGACGCAAACATGATTGCCGAAAATGTCCGCCGCGTGCTTGATTTTCGCCAGATTTTTTCATTTGAGCTGAATCTCGAAAAATGCGAGATCTACGTTACGGGCGACCGCAGGCACCCGACCTCCGTCTCCTCCAGGCTTTATTGCCTAGTTGTAAGGCCACACTCCACTACGACCTGGAGCTTCTGTGAGTCCCCTTCCAACCGCAAGAACTTGCACTCGCACTCAAAAAATGGCTGAACTTGTTAAAGAATGTCGCTGACAACCTCACCGCGTTCGGCGCTCATTGCTCCCTCTTTTGCTTGCCGTTCTCAGCTTCCATGGTCACCCACCTTCTCTGCAAAGCTGACCTAAGAGGGCGGTCGGACGATCTTTGTCCACTGAACGAGTTAACTCTGAACACTCTTGAGTCCCTCCTAAATCTATCGCTGGCAGTTTCCGCTCGAATACAGGCGCATCTAGCGACCTCTAAGGGAGGCCTGGGAGCTACGTATCTCGGATGGGTCAGCTATAGTCTACTTCCTTCTTCGATCCGAGAACCATCGCACTCCTAGACGAGGCCGGCCCTGTCCAGACTTACAAGACGCCTGCAAGAGGAGCTAAAGACAATTTGCAATGGCGTCCTGGATAACCCTCGGAGCCAACACGACTGGAGCGCATTGTTGCATGACAAAGTGTATCACGGCTTACTCGCGGACGCTATTGACAACTTCACAAAGGCTTATTTTTGGGCGGTCGCTGCTAAGGAATCCGAGGCCTGATTGCATGCGCCTCCAAGCGCCCCACTGGGCACCGTTTTTGACGACGAAGCGACTCGAATCAAGGCAGATCTTTGCCTTGGCTGTGTCTTCTTGTCTCTTGCTCTCATCTTGTCTCCCCTCATCAATGCAAATGCGCTCAACCCATTAACAAGTTACACGGGTGATTATGCCTCATGTATGCCGGACGAGGACTATTAACAACTTTTTTTGACCGAGTGCTCCGATCTAGCGGATTTCCCCGTATGCTAGTGTCCCAGGGTCTCCCTGCCGATGATGGCAAACGCCCGGACGGGATGACTCTTACGTCCTTCAGCCGGGGCAGGAGGCTTGTCTAGGACGGCACTGACTCATTAGCAACCTTTCCGTCAGTGGCAGGGCGACCTCAGCAGCTTACGGTGGTAATCTAGCCGAGACAAGGAAGCTCGCGAAATACGCGTCAGTAGATTACCCACATGAGTTTGAACCCCTAGCGCTATAGAATTTGGGCTGCCCAGGCGTCGTCACTCGCGAACTCTTCCACAGGGTCGGTGAGCAGCTAAACCTCACAACCGGAGCTAAGAGATCTGCGGCTTATCTGAGGCAGCGCCTCGATCTCGACGTCTAACGCGGGAACGCGGCAACTGTCCGGGGCACGCTGTTGAAGTGGTCCCAGCCCGCTCTTTACCAGATTGAGTAATATTTTCCATGCATACGTTCTCAGGATACAATTGTCGCTCCACTTATATTCCTAATAAATGTATGTATATATATATATATATATATGCGGAAGCTGGCAAGATCATTGTGTAAATACATACATACATAAGGTTTTGCTAAACGTACTCGTTGAAAAAAAAAAAAAAATATATATATATATATATATATATATATATATATATATATATATATGTATATATATATACTCAACGAGTACGTTCAGCAAAACCTTATGTATGTATGTATTTACACAATGATCTTGCCAGCTTCCGCACATGGACTGCGGATATATATGTTAGGTGACGGGTGCGCAAGTGGCTGAAAGATGCGTTGGCGCCAGACCAGGTCGATTTGGCACACAATTGATCGAATCGCGAGTTTTTAGCCAGAAGAGTTTGCTCAAGTGGAGCAGGGGTTAGCTTTAAAGCAATATTGCATGACTGTAGAACCTGCCAGTTTCTCTCCATCTTCTCTGCTAGCCTGCGCTGGCTGCCTGGTCACAAACATAATCTGTTCCGGCTAAGCAGCGAGTCTTCAACATCACACAAATCGGTAGCTTTGGTTGTCAGCAGCGAGAGCAATTGAATAGATACAATTTGGCTAAGTGCCTTCCGACGCCCCCTGTGAGGGACCCATACAACCACGGTCGTGGACGACTGAACACACAGCAGAACCTTGTACGATAACCTGAGCGGAAGCTCTAGATTCTCAGTGTGTGTGTGTGGGTGTGTGGATGCGGGGTGCGGAAGAAGTGTTAGGCCAATCACAACACAGGCCGATCACAATCAAAAGCAGTTTTAAAGGGCACAAATGGTCAAACGATAGTAGTCTTTGTAGAACAAGCAGGAGCGGGAGCTGTAAACGACCCGAGAAAGACTCAAATAAGCCTGTGTAGATAGGTAAACAACACTACGCACACACTTTGAAATGAATAAACTCTCTAGCTCTACTTATGCGCGTGTTCTAAAACCTCGTCATTACCTACACTCATCGGCTGATTTAAGAAGGCGATGAGAAAGGAATAAAATGAAGAAGGGTTTAGGACAAAGCAACAAAGATAAGACCACCAGCACATCCATCTGGCCACAGAGGAAAAGGCCACATGAACGTACGAGTATTTCATGTGCTGATGTCGGGCGACGAGTGTCGGACCAGTTGTTGACCAGGCTTGTTGTCATTGTTGTTATTAACGACATTCAGCACTACGCATATATATATATATATATATATATATATATAAGCACTGACATATACGAGTATACGTATACAACATACAGGAATTTGCATCAGAATGATGGGCGCTCCGTGCGGATAGCTGTCAAAGTCCCGCAGAAGTGAGTACTAACTCTGTCTTGGTCTGATAGAAAACTGTGGACAGACATAGGCACATAGACGGGCGGGACAGGCGAACAGGATAGGGATGGGGGTAGCAGGATGCAACTCCTGCACGATAATATATATATACCACTCAGAGTGTGGTCTCATAATATTCCGCCCCATTTACGGCGCGCTCCATCAAGAGCAAGTAGCCCGACGTCGTCAATCGGGCGCCAGAGAGTCACTGACGACCCCGCCTCGCCTGCTAAAGGCAACTAGCTCCCCACTACAACATGAAGGCAATGACCACGTCCTCAATTACGAGCGAACAGTAAATTCTACGAGTCGTAACAACAATACTAATAAGATTAGCAATCAGAACAGGAACGGAACAAGATTAAGACGAAGAGCGACCGCCATAGTGGGCATAGCGGCAGCAGAAGATGTAACTATAATCAGTAGGTTTTTACTAAGGCATTCGTGACTCACTCCCCCCCCTACCTTTGTACTGTAGAGACAGCGAGGCTATGCACGATATACTATTCAAATACTGTTGTGCTTACGCGGATCTGTTCTTTGTCTGTAGAAACGCAACCGATGAAGCATAAGCTAAAAAAAAAGTAATATTAAAGAAAAACAGATACAGCGATAAAGATCTTTAGTATACATTGTTTCTCTTTTCTTGAGAAGCCGGAACATATCTAGTTTTATTGATGCGCTTTGTTGAAATTGTTTCTTGTTTACATTGACCAACACGCAACCTGATTGCGGTTTGTGCTCATGTGCAGGCAATGGGTGGAGCAGCGATGCTCCTTGATTTAGAGTGTATTTTGTTGCCTTTTTCAGTAAATCAATCATATTTATTTCACTCAAACGGCGTATGTACAAGATGATTTATGTTATTTCTAAACATCATTATTTGTTGTCCTGCCGTTCCACCAAGAGAAGAAGTGCAAAAATCTTCGTTACAGTGCCGGACAATCAACCGAGTGGTACTTAGCGCATTGCTGCTGCGAGCAGAACTAACGACAATTTACAACGACAAGTACTATAGTCTTCATGAAGTTCCCTACGGGAACATACGAGGTGACGAAACCCGTGTACTTACAATGTACACGGTATAGATGTGCCTGTCATCGCAGGCTACCCCGGCCCATAACCAACGAGATTTCACCACGTGGAGCGCTTTTACCTCGTTCATCATCATATTTACTTCACTCCTATTGAGTATGCATATAACATAAACACTTATACAGATTATTCAATTATGCAGTCAGCTGCTCGCGGCATGTTAGTATGAGAGAGGCAGTGCAGTGATCTCTTCGCAAGGGCCAGGCAGGCAGACGCATGAAACTTCGTACACACCTGAGAGCACAGTCGACAGACGCACTCGGTGTATTCCTCGTGGAAGCTCGTATTCGAACAAACCAGGTTGGCTTGTTCTCACCTGGTTTTACCTCGTTCAGCAAAGAGAGAACGCCAAAAACAGGTTGCTGCTCGCGCGCGGCACAAACTACAATCAGATAGGCCGCTGTCATTCGTTGGTGTCAAGGAAAATGAAAAAAAAAATTGAAGGTGTCGGTCGACAATCGTCGGCGCCGGTGCCGAGTGCTGGACGACAATCTGTTTGTGGCATGTGTCTCTTCAGTGGGCCACTGGGCAAGAAATGACATTGCTAGTAAACGATTGTTGTCGAGCCCGGTGGCGTGGTGGGTGCATGCGTCTGCGCCTCGCGACCGGAGGAGACACATAGCAGGTGCGCGGGTTCGAACCCCACCGTTGCCTCACATTTGTATTTATGGGGGTCCGTCTGTGAAGCAATGCGCAAAGCAGTCCCATGGACGTTTAATCTTGGCTTAGAGTCAGCCCGGAAAGGATTTTTGCTTTAGTAACCGATTGTTACGGCAGCATTACGGTACCCGTTGCTCACTCTGGTTAGTGGCACCAAATTGCAATCGCTCGAAATGTATCGAAAAATGTACATGGCACACCTAGTGATGACTGCAAATAGTCTATAGACTGTCAACTGTCAATATCAGTGCGCTAAACGGTACGTAAAACTTTATTCACACAGACTAGCAATAGTTTTTCTGTGGAATCATCCTACGCGTCATCGGTGCGGTTAACGGCTGCAATAGTTGACGGCGAAGTGCTGACAGATCGTGTTTTGCTTACGAGCGAGGGTGGCAGTGTTTGTTTGTGTGCAATTTGATTTTCAAATTGCACTGCATTGTCTGTGTGCAAAGTCAAATTACCTCATCGTTGACTTGAGTAAGAAACAGTTATCAAACCGTAAAACCGGGAAGCAGTAGCTTTTTTTGTGTGACGAAAACCGCTATGATATACTGTCTTAAGTGTATTCACCCGGCTAAGCTTATGCAATGCCGTGACGCGCTTGATAAAAAAAAAAAAACACTGCAATGGGGATTTGCACTAAACTATCGAATGTGCAAGCTTGGGGTACATGTTCGTTGAAAAGCAACGCATGCATTTTGTAAAAGCCGTCATAAAGCTATGTTTTCAATGAAGAGTATTGTGTGGTAGACGTACCAAATATTATAGTAGATATGGTAGTATTTATTCAATTTACTCAATCATTAACGGTGGGAACATGGCATTTGGGTCCCCGCGAATGCCAATTAATATATGTATGTGTATACACATATCGTACTGTGGCATGCCAAACAGTACTCGAGTTAGTTGCAGCTAACTCGCAATTGCTCCTGTGAGACTTTTTGGGATTTCGTTATCTTGTTTTGTTCCACGCAGGCTAGTAGGGCCCTTCGGCACGTCTCGAGGGAGACCGACGCTCTAGCGGGGCAATGGCGGCAAGAGAGTTCAAACCCCAAGAGCCATAGGTCGCTAATAAACAACAACTCACCGAACTGACAAATTCCAATTAGATAGTGACACGAACGGAAGTTACAAACGTGGAAGAGTGGGAGTGAGATAGCAAAGAGGAACAAGACAAAAAAAAATAGAAAATGGCGACAAAAGGAAGGTAAAACGAATACGCGAATAAAAGCGATTCTATTTGAACAGCGAACTTTGTGCTCAGATGGTCAGTACACACTTCAGTGCTCGTCGTCCATTGGAATAGGTCCGGATACACCGGCCATGGCTTGGGCGCGACTAAGGCCCACTCCAGCGCGAGCGACTGCTCCCTGTTAGTTTGAGGGCTAAGGAATACGCAGTCCCGAGGGGATCTCACCTTTGCTCTGCCTCTTTCCGTCAAGGTCCTTGCTGTACGCGACCCTTTTGAACTATTTTTCTGTACGTTTTTGCCATCTTGGCGTCTTGACCGAACACGGTTACTGGCGTACTACTAATTTGTGTTTAAATGTTTTTAGTTTGCTCATTGTTTCAGTTGCTCATTCGCCATTTTTTCGCCATATGCATCGCATCCTTGCGTCGAAGAGACGATCTGCTCAGCATTTACAGTAGATTTTCTTGAATCTGCCCAACAGGAAAACCTGCCCAAACTTGCAACGAACTCGCTTTTACAAATATGTTCGCAAAAAGAAATGAAACGGCCTTAAGTTGACCACTTTACATGGCTCAAAAATTCACAACCTTGATACCGTCTGTGGGGTTACCTTTCTTACAATGTATTGTGAAGTGTCAAATGAGCTGTTCGATGCCTGCTTGATTGCGACTTTAAAAACGATAATCCTTAAGTTTCCCTATGCTTTCAGGGCTAACTAATATTAGGGATACAGTTGGCCCCAGTGAACGTGTACCCCAGTTGACTCGCCTCGACTAAACCCCGCTCGGGTTCAATAGTGCATGGTTTTCATGATATAGACCGCAATCCGCTGGACATCTGAAGCCGCTGGAGTAGAAAATCGCTAGACTCTGGCGAATACAAATCGGTTGGCCACGCTCGGCAAGAGCTGCTTCGTGACGGGACCAGGTCTCGAGCGTCTCGAACCTCAACAGCAAAAAGGCGTACGCGTTTCCAAGAGAGAAACATTTTCGTACATTTCGTTTGACTGAGCAAAGTAGCAAAGAGCGTATTAGAGACCCACTCGCCGTAACGCAAGGGTCGGCGCTTTTTCGAATCATCATTCGAATCATACAAGTAACGGTAATTTCTAGTACTTTCAGGATTAGAGTACGCTCTTAGCACTGAGGCTTTGTGACACTACTGAAACTCCAAAGGCAACACGCTCCGAATCTGCAATATTTTAGTACCGTTCATAAGCCTCATGTTAAAACTTAGCGTCACGACAGAGATCTGACTTCTATTCCTCTAATATATAGTGACCTGCTTTATCTGACGGGCATTTAAGTTAAACGCAAAAACAATTATCAGAGCAAAAAGCTAGGGTTGTAGTATAAGTTCCCGTTGCAAACATTGCGTGTCATGCTCTTCTCCGCTTATAAATACTGTGCAGAAGTCAAAAGTCTCTGTGCTAATTCTCTGACACCTCACAGCTCTATGGAAAGCGTGGTTGACGCATTTGTAGTGTAGTCACAGTATACGTTCGGCAAAGCAAGATTTTAACATATTTAGGAGTTTCAAATCACTCACCAATGTCACGTGTGGCTTGATTGAGGGGTAGGCAGTATGGTATGAAAGGGAAAAGTTTAGTGTTAAAGCAGTTAAAAAGGCTGTTGACAGGTTAACGTCCCGTAGGTCGTCTCAAGCAAGTCAAGCCCGGTGGCGTGGTGTATTCGTGTGCGCCTCGCGACCGGAGAAGACAGGTAGGTGCAGCACGGCTTCGAGCCCCACCGTTGCACCGATTTGTTTTTGTGAAATCCGTCGCACGAAGCAATGCGAAAAGATTCGCGTGGACGTTAAATGTTAGCTGAGGGTGGATCAGCCCGAAAAAGTTAGGTCGTCGAGCAAATAATTCGCCGCTGCAACTTCTGCCCGCGTCCTGCTAACGACATACCTACTGAATGAAAGTCTGGGAATTCGGATGACCTCCTATCTTAAGTGCAGTCCTGTTTATTTTACGCAAAGATCTCTTGCATATGATCGTCCTCCAGTGAAACGCATTTCTTTGCTTTCCTGTGCTGTTTGTACTTTGGTTTGCTCACCCCATTTTGTAGTCTCACTAAAGTGAAACTGCAGGTAATCTCGGTTCTTTGCTGGGATGAATAAGTTGTCTGTCTGTATCAAAAGTGTGTGAGGCTATACGATCACGAAGCAGACTTTTATAACAACTAGTACCCTAGACCCTTCGGAACAATTCGACAAAATCCTAAGACAACCCAAATTTACTCATAGCATTTATAGACTGTTAGTTTCTGCACGTTCTGCACTTCCAGGGTAGTTGGCGCGCATGGGCTCTCGAATGGGTCAACCCCTCTTCTGGCATCACAGCGGGAAATAGACGTCATTTAATGTTCTAAGATTTTATTTATTCAATTTGGTTATTTAAAAAATTGGTATGAAGGGCCTGGACAGGGGCCGCTCACATATTACGCAACACAGGCCTTGACTGACCATGGACGGTTTCAGACAGAAGTGACGACAGTGGACACATGCGTGTTATACACATCAGGAGAACCCGACACAGTCGACCAGACAATTGCAACCTGCGCTGCACTCAGGCCGACGAGCCTCCTCATACACGATGGCTGAGAAATCAACAGCAAAGATTGTCGCAAGAACGATGACAACATCCACCGACTGGGCGAAGGGGTGTCCCTCT
Source organism: Dermanyssus gallinae (assembly GCA_003439945.1). NCBI lineage: Eukaryota > Metazoa > Arthropoda > Arachnida > Mesostigmata > Dermanyssidae > Dermanyssus > Dermanyssus gallinae. The sequence goes on from QVRM01001737.1 coordinate 1,215,601, forward strand.
TAGACTCCATCATGAGGCAGAAGATTAGAGGACGCCCGAAGGTCACGCTTCCGGCCGAGTCAACCTGCCCTAGCAGTGATCGTTGAAAACCCACCCTCGGTTTGCGAGGGTGTAGATCTAGGAGAAGGTTGAAGCATGAGGCTTCCCTTTCCTAGTCTCGAGGTACTGTTGCACAATTTCGAACTAGGAGGGGGTAGCGGAGGTGGTTTTCAGTGCGTATTACACGTTTGGTAATAGCTTGAATCACATACTCTTCGCCCGAGTCGAGTCCCACACTATCCATCAACAACATCGACGAATGTGCGTAAAAGCATTTTTCCCTCCCTAAGAGGAAAAAAATTATTTACACAAACATCAGAATCTCATGGTTAATGCACAATATATATTATGTGACAGTCGCGTAATTCCCACGATCACTGGCATTCTGTGCGAAACGTGTTAGCTAGAAGACCAAATTTTGACACTTTGTTATTCATTGGCAAGCTATTCTCCCGCAAGATTGTTGCTGAGCGGGCAGGAAGTACGCAGGATTTGCTGCTAAGAGTTCCTGACGGACTAGTCCTAGGCATAGCAAAACTTGCCGTGTCAAGAGAAAAAAAGCGTCAAACGTGGCCAGCACCTTCTAAAATGTTCTTCTAAAAAACAACTATATTCGTTTCATTCATTAGCACATGCGATTGCTGAGTTAATCTTGAGAGTCTGAATCCTTACTAATAGAAAGGTGAGAAGGGTAAGGAACATAAACGGTAACGCCGAGCTTTGTGGAGGAGGTTCTTTTGCCATGCGGACATAATTTGTCGGTCCAGCCCCACCTGCCTTTCTCCGACCTGTGAAATGCGAGCCGGTGATTTTGGTACCAAACTTGTGCCAATGAGCGGCTGCGGAGTAATTAAGATTTTTCGCCGGGATGTCCACATGAAGTGCATGCAAAATGACCTCGTGGCGACGCGCTGCGGCTGTCGCGCGACACGTCGGCGGAAGTGAAGGTCGCCACACAGTCACTTTACATGCACATAATCTGGGCGTCCCGCCGAAGAGTCACTTTCTTACTCCGCAACCGCGGCTCGCATTGCCATAAATTTGGTACCAAAATGATCGTCACGGAATGTGCGTTTGCCTGAATGTGTTAGTTTTTAGCGCTGTGAGTGGTCGTAGGGTGATGATTTTGAGGTAGTTGGTGTGAAAGCTAATGAAATAACTTCATTTTTGCGGATTCTGTTCTAAACGACTATGTCGCATCTTCTGGCCGTTATATGTTCTTCGGAGAAAGCAGAATTTTCTCACGAACACGACGGTTGGCTTATTTTCTGTATAAGGGAACTGGCTGTCTAGCAATTGTACATTCTGTGCTCCTATATCGGGCAAAAAACACCAGTATCGCGAATTGTAGTAATTTCACTCTCACTCCAAAACAAGACTTCTCAAAGACCATGTTCTATTAAAAAAAGCATTTGCCTTAACGAGCTCTATAGTTCAATATATCGCTCTCGAAATATTCTTGAAACACTTTGTACAGGCGTCTAACGGGGCTTGTTATGCGCCTGGATGCCCAATGATCTGAACGATCATTTATGTGTCCCGGTATTATAGAAAAACAAAAGCAAACAAACTGGCTTTTGTTATTTCTATAATACCGGGACATGATGACTTACACCGTTTGCGCTCACACGGATCAGACATATGCAGCAATGAGACAAAGATACGCAAATTAGATTGTTTTGAAATTATATGAAAACAACCGTTGAGGTATTTTTAGAGTACGGATGTCCTCTATTTCGATGACCCGAACATTAGAGTGTACGCTGTATGGCAGTTTAAATGTGCTGGTCTCTCAGCTATATGCCGCCCTACGCTAATCAAGAATATAGAGTCAAGATTAAGATGTCCCCGCATCTTATTTAACTCATAATCGGGTGCAAACAAATGTGCTCCAGTGAACGCGACTACAAACTACATCTGCCCTAAATCCAAGTCTGGTGTCGACCATCTGGACAAGGTGGTGGTATATACAATGACAACCTTTGCCGGACGAATTCACCAGCGCATAGGATCCCCGTGGTTCCCCAACCTGAGACATTTGCATACGTTAGTAATAACTCCCTCTCTATGTGTAGTTATATCTGGGCTCCCTAAGGTCTCAGAGGCAAAATATCGAAAATCCATAAAGTCTCCGATAGATGCATGCACCCGACACTTACTCTCTCCGCTTGTGAAACAGCCTAACCAGCCTGGGCCGCGCTGTGACTGACTATCAAAGGTGCTAAAGAGTAAGTGACGGTAGCGCCCAGACGAGTGTCCTCCTACCTTCAAAGGCTGTTAAGGTCATCCCGTCAGGTCGACGGGAGTCTGTATACAAACCTGCAAGTTCGTGGGCACAAGGGTAGCCAGAAGACCATAGAGCTCGAGCTAGGATATCATTCAAAGCAGCGTGTCTCGTCTTACGGCCTAAGCTGCGGATGCAGGATAAGTCATGGTGACCTAGCAAAAAAGACCTTCTCATTGCAGCTGCACTTATGATTAGTGGAATCCTAAGGCAAATCCCAACGCATTGATGCACCAGCACCACTAGATGGAACTGCCAGAAGCCGTGCCTTGTCCGTCTTCTGCTGAATTGAGAAGATTGGCTAGTTGTATATACTCCAACGGCGTGGTCCAGCTTGCCTGGAAAATCGGGTATTCAGAAGGGGGTGCTCCAGTGCGTGCTAAGACACATTCCTTACATTTTTCTGGAATGAATGATTCATAATGCCCTGTTACTTGCATTTTTTTGAAAAGGTGTAGAGTTTGAAATTCATTGCCGTACGACAGAGTAAAAGCATAACAGGAGTCAATGAGCCCCTGAACATGTTTACGCACAGACAGTGTGAGACTCTGCCACCTGACGGCAAGCCTTGCAGGCACGCCTCGGTGCGTGACAGGAGTCGAGCCTTCGGATTTTAGCAATACCTGTTAAGACCCTCATATATACACGGCAGTGCCTAAATACATGGATCCTCCTTGAGATAACCCTTCGACCTGCGGGTTCTCTAATGCAGAAGAGTAACTACGCAGAGGCGGGTAAGTCTCTAAAGCTGTAAATTGTTACGTCCTGCTTGTCGAGTCGCGCGTTCGCAGCAACTCTCGGACTCTCTCTACCATTTTTCTTCTTCATGCTTCTTCTTTTGCATTCATGACACGTTGAATGGGCCCTGTAGCCGCGTTTCGTTTTATGACCGACATGAGCATGAACGTGATACGCTCTCCCAGCGTGTCCTTTCTGGACATGCCTCCTCTGGTATCAGGTTCATGCGGCGCATCTCAAGACCGTATGTTCCGAGAAGTCCACCTCGTCGCAGTACAAGCTCTGCGCTGGATCGATATTTCTCATCCGATTTGAATACACCTGAAAACCGCCATGACTTGTGGAAGCCCGGGTCAGGTGGTTCGTGAGACCGCCGTGCTGATAGTGCGACACTTCCAAACCGTTGCTTGGATCTGCTCTTTGCTTCTCTCGTGCAACCAAGTGCCAATTCGGGATTTGCTAGGGTTGGGTGTAGCTGATGCGATTGGATCTTGATTGGTGCAGCTGATTTGTATAGCTTTTTTCTTTCCTGGCGTTGCTAGGCGCCACTTCAAAAAAGAGAACACTATAGCTGCGCATATACAATCCTGGGATAATTTACATGATAATTTGTTTGTCAAACCACTATAGGTCTGTGGAAAAAAATGAAAAAAATCTTTAGTCCCCCAATGTTTTTTGTTCTCTTTAGAATAGCTGTTGCGCAGCCAACTGCCGCTGCAATGATCTTGCGCCGCCTTCTTTTTTGCTCTCCGAAACATTTTTAAACTAGTCTTTTGGAATCGAGTTGAGTTGCCCCTTCTCGTGTTTCTTTATCTACTTTATGGTCTGAAAACGTTTTCTTTTAATTTATTTTAAATCTGTGAAAACAAAAATAAGTCGCATGGAGCCAGATTTGGCAAATAGTGACGTTGCGGAAATAGTTTTTTTCTGTAAAAATCCGAAATCAGGAGCGATGTATGTGCTAGTGCGTTGTCGTAACCAGAGATCCAAAAGTTGCTTAGCAAATTGAGGCCTCTTGCGTTGGACGTGCTGGTGAAGTCTTTTTAGAATTCGATACCATTCTTTATTGACCGTAGAACCAGGCGGCAAAAAGCCGTAACAGAAAATCTCTTGTAGTTGCTTCTTGACAATCGCTGAACCTCGGTTTATACACTTCTATGAGCGAAACTCAAACAATAAGCGCCGCCACTGATTGACGCCAATTTGGGCCTGTGCGTAGCTGATAAATGACCCTTATAAGCAAAGCAAACCGGGACGTGTCGATTTAATTTTTCTGTTCAAAGTACTGGAACTTGTCGATCCACCCATATATATATATATATATATATATATATATATCGAAAAAGAGTTGACCTACCATAATATCATCGGGATTATATATACATATATATATATACATATGTGTGTGAACCAGTTTCACATCATTGGAGTGAGCACACTTGGTCTCTGTCCAAGAGCAGCTATTGATTGGCCAGCTCAACTTTAGGTCCAGTTCTTTGCCCGGATGTCTACGACGTTAGTTTCGTATCGTGTCCGCTCTATTGTGTTATGCCGTGAGCGCTCGAGTTATTGACGCCCCGCTTATCAGGCAATGAATGCATTTGGCAAGCCTCGAGTGTATCGTTTCGTGTCAAGTTTCGGGCGCCAGACGCGCCTTCTGCCTGTGCGCTGCAAGTAAACAAAGCAGATGAACAAAGAAAGACCACAACTCTTCTCCTGCTTCTTTTTCGTCGTTGTCGTCGTCGTCTTCTTTTCCTTCTTCTTCTTTTTCTTCTTTCTCTTCTCCGCCTTCTTCCTTTCCTCTACAAGAGGAATAAACATTCGCACGAAAGCGGCCAACTTGCTGGCTACCTGGGCTGTGAAGGTGGATGAGGGACTTTTCCCAGTTTGCTCGCTCGCCCGCCCGTCTGTCTGCGAGTGCAATTCCGCCTTTTGCAGGGCATTTGTCTTAGCAGAGCAGGAAAGAGTTCGTTCGCGCCTTCGATGCGCGGACAACGTTCATAAAGTCGATTGTTTATGCGTAGTTGTTCGCCCTTCTGTTTAGCAGGGGCGTTGCGGGGGGAGGGGGGATGGTAAGGGGCAACGGGGCTGGGGAAGGGGAAGGGGGCAACAGCGGGGGCAAAAGGCGTCGCTGCCGCCGCTGCGCACACCTTTGCGCCGGGGCCGATCGGCCAACAATTTAATGCTCTTTACTCTCTTCTTTGTCTTGTTGTTTCTTTATTTATATCGAAAGGCACCTAACTCACGAAAGGAAGGCGTGCGCGGCGAACTAGCCAACCCAATACGCTACAGAAGTGAACTTCAGCTAGCTATATATACACACATAGAAATGTACGAACACGCACACACACACACACACACACACATATATATATATAGTTCGTGTGCCTATATGTTGTTCAACATACGATCATCGCAAACTACGTTTAAGCGCCTACCAAGCTACCAACTCAGATATCAGAACGGACCTCGAACAAACATGGGCACGATAAAGAAGAGACCCACGCCTTTGTCAGAAGCAAGTCCACCCCATACGTGAGAAAACTGCACCCTAAGGGCAATAAGGTTTCCGCACTCGGGGCCAGGGTTGCTGCTACCAGATTGACTTTGTAGTAACCGTAGTAGTGTTAGTTGTTGTTGTTATTGTTGGAATTGTTGTTGTTGTTATTGTTGTTGCATTGTTGTTGTTGTTGTTGGAATTGTTGTGGGCAATAGATTTTACATCGTTGGTGGCTGTATAAATTGGGCTCGTCTCCAACAGCGATTTAGCCTATAGACACAACTTGAAATAAAGGCAGATAAAACTATTCAAGTCGGTTTGCTTCCTACTCATACTGTGCAGCAAATCCTAAAGGTTGCATGAGCTGTCCGTTACCGTAACTGACCAATTCGCGTCAGATACCACTCATGCGTGTATTCTGCATAACTTCTCAAGAGAGCACTTTTAATGTAGATTATACTCAATTCCTTGAGAAGATACAGGTACCAAAATGTAGACGTACCGTGCTCGACTTGCGTGACGCCTTTTTACCTGATTTTCATTTCATTATTAAAATGAAAAATGTCTTTGTAGCTCTAGACTGTTGTGCGTCTGACGTATATACATTTTGCGTTACATAAGTCGATACTCTGGACTATCGATGCCCCGCATATTTGCCAGGTAAGGTGGTATGGTCAACTGGATAAAAATATGCCTTACGATTGCTTATTCGATTCTATAGTGTGACTCTACCTAAGTATCAATTTTCTTATCTGATGCTATAATATGACTCTACCGGGGTACCATTTGCAGATCATTTATTAAACCTCTCCGTGATCGTGCGTTAATATTGGTAATACAGCGACGTGATCGAAAACAAACAACATGACATATAGAAACAAGAAAAGATAGAGACAAACCGGTGCATGTGGTCAAACGAAAATTCCGAGCAAGATGGCTTAGCAAGGCAAAAGCCTTTGCCTTGCATTCGGGAGGGTTGGGTTCGAGGCCTAGACCGGCCACTTCTAAATTGGTAGATTCATGGTTTCCAATTTAAACAAGGTGAGTGCCGGAGTGGACTAAACATCGACCATGATCGAAAAAAACGGGGGGCACAGGTGTCTCAATAAAAAGAGATGGTGCATTATCATCCAACCATTAAGTTTGAAAAAATAGTTTTTAAGAACCATTTCGATATATAGAAAGTGATTATTCGAGCAGCAGGCCTTCTTCTATTTGGCGTACAAACACGTCACTTTATTTCCGTACCTTAATACAATAGCAGTTATTTTAGCTATTTGCAGTGTGTCTCGCGGTATATGAATTATGTGCGATTTCTCCTCCTGCCACGATACTCCTAGTCCACCTTTCTCATTCAGTCAGTATGCCATTCGTTTATTTGTTTGTCCGTGCATGGGTAGATAGTAGGCTCCGTGCAGTCAAATTCGCTCAACAAATGCGGAATGCGAATTCGACCAGCAAAGATTATCCAATAATTGTAATCTCGTACAAGCAATCAGTACCATAGTATCAAATTTAGTTCATGCTGCAACGACTGTTTAAACATTGCTGACGCTTCTGAAGTATTGAGCATGTCAGATATTCTTTGAATAGTGCAAATATTATAAGCTTGTTCGACCTACACTGCGGTAGCGGTAGCTACAACTCGTACTCTCTCAGAAGCTTCTCTCATTGACGTCGTGCTCTATGAGGAGAGGGAGGCAGAGATTCAAACATGCTGCTCCCGCTGCTAGCCGTCTGCTACGAATGTACAGGTAGTTCCACAAGTTTTTAAAATGAAAACCAAGAATTTTCCAAATCTTGTTTTTAATTTTTTCTTATTTGATATACTCCTCGAGAAGCTCAATACACTTTTATCACCGAGATTTCAGAGCATTTATACCTCTTGAGTAAAATTCTGCGTCTTTAGACTGAAAATAGGCTTTGACAGCAGTTGTAACCTCTTCATTGCTGGAAAAACGCTTTTCACCGAGACGATTCTTTAAATGTCTGAAGAGGAAATAATCAGAGGGGGCCAGGTCTGGAGAATAGGAAGGTTGTTCAATAAGTTCGAACCTCAGTTGGGCCAGTTTTGCCGTTGCTTGCCGCGACTTGTGTGCGGGAGCATTGTCGTGGTGAAACAGGACAACCTTTTTCTGCAAAGCGGGCCGTTTCACGATGAGTTCTTGCTTCAGGCAGTCCAACAGTCTTGCATAATATTCTCCCGTGATCGTTTTACCGCTCTCAAGGTAGTCGACCAGAATTATTCCACGTTGGTCCCAAAAAACCGTAGCCATCATCTTTCCGGCCGATGCCGTTGTCCGCACCCTCTTCACCAGGTGCACACGATTGGCGAGATGCTTCTTGGGTCTCGGAAGTGTAGTGATGGACCTAGCTTTCATCGACGGTCACGAATCTGCGCCAAAAATCCGACGGATTTTTCGACATCTTGGCCAAATTTCGCTGTGAAGCGGAAACACGCGCGTCTGTTTGGCCTTGGTTGAGCAAATGCGGCACTCATTTTGCTCTGAGCTATTTCATCTTCAAGTTTTCGTGCAGGATGAAATGCACTCTACCCAAACTGATCCCCAAGGCCTCCGCTATCTCCCTAATGTTCAGTCGCTTATCTGCGGCAACGATTTTCCGCACTTTTTCCACGTTTTCCTTATCAGTTGCCGTTTTTGGGCGTCCTGAACGTAGTTCATCCTCGGTGCTCCTGCGACCTCTTTTTAACTCATTAATCCAGTTGGAAACAGTGGCAAAACATGGCGCAGAGTCACCGTACACCTCGTCTAACTCAGTTTTCACTTGGGTCGTATTCCAACTTTTGAAATAAAAACGCTTGATAACCACTCGAAACTTTTTTCTCAATTTTTCAAAATCACGCCGATACGTTGCACGGGAAAAGCGATCAAACGAAATCGCAACGGCCAATCACCATCATATTTTGACTGCTAGCATTCGAAAAGTTGCCGTTTCCAATAGCGGTGAAAGCGCGAATAAATTCGAATTCTGAAAAGCTCATTTTAAGAACTTGTAGAACTACCTGTATGGTATATGAAATAAACGGACTTATCAGTCGTTGTACATAACCGCCAAGAACGGCTTGTTCACTCCCGTAAATAGCAAATAGAAATCCACTAATTCGCTTAAACAAAGGCTCCCCCAAAACTCTACATTGGTGCCGTGGCCAGGACTCGAGTCCTTTGTTTATCCTGTGTGGATATCGTTTGCTATTTTAATATTTTCGGGTGTTTTTCGTCGTTTTGAACTTTGAGTGAATCGACCAGGAGCAGGCGCGCTGCTCACGCGTTTCGAGTGGCGTGTGTCTCGTGAACTCCTGCTCACAACGACAACTCGATCATGACTGATCGAGCACTCACCTGTCTACGGCGCTTTCGGACAACCGAGCGCAACCGTTTAAAACTGTACGCCGAACGGGCGCTACTAATAAGAGTCATCGCGGCAGAGTAGCGGGACTAGGCCGAGCTGGTCGAGCTGCAACGAAATGTCGAAAAACGGCATCAGGCGATGAGCGACTATGACGCTCAGATTGTTGCTCATAGTAGTTTGCCTGAAGAAGACCTCGATCGCCAATTTGAAGAAAGTGATCAGCATTCAAATACTGCGCTGGAATGTTCAACACTTCTTAAACGGTTGATTGACGAAGTGAATTCAGTAACCGCTCCCGTGATGCGTAATGGGACAACGGATTCGCCCTCGACATCAACAATCACATCATCGTCATCTTCGATACCAAGCCAGTTCCTCATCAGTTCTGCCCCGCACGTTCTCGACACAACCCCTGAGATGTTCGATGGGGATATTTTGCGTTATCGTGCCTTCATCACTCAGTTTGATAACTGGGTGCTGCCAACGGAACCGTAAAATGAAGACAGACGAAAATGTGCGTGTTCTTACCCTCACTGATTCTTATTTATTATATTTCACGATACGACAGAGAGCAATACGGCAGCGCCGCCTCTCTTCGTATTATTGCCTAGTCTAGCTCACTTACACTCTACTGAATGTCCCGGCGGTTAGGGCGCCGGGAGCTGTTTCGCCGCCAGAACTCACACACAGTACACACTTAACAATACTGCTGTGCTACTCAATTAAACATATATATATATGTATATATATATAAATCTACCTGCTCCTGCTAGCCACGATCACTCACCACCCTAGGGCACTATCACTGCCACGCTCACGCCGTTGTCGCTGCCACGCCGTTGGACGTCCCGGTCGCCGCCGGACTGAGGGTTTGCAGAGCACGCGTTACGCCGAGCGCTCGGGATAGCAAGAGGGTGACAAAATGGCGCGCATCCCCTTTTATACGGCCGGCGACCGGCAACGTGACAGTGCACGAACGTGCCGTGGCGGGTTGTGGCCGACATTGCCGTGGCGGGTTGTGGCCGACAGTGCTGTAACGGGTTGTGGTCAACAGGCAGAGATCATCATCATCATGGCGCGCTAATACAAACTTCTATTCGCGGCCATCCAATATGCAACAGTCCTCCCCCTTTTTGAAGGCGGCGGTAGCCCCTCAAAAAATACCTATATTGCATTGATTGTGTTTAACATATATTATGTGGCACTCTGCGAGATCAACTTTAGATCACAACAATTTCTCACAATCAAACAAGCTCACAACGCCAACACGCGTCCAGCTCTTGATATAGCGACCTCCACCGAGCTGCGCCCGGTAGGCACGCTTCACGTCGTCCTTGGTCGCCAGCGGCTTCTCCACACGACTTTGCCAAAATGCCCGCGGCATTCCTTTCTCCAGTAGTACTACGACGGCGCCCGCGGCGAACGGCTCGACATGGGGTCTCCCCGCCGCCGCAGAGCCATCGTCAGGACCAGCAGATCCTCGGCGCGCCATCGCCTTCAAAATAAGCTGCTTCGATCGCGGCGCATGTGACTATCGCGACCCAACTCTTCGTTTCACCTCCTCGCGACACGTTCATGACCATTTCTGTCTTGAAATGCTTCAGCCCGGGATTCACTTCTGCCAGGCCCTCGTCTTCGGGCGGCTCGACACGAGAGGTGCTCGCAACGTTCTCCCCCAAGCACGGCTGCCGTGCCTCATGCAGCGGGTGCTGCTTCGCCCACGCGAGCTCTTCCGCCGTGAGTCGACAACTCGCATCCTGCCGATGGAACCGCCTTCCAGCCTGGGCGACGGTGGCGACGATTCGGGTCAGTTTGCGCAAGCTAGAACACCCCGCTGGGTCTATTAGCGGGGGTTCGCACGTTGCAACAAACACCCGAATCTCAGGAAGCTCTTCGTAGCCCTGCCCCGGCTGGAAGGCGGGGTACTGCGTCGACGGCTTCTTCAGGAACTCCGCGTCCTTGGTTACGAGATGCACGGCTGACCTGGCTGCAACCACTTCGTTCCCTTTCGTGGACGAAGACTCGGATGGCGGAGGGCACTATCACTGCCACGCTCACGCCGTTGTCGCTGCCACGCCGTCGGACGTCCCGGTCGCCGCCGGACTGAGGGTTTGCAGAGCACGCGTTACGCCGAACGCTCGGGATAGCAAGAGGGTGACAAAATGGCGTGCATCCCCTTTTATACGGCCGGCGACCGGCAACGTGACAGTGCACGAACGTGCAGTGGCGGGTTGTGGCTAACAGTGCCGTGGCGGGTTGTGGCCGACAGTGCCGTGGCGGGTTGTGGCCGACAGTGCCGTGGCGGGTTGTGGCCAACAGGCAGAGATCATCATCATCATCATGGCGCGCTAATACAAACTTCTATTCGCGGCCATCCAATATGCAACACTGGGTATCTCACAGCACAGCCGCCTCGGCCACCGATCGTCTTGTAGCTCTCCGAAAGCTACTGCGTGGTCCTCCAAAGCGACTAGTTGACTCATTGCCGGTGAACGATGTCAGCTACAAGGTGGCTCTTAAGTTGTTAGAAGACAACTACGGAAGGCTGGATATCGTCAGGCAGCAATTGATTGCGACGTTGCAAAAACTACCAAGAGTGAAATCGCAGTTTGATACTGTGGGTTTACGCCAGCTCCTCAACTTCGTACAGTCCACAGTGCAGTCGCTAGATGGACTCGAGAGTCCGTTACATACGTATTCCTTGTCGTTTAAGGCTACACTCCGGGCAGCTATCCCGTGGAGGATTGTGTTTGACTTCACCGAGAATAGGCGACTGTCGTCTATCCATTCCGCGTTAGGCAGTTCTGCTGACAATGATTTGGTGACAGGCGGTGTCGATAAATTTGCCGCTGAGGCCGCTGACGAGATCCGCCAGTTGATTGATTATGTCAGCCGGTATACGTCACTGCGCGAAGAGACAGCGATCCTCGATCAGCTAACCGACGTCGATGAGAATCGAGAGCGACGGCGGCCTGAGGCATCGCAGAAGCAGAGGAAAACGGACTATCATGCTGGCAACCGTTTTAAGTCGACCGTGTCAGCAGTAACAGTGCTACAACAACGCAAATTCGCACCGTGTCTCTTGTGCAATGACGCTAGACATTCGTCGTCACGCTGTCCTGCCAACTTAACGATCGAACAACGGATGAAGATCCTGCGTAAACAAAACCGGTGTCATGTGTGTTTCCGTCATGGCCACGTCAAGCTGTCACAGTGTGCTGGACCCAGTATTGGCTGCCGAGTGTGTAACTCGAGAGACCATTATACCTCGATGCACAGCGCAACTAGCAGCAGTAGCCATCCAGTCGCTGCTGCGAGTGATCTTCACAAGCGCGGCGCTAACGAACATTCTCTGGTGTACGTGGCAACTGCGTTCCTGACGAATGCAGGAGGTTGCATTCCGGTGCGCGTCTTCATGGATCTGGGAAGTAGTTTGATCTTTGTCACCCCAGACGCGCTCAAACACTTACCAGACGCTCAGCCAGTTCATCATGCCAACCTCAACATCCAAGCGTTTGCCAGTACTCACAAGATATCATCGGCTCGCTATAAACTCACGCGTCGACATACTGGCGTACAAGCATGATTTTGCCGTAAACCCGACAAATGATTGCACTCTGGATGTACTTGAGGCGATCAAGAGATTCTCAGCAGACCATCCCCTTGCGGACCGATCGCTCCTTGGCGAGCAGCAGGCCTTACCTTCTGCCGTACTAGTTGGAATTGATCAGTTTTACAAACTGGCGTTCCTTAATCGCGAAAAACGTGTCGTTGATGGTCTTGTAGCGAAACAGACACGGTTGGGGTGGATCATTGGTGGGCCAACAACGTCGGCCAGCGTTAAGCTGATGTAGCCAACGTCATCACTCACTGCTGCGCAGCCGCCCTATCGAAGCCCGCGCACGATATCGAGCGTCACCGGGACTCTCATCACGAATCACCGGGACTCTCATTACGAATCACCGGGCCTCTCATCTGACGACGCAGTCGCCGTTCGCCAATTCGAAGAGAGTGTGTCCTACGATGGCAAAGAGTACACTGTCTCATTACCAGGCAAATACAGCATATCGCAACTATGGAACAACAAAGGCAAGGCTCTCGCCGGCCTGGAAAGTAAACTTCGATCCTATCGCCGTGATCCTGAGACTTACAAGCGAGATGACGATGAGGTGATGGTATTTGTACGCGAGGGACATGCTGAGGAATTGTTCGGCGTTGACCTTGAGGGCCAGGACAATTGCGACGATGATTTCTTCATGTCTCATCACCAGGTGACAACGACATCGGGGACTACGACAAAGCTCCGGAATGTCTTCAACCGCTTATCATCAGCGCAAGGGAAGACGTCACGAAACCACCACCTCTTCGTGGAACCGTACCTTAACCCGGACCTAGTCAAGCTCTCAATCAACTTGCGCCTGCATCGCGTCGCAATCTCTGCCGATATCTCCAAGGCATACATGTGGATAAACCTCACTGATAACGATCGTCGTCTATTCCGGTTTCTTTGGCGAGTACCTCATGACGCGATAGTCAACGGCTTCCAGATGAAACGTGTGACCTGGGGTGCCGCTCCGAGCGGTTTTTTCCTCGCGACTACTATCCGGAGGCATTTGAAGCACGTAGATCCTGATTCAACGCTGCGTATACCTGACTCGCTGAATTACGACGATACACTGTGCAGCTCCGCAACAGATTCTGAAGCATGGGATCAGCCCGTGGACTCCGATATTGCGACTCAGTTCACGAGGTGGACGAACGAGATTGCTGCACTGCTGAAGTTGAAAATACCTTGCTGCTGCACGACGGACACATGCGGAGGTCGTTCATCAAAGCATCGACGGATATAAAGATATTATTTACGTCTATCAAGGATCGCGCCGTGCAGGACATTCTCCGCGACCGCCGTATCGAATGGGAGTTCATATGTCCGAGAGCCCCATTTCATGGTGGCTTCTACGAACGTTTACTTGGGCCCGTCAAGTCGGCCCTTGCGAAAACTATCGGCCGAAGTTTGATCACGTTCGAGGAGTTTCGAACAATCATATCCAAACTGACCACAGTGATATTTTGATACACTCACCAGAAATCCAGTTACTATGGAAACATGCTTGTCAACCTGTTTGAGGTGGACTGTCAGATATTCTTTGAATAGTGCAAATATTATAAGCCTGTTCGACCTACACTGCGGTAGCGGTAGCTACAACTCGTACTTTCTCAGAAGCTTCTCTCATTGACGTCGTGCTCTATTTAGACGCTTTAACAGTCTCCCGTGGAGAGTCATACTAGAGACCGCTCAGAGGAAAAAACCGCTCCATCTTCTATAGATTTATATCTGACTGCCTACATGACCGAACAATTCAGTCCCAAGGAATGACCTTTAATTTGACTGCAGGGGTGTCACAGGGCCCATACTTCTCTGCTATGGAACATAGCTTACGACGACGTGCTGCGGCTGGGGGACCTTCCCCCGGAGCCGACCTCCTTGCCTACGCCGACGACTTCGTCCTCACCGTCCGGGCCCGGACACTGGAGTTGCTGGAGAGGCGTGCGAATGAGACAGTCGCCGATGTCGCGTACTGGATGCGAAAAGCAGGGCTTGCTTTACCCCCGCCAAGAGCGAAGCAATTCTTTTGGTGGCCCGGAAGAAGTGCCCCGCTTCTCCCCTACGCCTAAATACCTCAGATCACTATGGTCAACACAGCAAGGTACCTCGGATCAATATGATTAACATGGCAAGATGCCTCGAATCAATATAGTGAACACGGCAAGATACCTCAGACCAACATTCGAAGCGACGAATCGTTATGTCCGTGGCCGAGTAAGTAGCCCTATACGGAGCTCCGGCCTAGTCTACTAACACTTTAACAACCGCAACAAACCAAAGCGCCTGCGCTGGGTGATCATAGCAAACCGGACGGGATCTCTGGCAGGTGAGCGCCGCCAACTGTGGAAAGACCCTGCCCGCAAGAAGGAAGAAGAGCGTCAACGGAGTATCGCCCTATAGCAGGAGGAGTAGGACGGGCCACTCTCCGAAGACTTATACCAAACATCAAAGGATAGTCAAATCGGCCCGCGGCAGAACTACCCTTCCACATCACACAGGTTCTGACAAAACACGGGACTTCCATTCCTACCTATTCAGGATCGGGAATACTCCCCGCCCTACGTGTTTTCACTATGGTGATGGACTTGAGGGCACCCAAAACACACACGATTCTGAGGTGTCCAGCATGGGCGGAGCAGCGTGCCTCCGCTACGTTTTTAACAGAACCAACACCGAACACGCTGGGGGCGGGCCAGCCTAGCATCTGCAAGCTAATGCGAGAGTCTTTGCCTCAGTGGCTAGAAGTGACGAACATTTTTAGGAACATACTCACGGCAAAACCAATGGCAAATAACCGCCGTATTATACGCACCCCTCAGGTTTTCGGGAAGAAGCTAGCCTCGAGTAGACTCACACCTCCCCCAGTTGTTTAAAGTATTTGCGGATGCAATTCCCGGTCGGTTGGGGGGATGGGGAGATGACTGGTTTTTAGGGGGTTGGAATCCCACACTACCGGCTCACACTTGCAGAGGAGTTTCCTGCAGTGGTGCCTGTGTGTGCAAATCGTATTTTTCAGTTACTCCCTTACACACTTACACAAAAGGCACTGTTGCTATGGTAGAATTAAAGAGCCGTGTTTTTCAGACGATCCGCCTAAAGCCTGTCACCGCGCGTCATGGCACGTGTACCTGCAATTTCAGACTCTGGCAATTTCTGCACGCCATACTTCACGGGAGCACAAGTGCTGTTATAAGATGGGTCTAGGAATAAATAAGTACGTATAAGTAATATATATATATATATATATATATATATATAGCAAGATGTTCATATGCCTGACGCGGTATAAGCGATGCATACGGATTTAATTGCCATAAGGTGTTTAGGGACTCTACAACAAAAATGTATATATATATAGCTCGGGCAAATTGCATTGTGTAACTAGTCTAGCCATTATTAGGTGTCACTAATTACTATTTATGAGTCCTAACAGCGAGTCTTTGAGGCTCTGCCAAACTGCTTTAAAAATGAAAAATAACCGCTTGAGTTGTACACTATGTCACTCATTTTAGATAGATGATTTATAAACTACGCAAACTAAAATCGTTTATAACTTTAACGCTTGTGAATATGCTTACTATTTTTTTAGAATAATTATTACTATTTTAGAAATAAAAGATTGCTTATGTTGCTTTGCCTTAGCATCTTCAAGATATCGATATGTTGCCTTTAATGCTATCCGAAAAACCTTCATCGGAACAAAACAGATATGTTTGGTTCTATGCACATTCTTTGGAATTGTTTAAAAATTGGTTCGTCTGTACGTTTTTGGCTGCTAGCAATATGCCACTGCGTATACACTCTCATTGAAATGTAAACCTACTCTAGTCTAGCCGTACTTTGATAGAGATGTAGATGTAGAATATGTTAGGAGACCCCTTCTTCCAAAGGATTTAGATAGTGCCCTGTTATTCGCGTCAATACAACGAAGTGGTCTTGCATCAACGCGTCTCACTTTCGTTGTACAAGTAGCCGAAAAAGTCGCACAAAAGACCCGGTCACCTGTTCAAATGAACTCTAGTTAGTGTTTTTTTTAGATCTAGTAGTCAGCCAGGTCTCATCAGAAGCTATAGTGGGTGCACACAATGCGCAATTCGAAGTTGTTGACTTCGTTCGCAACTCTGAGTTTTGGCGCTTGACTCGACGTTTTTTTTTTTGGTGAAGATTTCCCATAATGCAATTGCCTGTGTACGGTTTTTTCATGTCATGGCTAATTTTAATCCACTCCGGCATTTACCTTGTCTAAATTGGAAACCAATTTAAGAGTGGCCGGTCTGGGTTTCGAAGCCTCGCCTCCCGAATGCAAGGCAAAGGCTTTGCCACTAAGCCATCTTTCTCGGTACGTATAATTGGAATTAATTAGTCTGTTGCAGGCAAGGAGGACACTCGTCGTTGTAGGAGTAGGAGCACTCGAAAATATGCCTCAAAGGGTCCAATCAGGGCCACCAATGATCATGCTGTTGCGTGTCTGAGTTAAACCACCAGCAAGTTTCGGCAACAAGAACGCTCGAATTTATGGCTCGGAGAGCAGGCGGGAGGTAAGGCCTCGTTGCGAGTAGTGTGCCCGGTAGCGTTCGCACTATTCGACGCAAGCAAACCTAAACGGTCAGGTTTCCCGTTATGACGGAAAAACAGATTAGCCTTCTGTATAGTTATTAGCTAGTTGACCAGTAGTAACCACAGGTCACTTGACAGCATAACAAATGGAAAGTTTTGTCATGTTGTGTTTTTGATGAGATATCAGAGGTATCGTTTACTTTAAATTTCTGAGAAGAAACCGGACGCTCAACCCGGATCTCCAGTGCTAATAGCTCCAACATTTTCAAGAAAAATTGGTCGTCTACAATTCTAAACGCGTCTACAATTCGTGAACAAGAAAGGGGCTAACTTCCACCAAGACAAATATATATATATATATATATATATATATATATATATATATATATATATATATATATATATATATATATATATTATATATTTATATATATATATATATATATATATATATATATATATATATATATATATTTAACATCTGGTCTGGTGGTAACAGCTGATCGGTCGTATTCACGTCGAGCTCCGGCTAATTCGTGCCATACCTTGCGTATTTCGAGTGGATTAACACGGAATTCGTCACAGACCATCGTGAAGACTAGTGCGACACACCTGCCGAACAACATCTGGCAGTTCAACATATATTGCTAGTTATTAGCAATATATAGTTAAATCGTGTGTGTGCGTTCGTTCTGGTGGCGATCTACCATTACGTGTAGACCGCTTGTGTTTTAACATCTACAACACAGTGAGTTTTTAGTATATGGTTGTGGAGGCGTGCCCAGTAGATAGAGTTTTTAACGATAATTCCGAAAAGGGTAAGGTTCATAGTGAATCTTTTGGTAACTACTGAGGAATCCACACTTTTATGAGCTTATATCCCAATTGTTTACATTCTATCCCAGGCAGGCGGTTTGGCGGTCTTATGTGTCCCGCACAGCATATCGTGCATATTACTGTGTAGGCACGAAATGGACGTAAACAGGTCTTAGTCTTTTTAAACTTAACATATGTACATAGGCGAAAAACATCTGTGCATACTTATGCTAAGGATCGTTCATAACATATATCTTATAAATGTAGATATAGTGCAAAACACTGCACGTATCTAGAGCCTTGTAATATAATTTATTTTATATACATGACTCTATGGACGATTACATGACATAAGTTCTCCATTAGCTACTGGGTGCATTTTGACGTTTATTACGTTTGTTTCATAACCAAATTACTATATTATAATTCATACCCACTACGCACACATTTTATTTTAACTAAACCAACGGTGTGAGGGAGAGAGAGGAAATACGGGAACTTTTCGATCAATCCCATAGACAGATGTGTGCTTGAGTGATTAAGATGAACGTCGGGGGAAAAAAGGAAAGGAGAAAGAAAGAAACAGGAGATGGACCCCTTTAAATGGGTGGGGCTACAAAGGTCCCCTGTAGAGAAGGATTGCCGCGCAGGGCATGATAACCCTAGGAGCGATGATGGACAGGCAGACAGCGCAGAAGCGAGCGCAGCGAAGGGAGGTTCCAGGTCAGAGTCTCCCTTAGTGCAAGCTCACGAAAAGCTCCATGAGGATAGCAAGGATGGAAGTAAAGGTGCTCTGCCATCTAGGATGACTGGCGTGTCTACGGAGCGCGAACAAAGTTGCGCGACAACTTCTGGAGCCAAGAAAATAATGGCAGAGGGTTCGCCGGAGGGCGAACAGGCGACCCGCGGAACGCCTGCACACATACTTGAACTAATTAAGAAGAACAGAGTGACAAAGAAGAATAAAGGATCATCAGTGCAGACAAATGACGTTCCGGCAAATGTCGACGAAGCACTCGAGGATTTTGATAAAGCTGCAGGCGTGCTCGCTGAGCTGAGACGCCTGCACCCGACTACGTCGGGTGATATTAAAAACGCTATCAAGAGATTAGAACTGGTAGCCTGGTGAACATGCGAGAAAGAAGAGGAAAGAAAATATAAGGACGCTAGGGTAATTGAAAGCTTACGCGCAGAGCAAGCACAGCTGAAAGCGCTTAACGCGGAGCTCATGAAGAAGCTCGAGGAAAAGAAAAAACTCCCTGAAGAAGACAACGCAGACTGGCAAGAAGAGTATGCAAAGCTCGTTGAGGCATGCGAAGAAAGAGACAAGAGGCTAGCTGAAAGCAAGAGAATGCTAGACGAAAAGGACAAGCTGCTAGCAGATTACAAGGCAAAGCTTGAGGAGGCAAGACGACTGCACAGTTTGGATACTAACGCAAGCGTATTTCAAGAAGGGCGTTTCACGATAGATAAACCAACGTGTAAAAGGTGTAACGGGGAGATCGAAGCAGAGCATCTAAAACAGCTGAAAGACTCTGAAGTAGCTAGGCAGATCGTCGAAGCCTTAGCAACGAATACAGATGAAGACATGGTAGCTCTAATATCCAAGGAGTGGCCTGAAGCAACCTTCCAGAGTACAACGCTGGTCAAAAAAGACATTACCGAAGTTAGAGAGACCAGGGCCATGCTTGTGGCACACGGATCGGCCAAGGACAGGGAAATCGCCAATAAACTTACCGCGCAGTACCCATCGATCGGGGCCGCTGTGGATATGCAGCCTGGCAGTGTCGCAGTACTAAGAAGCAGCGACGTTATGGAAGTAGAAGATTGCGGCAACGGTCAAGAAAAGCATCTCGCACAGAAACGCAGGGCAAAGCCAGAATACTCGTCGTGGGCGTAGCGGCACAGGCGGACACGCCAAAAAGCACCCTGAATATGTTGGCGAAGGTTATAGGCCGATGTAACGCGCTCTCGGGCGAGGAACTTCCGACGCTGCATATTTCAGAGGAATGGGAAGGCCCCTCGATCAGAAAAGCAGTAGAAGCTTGCTGCAGAAGAGTAAATGGCAAGGTGGAACTGGCAGCCAGAAAGGGTCTAACCCCTGCCCTGGCACGGAGCACTCCCCGAGGTCGACAGGAGGTCCTAGGACAAAGCACAGTTATAATCAAGGTCAAGGAAGGGGAAACGCCTGAGGAAACACGTCGACATATCAGCGCATTCGTCAAACCCCAGGAGGCCGGAATGAGGATGGGCCGAGTAGCTGAAACAAAGGATGGAGATCTAATCATTAGGATCTCGGAGACCAGGCCGGGCGGAAGAGCCACCTTTGCGGACGCTATCAGAAACGGTGCCGCGCGAGAGGTCAGTGTCCACGATACTCAGGGCGCCAACACGACTCTAGTACTGTGGGACGGCGATCCCTTCATGGACTCGGCCAAAATCAAAAAGGAGCTTAGAGACAAGCTGGCGCTCCCGGAAGGGGTCAGCATCCGCACGGAAGATCCTAGACGCGAAGAAAAGGGAGAGTGGAAATGTCTAGTCACCCTACCGAGGGCGGCCGCAAAGAGGCTACTGGCCCTAAGGCGGTTTACTCTTGGAAACTATATGTGCAGGCCTGAGGAGTGGCACTCCCCACGTGTTATAATTGTCAGAAAGTCGGCTACCTAGCTAGAGAATGCAAGGACCCAACGCTTCGAGATGTTTTAGAGATGATTAGTAAGCGGCCACATGATCCGAAAGTGCACAAAGACAACTGCACACTGCGTCGAATGCGAGAGTGACGGACATGCAGCCAGTTCCATGGCCTGTCCAAAGTACAAGAAGGCTGTAGAGGACAAAAAGCAGGCTGCCCTGGACAAGATCTTACTGGCTAAAGAGCAAGCAACCAAGGAGAGAGAAGCAGCCAGCCGGAAGCAGCTCCGAAAGGAAGCTCGCAGGGTTGTCACGAACGAGGAAGGATGGAGCACAAAGGGTGGTGCCAGAAACCGCTCGGTAAACGCGACCGCCAGCGACGGATTAAAATCCGACGCTTTTGGAGCAGGAGATCCAACCGCAGCCACAAAATAACAAATCCGATCAAAGTTATCCAGCTGAACTGCAATAGAAGCCGCCACGCCCATACGATGGTGGAAGACATCGCATCAAAGCAACGAGCGGCAATCGTTCTCGTTAGTGAGCCTAACGTTACACTGGGGAAAACTAGAACAGAGTGGATAATGGAGACAAACAAGGATAAAAATGCGTGCATAATAATCCGGGACAGGTCGATGCAACTAAGAAAGCAGGGCGCCGGCAGCGGGTATGCCTGGATTGAAGTAAAGGGGGCAGGCCGAGTATACTCGTGCTATATAAGCCTTAACTGTTCCGTATAGGAGTTCGAAGCATACTTAGAGGATCTGACTGTCTCGATGAAAAAAGACAGAAATAATGACGAGGGCATCGTACTAGCCGGAGACTTCAACTCTGCCGCTAAGTTGTGGGGGTCAGCCCCTACGGATTGCAGGGGACAGCTCCTGATGGACTAGATGGCCGCTAACAACCTGACTGTGATAAACGACGGCATGAAACCGACTTTCCAAAGAAACGGACAAGAGTCTTTTATCGACATCACCTTGGCCAATGAAAACACAGCACGGGCGATCAGAGGCTGGAAGGTTCTTGTAAGAGAAGAGAATCTCAGTGATCACAATTGCATCAAATGGGTTCTCGAGGCGGTAAAGTCACAACCACCACGGAATCCAGGTATCCCACGGCGTATTAAGTTAAGAGTGAAGACGCTTTTAAGAAGGCTTTTCAGGCCGAAATAGCAAAATGTGATAGCCTGCAAGACATAGCAAGCTACATGAAAGTGGTTGGAAGGGCATGGGAGGTGGCCAGTACGCTAGCCATACACCCCAAAAGAACGGGGCTAGTAGAGCCAAATTACTGGTGGAACGAAAGGATCAAGGATGCTCGCAAAATATGCATGAAGTTAAGGCGGAAGCTTAAAGAAGCAAAGGGAAGTTCCAATACCCCTGCGATTATAGCAGAATATCGTGAAAGCCGAATGATATTAAGACAGAAGATAGTGAGAAGCAAGAAGGAAAGCTGGAGGGCGTTCCTAGCTGAACTGGACGGCGACCCATGGGGACGGCACTATAAGCTAGTGCGAGGAAGCTTTACTAAACCAAAGGTAGACATCGCAGCTGAGGTGAAAGAAGACATTTTGCGGAATTTATTCCCACGTCACGAGGACTTCAACAGGAAGGTGTACGAGGAGATGAACAAACAGAGCGCAAACAAGTGCTTAGAAATACCTGAAGTCACAGTCGCGGAGGTAACAGCCGTGGCGGGCATGATAAAGACAGGCAAGGCCACGGGACCTAACGGCATCCCACCGGCGGTAATCCGCTACCTGTGCAAAGAGTCCCCAGGCTTCGTGGCAGATACCGCAACAAAGATGCTTCGTGAGGGGAGGTTCCCGAGAAAGTGGAAGAAAGCGGAGGTTGTATTGGTCCCAAAGGGCAATGGGTGATATAGACTTATTTACCTTCTGGACTCACTGGCGAAATGCTTTGAGGCAATCTTTGAGGAGAGGCTAAGAAACTTTGCGAAGGAAAACGGTCTTCTCTTGGACTCACAGTACGGATTCCGCAAGCATAGGTCGGCCCTTACTGCGATACACAGGGTTATCTCAGATGCTGAAAGGCTACATAGCTCGACACCGCAAACCAGGGACCTGTTTACGGCGGTTATGCTCGATGTGCGAAACGCTTTTAATAGTCTTCCCTGGAAAGTAATCTTAGATACCCTACATAGGAAGGCCGTCCCGCCCTACATGGTAAAGCTCACATCCAGCTACCTACAGGATAGAGTAATCTCCTGCGCTGGGGTTTCACTCCAGATGACAGCGGGAGTTCCGCAGGGATCGATCATTGGCCCGTTACTATGGAACATTGCCTATGACGATGTACTAAGGCTGCCAGGACTTCCAAGAGGGGTCCACCTGCAGGCCTATGCGGATGACCTAGCAATCATGGTCAAGGCCCGAACAGCAGAAGAATTTGAGCTAGCCGCTAACAAATCGCTCAAGACAGTCGAAAGATGGATGGAGGGAGCTGGACTGGAACAAGCTCCTGAGAAGTCAGAGGCAGTGCTGCTCATAGGAAAAAAACACTGCAGAGAGATTAATCTACGACTGCAGGGAACGAGTATTAGATTCAGCAAGGAGGTGAGATACCTAGGCGTCCAACTAGACCGGGGACTCACAGGAGTGCCCCACCTGAAGAAGGCAATCGAAAAGGCAAGCAAAGCGGCAAACGATATAGCCAAAATCCTGCCAAATATCTACGGACCTAGCAGAGCCTCAAGGAGAAGGCTGGTCAGGTCAGTGGCGGAATCCATCGTCCTGTACGGTGCACCGGTATGGTTTAAAAAGAAGAGCGGAGAAATACATCGCAAAGGCCTACTCAGAAGAGCCCAACGGGTACCGGCTCTTCGCATTACACAGGCCTACAGGACCGTGAGCACGGCGGCAACTTTGGTTCTGGCAGGGACCCCGCCCTGGGACCTCAAAGCAGATGAAAGACAAAGACTGTAGGAGCGTGGTCCAGATAGGACGACAAAAGAAGCAAAGGAAGAGGAAACGAAAGAAACACTTCTGCGATGGCAGACGGAGTGGAAGAGCCTCAGGAAGGACGAGGCAGGAGCCAAGGTCCGCGATCTGATACCGAACATCGAGAAATGGCTGAATAGGCCCGGAGGTGACATGGACTTTTTTCTAACGCAAATAGTCACCGGTCACGGAGATTTCCAGTCTTATTTATACAGGATCAGTAAGGCGCCTTCCGACACGTGCATGTTCTGCACGCTGGGCGTTGAAGATGACGCGGCACATACTCTTCTAGAATGCCCGTGCTGGGAAGAGACTGGACGTAAGGCAAGCAACAGGGTGAGAGATAGTTGGACGAACGCGGGTGCCCAGAGACTTAAACACCCACTCGTGCTCCCGAGAGATGGGCTAGCCCAATTTATGGATTTCATTTGCTCGGAACCAGCAGCATGGACCCTTGGAGCAGCGGTTGCACAAGAGGTGCTGACAGAGAAGAAACTACGCGGGACGCAGAGAAGAGGGAGTTACGACAGGATTAGCGCAAGGAGACGAAATTATTCTCTCTCGTCACAAGGCACGCCAGCCGGAGAGCAGACTTCGCCAAACAAGCAGGCGAACCTGGTTAGATAAGTCCGGATGTCACCCCCACGGCCCATAGTACTATTAAACGAAGATCTGGGCTGTGTCAAGGGCGTTATGAGAGGCAGGTTTTAGTGAGTAGGGGCGCGGACCATCGCGCCGAGTCCCACACACCATAATGGAGGTAAGGGGCCGCCTGCCCTCCTCCAGTCTGACGGTGCGTAAAGTAGCATTTCATCCTCTCTCTCCAAAAAAAAATATATATATATACATATATATATATATATATATTACACAGATGGATGTCATATGTTTGTATATGTGCAATATATTATTATAAAAAATTATAAATATTTAATCTTTGAAAGTGTCGAAATCGAGTTGAGTTCCTCCTGCGAATTTTCAATTATATTCTCCATGGATTTGAAATGTCTTCTCTTCAATTTTGTTTTGTCTGTGAGAACAGGAAAAAGTCGCATGGAAGCAGTCGAAAAAACACAGTCACTTTCTGAAGCAAATGAGGGTCTTCCGCAACCGTCTGAACGTCCACTTCAAACCTTTTGACGAGCGTTCATTTGCTGGAAATTCAAGACTGTTCGAACAAACTTTGCTGCCAGTCTTCTGACGTATAAAATATCTGTCAAGACTGTTACAACTGATCCATAAGATATATCTAACTCAGCTGCCCCCGCTAGTGACATGGTAGTTCTTCGATTGTTGAGTACAACATCACGAGCTTTTAAACGTTTTCATGTGTTAACGGCGTCGAACGCAGGTCGTCTTCGGCCTCTTAACGTCCGCTGCGAAATTGAGGTACCACGTACACACAACGTTTCAGGACACTGCCTGATATGAGCATTAGGTGATCTCACTCGGAAGTGATGAACGTTTGGAGCGGAACAGCAATAAAAATCTGTCCGTAGATGATAGTTTCAGAAATAATAGCAAGGAGACTGGGGACTTTCTTCTGAGGATAGTTTCAGAGAAATAGCAAGAAGAGAGTGGCCTTTTTGTTTTTTTTTGTGCAATTCTGAGAAGAATTTAAAGTCCATGTGCATAACAGCCTCCATCTAAACGACATTCAACGCTTTAAATACCTCTGTGATCACCTGGATGGAGAACCAGCGAAAGCATTGCAAGGAATGCCGCCACTGGGACATATTTATCAGAGAGCTATCCGGTATTTGATTCAAAGGTATGGTAACTTAGAGACGATCGTTACGGGCGTATTTATGAATATGCTGGGACTGCCAAAGGTACAAAAGGTGGCAAGCGGACCTAAGTCAGCTTAGTGAGTTGTTAGATAAACTCAATAGTTATATAATGACGTTGGATACCATGCATTATGAACATAAAACAATGCAAAGGGTATGAACATAAAAACAATTCAAGCGGTATAACTACCTTTGAGGATGGAAACTCATCAATAATTTTACCTAGGCCCAGGGACGACCCACCGAAAAAGAAACGAATGCCGCGGCAACAACGAGTTGGAACGTTTAAAAGGCCTCGAGTTATTTTACCACGGCGCCAGATCAACGCCAAGGCCCACAAAGCGCTCACAAACCTCTCGTCGCTGTCTGGCCTCCTCTTAGTAGTCATTCCGGAGCTAGCTAAGGCGATCGAAACAATTACTGAAGTTCTTCAGCCACTACTTGCGTTACTACCACTTGTTGAGAAGCTTAAACACACCTCGTCATAATGGAAGATCACACCTACCTATCATCCGAGAGCTCTCCAACCCCAACAACAACGACGACACTGCTGGCACAACCTAACATGCGGACGCCGAACCTAGCCTGAAAGTTCCCTGCCCGGTGTGTGGCCTACTATACACCAGGCGTGGCTTATTACGACATACTAGAACAAACCACCCAACAGCTATATCATCGTCTCCCGATATTGACACCAGTCACCACGCCGATCCCTCAGTTAAAGATATCTTACTCAAACTCCAAGACATTAGTAAAACTTTTAAGTTAGTACGTATCACACCAAAATCTATTAGACATGTTTAAGCTATGACCTTTACTAAGGCGTTCGATTATGTGCACACTCAAAACAGTTTCCACGCTTGGTTGGCCTTATTTTCCTTGGTGTCGGTCATCCTCCGCCTCCCAGCCAATAGAAATATTAACTAATCATTAGCACAAATCATAAGGAAGAATCTCCGGGATTACGAGTGCGGCACCAGGCTACATAACCTGACGGCCCACAAAATCGCTCAAAGAAACGCGCGAGCCCACGTTGACTCTGATGTTGCTCGAAGAGTCCTAGCCAAGTTATCCGAAGGAGACGGCACCAATACTGCTAGAATCCTAATCTCTACAGGCACGTTTTCATCTGGCGAAGATACCGCCAACGCACTAAGAGCGAAACATCCTCCTGCACCAGCCGAGTCTATATGCCTAAAGAATTAGACTTTATCCGTCCAGGACTACTAGCCTATTTGCTGTCCCTAAACCTCGGAAGGACAGCAAATAAGTTGGCAATATCTATAGCCAGAGCTGTTGATATACTGCGCTTTGGGCAACCACCAGCGGAACTTTTACCAATCATTTTCGGCGCTAAATTACTTGAATTTTTTTTCATTTATATATTGTATACAAGTTAATTTATTAAATGACTTTTTATGTTAGCACTTTGGAATGAACAATTGTCTCCGCGTTAACGTGTGGTTACGGGTTATCTAACCCGGGATTAGCCCAGTTCAACAATGTGCCCCGAACAGATGCTGCGTTTCCTCGTTGGATGTCAAGCGACAGCCTTTGACGCAAAAATTCCGATGCTCTTGAGTCTTCCGTGGAGAGGTTAAGGCTTCTACCCACGCGCTGAATCAACTTCAATGTAAGCGGGCCTGGTCCTCCTATTGTTTCAAAGGCCAACGGACAAAATTGGTGCGGATAACTAACGCCTGAGTATTTTCTACATTTGTTAGCCTCTGCTAACCTAGACGCATGACCTGCCTGGTCCGCACCTGCACCGACCATCGAAGGGGCTAATGAGTCGGTTACAGTTGCGTCCCAAACAAGCATGCGACCACGCTCAAAGGGGGTTAGAGTAAGACCGTCAGGCCTTTTTCCGTCATCTCTGGATAGACCCGGAGGTTCTAGTACGCACGGAAAGCCAGCAGATCTTAGTGCTCGACTGAAAGTGTCATTTAATGCCGAGTGGCGTGCTCTTCGGCCTGCACTTAAGGCGCATGATAAGCCATGATGCGCCAAAGCGTCTACAATGTAGCCACAACGACATCGGTGAGGGACAACTAGGTCGACACCAAGACGCAATCCGGTGCTGAGGCGCGTCGTCTCATCATCCAAAAGCGTCCCTATTCGTGGACAGGGTAGGGCATGTAACCAGGCTCCAGCCCCTTGACTACTAACGGCTCGAAGCCTGGCTTTGTCAGCCACGGTGGGGGCTCTATCAATCAGGCTTGTTAATCGCTTTTCTTGCAGAGGGTCTGTCCAACTGCTCTGTTTAGTTCTTTCATCGGGAGGGGAGTCAAACAAAGACAACAATCTGTCGGTCAGCTTTTGTAGCTCAGCGTTATAAGCTTCCCATCCATCCTTATCCAATAAAGCCCTAACCCTCTCCGAAGCCTGAGTCAATGATGACACGATCGCGGGTCCAGCCATCATGACCGCGTCCGGCATACCTAAGCCGCCTAAAGAGATCGGAAGCATTACCTGATCCCTTGCCACAGCGGTAAGCTGAAGATTAAGTATCTCCTCTAAAATATCTAAGCTAAGATCATTAAAAGGCTGTAAAAGTTCAGGCGATGAGGATAAATTGCAACCTCTAACTAGGTGTGTTAACCTCGTGGCTAAAAAGCAAGATCTAAGGAGAAACAGACCGCAGTGGGCCCCCAATTGGGATAGTCTGCCTGTGGCGAAGTTCAGTTTGTCTTTCCGAGCGGCTAGTGCTTTTGGTACCCCATCCGGCAGCAAGGGCACACCTAACAGCTCCAGGTCAGCCTTGTCAACAACGCGGCATCCAGGGAGTAGGTTAAAGAGGTCCGTTAAATCTAATGGTTCAATTCCGTTATGATCTGTAACATAGACTTCACATTTGCCCGGGTTCAAATTCAGGCCACTAATAACACCAAAGTCAATGACTTTTCGAATATCGTCTAGTACTGTCGGGAGGCCTCCGCCTAGAACGCCGTCATCCAAGTACCAGGCATTAAAAGGAGATCGCAGTGTATCCACCATATCCTTGATACACAGACAGAAAAGTGGAGGACCTAGGGGATCGCCCTGCAGAAGACCTGTTTGCGATAGCATCGTGTTATGGGGCATGACCAGATGTGATGGCTGACCGTAAGCCAGATTCGTCTGGTGAAACAGTAAGGGAACCCACGACTTGACGGATTGGAGTAGATGGTCTCGTCGAACGCTATTAAAAGCGTCTCGGAAATCCAGTTTGACTATCACCGTCGGTACTTTGCGCGATTGCAGAAATGTACGGGCACAGTGTACTGCTACCTCTGTACCGCCAGGGGTAGCGAATCCTAGCTGGTGATTGCCAAGAGCTGCTAAAACAGCGTCCTTATTATCTTGACAGCTGATTTTGGCTGCCAATCGGCGAACGACCGAGGAACAGGCGATAGGGCGTAATGATCCATCTTTTTCTTTAGTGCAAACATTCGTGCTCCAAAGGTAAGTGGTATAAAACAGGAAGGGGGCGAGCCCCATCTGAGCATATCAACTACTTTGGCAATGGCGTCAGCTAATCGCTCAGCCGTGCTGCCCAGTGCACCAGACAGTAGGTCCTGAAGTAGACGGGGTCTCATAAAATCCAGGCCGGCAGCTGAACTCCGACTGAAGGTCTTCATGGCGTTCAGTATCTCGTCGCGCGAGGTTGAAGATGGCAGTGTAATCGCCGGGGGTGTGGGCATGGTTAGATCCCGAGGAGCCTATGGGTGTTTGGAGCGGAGTGCTTCCGTATTTTCGTTCACTGGCGCTAGAATATCCTCGGAGCTCACCAATCTAGCTGCACCTGTGATATCGCCTTCCGACAACTTGACTCTCACCCGTCTGCAGAGGTTATCGTCGAGGTAAGCCTTCGATCCCGAACCCTCGTGCGTCAGGTCCCTAAGCCTTTTTCCCGCTGAAAATTCGCGTAAGTTCTTCCTAATCACGACAGACAGGGACCGGGCGTCCTTTTCCGCTCGAGGAAGTCGCAGCACGACCGGAGCAAAGGAGAACAAATAAGTACCAGGCGGAGAAGTCGTTGTCCTTGGCGACGTTTGAGAAGACGTTAGTAAGTTCCTCTGCAACAGTAGGCCTTACAGATTTTGGTAAAATGCGTAGCAGTTTGGCTTGGCGCATGTTTGCCTGAATGTCGACGAGTAGAGTGTCTATATCAATTTCTTCCGTTGAGGCCCGATGGGCTGTGAACGGCCTGTTGGCGGCGTCAGCATGCCTGGCTGATATGTGTCTGGCAAGACCCCTTTTCGTGAAGACACCTTTGCAAACCGGGCATGTAGGCCTGTTGGAGGTATCCAAGAATGGAGGTGTTTGTGCGGCCTCAGTTCCGCTTGGGTTATTATTATCTGGCATTATGATGTAAAGGCTTTAAGCTTCTCTGCGAGTGGAAGGAGAGCCAATAAAGGTTTTAGAGCTTCCGCAATTGTTCTCAAAGTTGATGCCAATTCAGGGCTGACACCCTCTAACATCCGAGCGACGTCTGTTAAGGCGCCCCCAACATCTCTGCGAGACGTCTTGTTACGGGTGTGTCTCTTCGTGAAGAGTTTAGCGGTATACCGCGGCCGAGCTGGACGACTCCTGTATGTGTTGGTTCGCTTCCGTTTGGGCCTCGGTAGCGGTCGCGGATAAGGGAGAAGCAGCTGCGGTGAGGAGCTTTCCTGTGTGGTAGAAATACCCCTAAGGACAGCAGCGTACGAAGCCTTATCTTTACCGGAACCACCGTCTTCCACGATAGCAGCTGTGGCATCAGGTCCCTCGGTGATCGATGCAGACGGATGCGATGCCTTAACTTGTTGTAGAACTCTCGCCTCCATGATGATCCTGTTCCGCTCGCGGAGGTAGGCCACACGCGGACAGGAAGGCAATCCGGCCACGTGGGGGCCACTACAGTTAACACACCTCGACTGTTCCGTGCAAGTTAAAGCGAGGTGATCTCCACCTCCGCATTTTTTGCAGGCCTTGCGATAGGTGCACCTGTCCGCTAGATGTCCCACTCGTACTTACATTATTACTTGCATTGTAAAAGAGGTGTGGCTCTATCCGACCGATAGCATGCTCATCATACCGACGCAGGATTGCTTCGAAGGTCAGCATAAGAGATAACACGGGACCGAGACCGCTCACACACCTAATAGACGACCGATAACTGGGGTTCTCTGTCAAAACAGGGGTAGAAACAGCGGTTCATACAACTCGCTCTTTCCTGGCCTTCGGGACTTGCCCCACGTACTTGCTCGATTTTGTCAAATGCTTTTAATACAGTAAGAAGAGACCATTTGCTAAGGTCAGTCAAGGACTCTATCCCAGACGAGTCCTCATCTGTCTGACCTACTATGTCTGACCTAATAATATTGTCCGTAATAGGTATACAACAAGGAGACCCCTTGGTCCACCTTTATTTTGGCCTGGACTTGACGACCTGATCAAATCGCTCGAAAGCCCGTTGAGATACTTAGACGACGGCGTACTGTCAAGCAACGCCTCCACAATCGCTAATGATTTACAGAAGATTATCGATTTCGAGAAGGTAAGCGGCTTAGCCCTGAACCCCTGGCAATGCGAACTGTTTGTATGGCATCCTGATGCAGATTCAATCACGCACTAGTTACCGGGCTGCAAGATACTCAGCGCAAACGAAGTAGAGCTTCTAGGGGTACCCTTACTTCGGGAAGGTGTCTCCCCCGTATTGCAGAAGTGACTGGATAAACTGAGTAACGCTTCAATGCGCCTTCCCCTCGTAGGAGACCATAGTGGTCTTTACCTGCTGAGGTGCTCTTACTCAGCCACACGCCTGGCTCATATTCTGAGGGTTATCGATCTTACTGATAAAACATACAAGCTACGACGCTTCAATGATCCTACAGCTGATACGATAACCAACCTGCTCAACATTGAACTGGACGATATAGCCTAACGACCGATTTTCTTGCCAATAGCCAAGGGGGGCTTAACTTGCCAGACCCGGCAATATTAGCACTCCCTGCGATAGTTGCTGCCACGCATCAGGGTTCCGGTAGGGTCTGCGAGGTTCTTAATCAAGCTGGCCAGTTCGAATTCACTTCCATGCGAGATCAAGTCACGAGCAGTTTGGTTGAGGTCCTTGGAACTTTACCAAAATACATTATATCTCAGAGTGAATGGTCGACTATGCCAGCCGATCAACATACTCGTCTACTTATTGATCAAGCTGACAATTACTAGGGCTCGGCTTATGGCAACCTCTGGCAAAACATGCAATCGATTGTCTACACGCCCTACCCAGTGCATCATAAGGAACTCGTTCACCCTCACATATGCCGATGCGGAGAGCCGGTGGGCACTAGAGCTCACCACGCTCTATCCTGCGCCCTCAGTGAAGGTCGTCGACCACGTCACACGGCTATTAATGACACAATAGCAAGAGCCCTTAGGACGGCAGGCTACCCAAGCACGTTAGAACCAACTCGACTAACCAGAAACGACGGCAAGCGTCCCGACGGGATGACTCCCATCCCCTTTGAACGAGACCGGACTCTCATTTGGGACGCCATAGTAACCGACTCACTTTCTCCCTCAATAGTCGGTTTCGGTTTACCTAGAGCGGGTCACGCTGCGACCGTGGCAGAAAAGAACAAGCTGAACAAATACAGCGAACTGACAAGGGCCCATAACTTCAGCCCAGTGGCCTTCGAACCCTTGGAACCACCGGGCACTGAGAGACTGCTTACTAAATTGGGCTAACGTTTGAAGATAACTACTGGGGACAAGAGAGCCACACAATTCTTAGAGAGAGCCAGAGACTTTCCATTGATGTCCAGCGGGGTAACGCGATCTCAATTTTGGGATCATTTGACAAATGGTGCAGACCAGGGCTGTTTTAGGCTGAAAATTAACACGCAATATTGTAATGTGAATTGAAAAATAAATGCACTTGAATTTATCTACAAATCTCAGCACATATATATATATATATATATATATATATATATATATATATATATATACATACATATATATATATATATATACATATATATATATATATACATACATATATATATATATATATACATATATATATATATATATATATATATATATATATGAGCCTCTCTGTGAAAAAAAACAATGCAATCATGTACATATTCTGTATTGCTCCGCTCATTGCCTGATATACTTGTTCTCCGATATGTGGCGTCCATTGAAGACAACTATAACTTTAGTGCTATCGATTTAAAGACTCTACTTCCCTCGCCTGCTGATACAGTTAAGCTACCCGAGCAGTTGATTCGCCCTTTCAATGATCTGTCATTTCATTTCTTGCAAAGGAGATATGCACCCACGCGCAGTAAATACGGCTCAGTCAGACAGGCGATAGTTCACAACAGCCACAGCACTGGTAGGGTCGTGCCCGTCAACGCCAGGGCGCATAGAGCGCGATGCTGCTACTGAACTCTTGCGACAGCGAATCCAGCAACAACGGCTTGCCTGTTCCTCCGTCTCATGGCAATCACAACAAGGGCAGCTTGTCGTCTGATAAAAAAAAAACGAAGTAAAAGATAAAAGCTCAAATCATGTTTATTCTGCAAGGGTACCCATTACCATCATCATTGCTAGCAAGATATGGATAACACCATAAAAATGATTGGTGCGGCGGGATTACGTAGACGTTGTCTGAAATCAGACCATAATACTGCCTTCTGCCAGGCAAATGTAGTTTAGTGCAAAATGTACATCCAATAACCATTTCCATATTCTCTGCTCTATAAGCGCTCAATAAGCATTGGCCGCTGTCACTGATTCTCTGCCTTCGTCTGGTCATATCGTGATCGAAGACGTTAAGTATGCTTAAGCTGTTACGATTACGCAACGAATTACGAATGGCTCTGCGTCCATGTATTCGAAGGAAGCAATGGCCAGCTTTAAAAGTTCACGGCCGTATCGTTCGCCGCTTGCAACCGTAATGGCGAGCATATGATTTTGACCGCGTTGGTCATTCCAGAGACTGCCACAAAGTTACTACCACGCATCTTTGAGAATATACGGACGAACGTGGCTATCGATTGGGCCGAAGAGCCAAAAGGGCCATTGGATATCGGCGTATTGTTCAGCGCTTTCGACAGTGCACGCATAACAGGTGGTTGTGCTATGAAGATGGTGAATGACACTTTGGCAATAATGCCTACCAAGATAGCCTTGCACGCACTTATCATATAAGCATAATGTTCATTTCAATCTCATTAGAGGATTTTTGGAAGCTGGGGCATCATGTGGGTATTCAGCCAACGGAGTTGTCTGAACCAAAAATAGATTTCGATAACCTCATAGATAGCTTTAAGAAAAGCATACGACACAGGATACGTGTACAGGGCGTACTCGTTACTCATGCCAACTGAATCTCGGCCACGCAAAGGTGTCTAAACTCGCCAACAATTGGTGTTTCACCCACAGACAATTAAACTCTCTCTCTCTCTCTCTCTCTTTGGCAGGCTCCGGTTCAACCTAGATGTGAAGTATATATACAAAAGAAATCAATTTCTTGCTCAAAAATGGCTTCGCTGAACTACTTCCGAATGATGAAACTGCATCGTACGTACTTCCTCATCATCTCCCAGTCATGAGCTCAGTTACGGGAACATAAAAAGTCCGGCCTGCGTTTAACGCTTCCTCGCCTACCAAGGGACAGATCTCACTTAACGATCGTATCACCGATGCTCCAAACCTGTTATTACCAATGTCTGTCCAAGTTATTTCGAAATTTTGAAGACATGAGATCGCTATCGCAGCTGACACTTGTGCTGCGGCTTGCCTATTTATTACCATGGATTTTAATTATCGCTTCGCTCTATCACTCGAATATTTTGGCAATGCGCTCGCCGATCTTGGCAATCTCTTCTGTGGCATTGCCATCGTAGTATACAGAGTACACGGCTACCACCACCACCACCTATGCAGTGCAGAAGGCTTCCACGACCCCGATGTTAACTGCAGATGTAAATATTGTCATACCAGATGCTCTAGATATCACGGTCTTGTTTGTAGGAACATTGGGTCGCTAAATCCGTTGGCCCGGTTAATGTCATCATAACTTTGTATATTGTATAGGTCTATATTCTATATTTTATACAATCCTTGTAACTGCATTTGTGAGCTCCCGACGCCGAGCCAAATCTTTGTACTTAGGTATTATCGACACTAAATGTGTGAATAAATGGAATTTGTGTATTTATTCTCGCTAAACGGTTCAACGACACGCAGTACGACCTTACAGCCTCGCACGAACGCAGCGCTCGAAGCTGTCGAAGTCTTTTCAACGTTTAAGAGATGATGTAAGTTGAGAAGCTTGCTTCCGTCTGTGTGCGTTCATACATCGGAACAATGGTAGATTGCACTTGCTGATTGTGACTGCGTTACCTGCAATATCGAATTTTAATTGACTGTGTTTTCTGTAGGCTGAAGGAAAAGACTTTAGTTTGCTGATAGTATGCCCGATACGTGTGTCGACGTCATTACTATTACCACTATTGTTATTAATATTATATTGCTATAAATTAGTGCGTAATTAATGCTTAGTGCGTTTCGCTAAGTGTTGTTCTGAGAGGTGACAGTCAAGAGCTCCGGTGATTCCAATATATTCCATTCTTTAGGGACCTAAAAAGCTAACAGTAGCCAATTTCTGGCAATATAAATTGCAAGGCTCTCTCAGAGGGTTGTATATACATATACAATATTAATAATATTTTGCAACTAATATTTTTATCAACACTGTTTTTTTTACACTTTTTTTATTTTTTGTATGAACCGATAGTGAGATTGCAATGAAATTAACACGATAGGCGCGTGGTTCGTCACGTACAACACGCCCTTAAAAATGCAAGCCATTCAAATAAGCCCAGCCGAAATATCACCAAAAAACATGAGTGGCTAATTTCTTGCAACGCACTTTATATCCGTATAGAAGAAAACCACTATTGCCTAAACAAACTCCATCTGCATCGACAAAGTTCTAAAACTTTCAGAAATGACGGTATGCTGTACAAAAAACACGTTCAGTCGTATATGACCCAGCATCGCTAAACGGCAAAATGAGCTAGTTCTATGTATATAGCTTGTGTGAGCATGATGTCACCTCGACGTGGATCATTCTGGAAAACAGCGACGTAAACGGCTGTGGGGAAAATCGTAATGTCGCTGCGTGTTTTCCCCCGCAAATATCACAATGGCTTCAAATCCTAACGTGACATTAGTTAAGCTTTACCTGAGAGCCACAAGCACCAAGCACAAAATAACTCTTCCGAAATGTATCCTCTTTTCTTTACTATAGCTCCGTTATTTTCCACTTTTAAACGGAGATACGTATACACTTTACATCATTCATCTTTCAACGCTCCTGCGACATCAAAGCATATATATATATATATATATATAATTACTGCAGCGTTCCGTCCGCTCAGACCTATAGTCCAAACCGTTTCTCATATGTGTCCATAAGATTAGAAATAGATTAGGAATAAGCAGTGTAGGCACCATCAATGGGGTACTCGTTACCCGATTCGATCAGGTCGTCAGCGTATACCGACTCATTGACTTAGAGAAGCTGTAGTTGTTGGTGCCTCGAAACACGTAAACAACATTTTCACACGTGAGAAGTACTTTCACAGGTGAGAAACACTTGGTCATCGCAAATGGTGAACTCACCATGCAGTGTAAGAAAGGACAATAGACTGCCATCTTCAGTTGAAGAAAGTACATCGACTTTGTACGCATCTTGAAAGCATTGTTCCAGCGTGTTGACGGGCACCCCGGGAGTAGCTCTCACTAAATTCACAAGACGCTGAAGCTGCTCCCCTCGCGATTGCGGAAGCTTCTTTCGACTCCTTCGCTTGAAATACAACGGCGCCTCCTTAGTAGTACTGGCTGAGGTCAGGTCGCAAGTGACATCTAACAAATCATTTAGCAGAGTCTCCAAGGGAACTTCGCAATACAAACGCATGCCGAACATCCTCTCATAGAACACTGGGATATCCTTGACAGGTATTGTTTTGCACCAGTATATAATTCTCGAGAGAAGTTTTTTTATCTCGGTTTCTTCCCAACCGAAAAATTTGACCTTCGAATCCAGGACGGCCACCCCTGGTAACGTTCTGCAGTAGGCCTCGGCCAGTTCAATCGAGTCGGGTGGCAAAACATTGGCCTTCGCAAAGACGTCAAGCGTAGCGCACCATTGTTTTTCCTGCATTAGACCAAGAAGTACGCGCCGCTGATCGGGGCTCAGTGGCAGCAGTTGATTGAGAACTTCAACATTACTGGCGCTTCTGGCCCGCACTATTGGGTCGTTTCCTAAATAATCCATGTTCAAAAACTCTGTGGTCCGAGGAGACAATCGAGTGCCATACGCGTCCTGAAAGAAAATCTTAATTTGACTCAGACGTAGTGCCGCGCACAGGTCTACGAGATAGTCGACATGGGTTCGTAGATCGTCTTTGTCGAGAAGCTTATAGCGCACTTTGCCGTTGAGGACCGCCAGACCTTCCATTTTGCCCCGCCGTGCTCGCAACCACGATGCCGTTACAGATACACCGAATAGGTTGAGGTACTTATTAGTGAACGCTTTAATGGATATCCAGGCATCGTCTCGGAGAATGTATTTGATGCGCTCTTTGTTAAGAAGTTCCTTCTCTCGGGGCGTTTCTGGTCGAAGTCCGCTTAACTGCACGTCGTTTGTCAGTACATCGAATTCCGCATACGCCTTGAGCCACGTTGTGAGCCTGCCCGAATAGACTAGTGCACAACTGAAGTGCGACTTATACAGCTCGGGAATATATGCAATGTTTACTTTCTTTTTTACGCCGACCAGCACGATAAGCCGGATCTTCTGTATATCTTGACCTGTGAATGATACAATACACGGAGTCAGTTGTAACCTACGTTTACATATGTATATATTATATATGTATATGTATATACAAAACGAAGCAAAACTTTCTTTACAAACACTACGGTATGTTCGAAGTCATATCTGGCCAGTCACACATACATATATCAAGACAAGAACAAAAGTTGGTAGTCTCACTCTTCCTCCTGGACAAAACATCCCCCCGCCCCATTTTTAACGAGTTTCCAATCCGCTAACATGTGGTCCATTCGTTTTTTGATACCAGATATACACATATAACTATTACAGTTGTTTTCTTCTATTCAAACCTAAAATTGCTGACAGAAAAAGCACATACTCAGTAGCTTACTATGTACATACTACTCAGAAACGCTGTGTAGTTGACTCCGAGATCTGAACTGACCCGGGTCGAATAATCAGTGATGTGTCAATAACGCAATATTGAGCAACACTCTCACGACGATAAAGAGTAAGCGTATTGCTCAATCAAAGCAACTACTTATACCTCACTTACCAACCATCACTTACACCAAAATGCACGGTGCAATAAAAGATAGTGCAACACTAGATAAGTACGAAACCGAACGAACCATTCGATTTGGCTAGGATCTAGTGGTCTGTGTTGACGGTCATTACATATAATTTACAAATACGTGTGGCTGGCAAGTTCGAGTAGATTCGTGATCGTGTAACAAGGCAGATAAACATAGTTGTTCGTTAGTGTCAAAGGGTAGACCAGATAGACCAGATAGACTATGACGCCTAGTACAGACGACACTTTCGACAAAAATCATTCGTGTAGTAGTGACGCAGTCCTCGAAGCAGGTCCATACGAAATGGCTTTCGTGTTTTTTCGAGCGTAAATATTGTCGTTCTCTGATGCGTAGCTACAACTATGCAAGCGAAAACCGGCCGGGCTCTATGGCAGGTGAGTCTGACCTCAATATTCTCATCTAAACGGTGTTCGTCAGCAGAGTTATATCGTGACTTGAATCGTGGCCATTCAACGAAGCCCCCCTGTTGCTCTATACTGAAGTGGCGTACTGTTTAAAATTACTGACCTTCAATTGTAACAGTATTGCCCGACACTGTCATTCCTGGTATGGCTTGCAGCCATCGCTCAAGGGGTCCGTCGTAGACTAGCGACGTGTTGTACAGATTCCGATATAACTCTTCTACTTTCAAAACGTCCACCGCACCGTGCTCCTGTATCAACGCGACAACATTTTGTTGCGTTGAGATAATAACTCCTAAAACAGAAAATAGTATGCGCAAATGCATATCGTTACAAACGTATTACATTCTCTCTCTCCCTCGCTCTCTATACATATATATATATATATATATATATATATATATGGATTTAATATTCGCTTCACATGTTCTAATAAATACACATGTAATCATTTTGCACCAGCGGCGCTTAGAACAGCTAGCTAGGGTTTCTCCAACCTTTTAGAGCTTTGGTTTATCAGCTATTTTCAATAGGCTTCGCCCAAAGAAAATTCGATCAACTGCAGGGATCGAACCGGTGGCACCTCTATATATGAGAACCGTAACTAATTAATTAACCGTAATTCTGCATATTTGGCTAATAATAACGCCTCGCCTAATTCTATTTCCGTATTCACTCCCAATCGCTCACACTTTCTAACCATATGATCTACAGTTTTCCCTCTTTTCCCGTCTATCCGACAAACCGTTGTTTCTAATTTCTCGTAGCAGGTCCGCTGCACTATCATGTCCAACGTACCTGCTCTCGCATCCGATAAGAGGCCGAGTTCATATTCCCGTTTACTTCCTTTACACTAGTTTTCTTCATAGGTGCTGCCCTCCACATCTGTGTCTATGCTGCTTTGCCCTACTTTTAATGTGCCCACTGGATAGAGCACTGCCTGTCCATTGTTTACTACTGAGTCCTATCTGCGCTAGTTGCAAATTCCACTCTCCTGTCCTATTTTGTCTGTACATCCATTGCCCTTTTCACCCACCCGTATAATCTAAACCGATAGTCCGTTATTTATTGCTACTTAAAAAATACATCAGCTTACCTTGTACTTCCCTTTCGATAAATATTGACATTCCGCCCTCCCCTTCAAACTCTCTGCTATGACTAAAACGACACCGCAGTAAACACCTTATTACTTCTGTTTGAATTTCGTCTAATCTAACCAGATTTTCTACAAACACCAAGAGATAAATTCGAATAAACCTGTATTAGAATTTGTCTCTCTTTTTTTTCTCGTTTTTATTATATTATACCTATATTATATATATAAATTATACCTCTCTCGAGCCACCCATCCTAACCCGGTGTTATTAACTTTTCTCGTGATTCTCCATATATATATATATATATATATATATATATATATATATATATATATATATATATATATATATATACATATATATATATATATATATATATATATATATATATATCAATGTTAAAGATATCTACCCATTCAACTGCATCAAAAGCCATGGCCGCGCTTCTTCGCACACCGAAATAAACGTAGTAATTCAAAGAGCTCTTCGAAGGGCGGGAATACCTACCATGCTGGAACACAGACTGGGACTCTATGACGATAAAAGGCCCAATGGTGTCTCTATTCCGCCATGGAAACAAGTCAAATGCCTGGTTTCGGATGCGACAGTCTACTACACAGCGCACCGTCTTATTTGCGCCAATAGAGACAATCGCCCGGTCAGCAGAAGTACAAGAACGTTTACAAAAGGCTTACAAAATATCTAATACAAGCAAATACCGAGGATACACGCAAAGGCGAGTTTCTGAGGCCGCTGCAGACGGAATATCGCGTCCATATTAGATGCATTAGGCTGAAAATGGCTAGAGGGAAACCATGAAATAACGAGGATACACATTCACACCTCATAGTAATAATAATAATAATAATACTTTGTGTTAACAAGGGTTTATTATTATCATTATGTACGTGTACCAAAATTAATAATATATTAATGATATAACATCTACAATATTGCTTATATTATTACTATTGCTCAAGTGTCGCTGACCACTCAACATCATCTTGGCGTTGCCTCTCTGAAGTTCCAATGACACACTCTGTCGTAAAAACGCGGTCGATCTTGGGTCCGCTAGGGCCTCAAAGAGCTTCTTCCCAAGCTATTTTGCCAGTTTGAGTGCCTCCTTGCCCTAAATGCCAGACCTCGCGACCAAACGATATTACCACGTGGTCCTCAAGAAGATGCGCGTATATGCGCCGTTTGTTTATCTCCCGTTGGTGAATGATGTGGCTGGCGCTGGCTAGTGCACGATAGCCGAGGGCGTACGTGTCGGAGACAGTAACGTCCCACGCCAGCGGCTGATTATGATCCCAGTTTCGGCTGGTAAGGCCATTTTTTCGACGCCTGGGGTCCCTCTCCAGTCCACCGGGCGTGTGACGCCAGTGTGACGCCGCGATAGCCGGCTCGCCTAAAAGCGCGCCCGGGGATGTCATTGATTGGCGGCCCTGCGTAAGCCCCGCCAGCTTAGTGCAGCTAAGCCGGTGCAGGCCGCGCTCATCCATTGTTCCACCGCATGGGCATTCCTCTCTCTCAAACATGGCAATGCCAAGTCTGGGAACACTGGCGGGACGCAACTTGTCGTCGGCCAACTTACTGCCTATGAGCTCCGACAACGTCGGATGAGACCGCTTTCAGTTTAATAATAATAATACTTTTTTTTTCTTTAGAGGACTAACTGAAAAATGCGGTTGCACACGCGGGCACCGCAGCAAGGGAGCTCCCTGCAAGTGTGGGCCGGTACTGTGAGACTCCAATCCTCTAAAAACCAGTCGTGTCCCCGTCCCCCACGCTGACTGGGAACTGCTTGCGCATAACATCAAACAGTTAGGGGGGGGGGGGGGGGGGCAAGTCTACTGCTCCTGGCGGGTGTGTTCCGCGGGAGCCTCGGGAAGGCGCGAGCGGACTCGAAGGGAGGCCTTTGTCTTCTCTTGCAGTATGTTCTTAAAAGCTTGGGTCACTTTGTTCCAGTTTAATATTGATTCCGTCATTTTCGTAGTGAGGTCGTGTAAGTTAAGAGCTGGGTTGGTACTTAAAAACTCTGTTGGGCTTGCGCGCTGCTCCGCTCATGACGGACACCTAAGCACCGTATGCTCTGGAGTGTCGTCGATTCCA
Organism: Dermanyssus gallinae; assembly: GCA_003439945.1. Lineage (NCBI taxonomy): Eukaryota > Metazoa > Arthropoda > Arachnida > Mesostigmata > Dermanyssidae > Dermanyssus > Dermanyssus gallinae. The sequence goes on from QVRM01001737.1 coordinate 1,256,930, forward strand.
TCGCCGAAGTGGACGCACGTGGGGCTGGGGACTTTCCCAATCCTGAACAGGTACGACTGGAAGGCGCCGTAATCTGTGAGGACTTGGTTTGTGTAAAATGTAATTCGCCCCCCCGCCCCGTCCGGTTGAGCCAGCTTCTGATATTTGGGATCAGGGTGCGGAGGCTGGCGCCCAGAGCGCCCTGTTCTAGGCCTTCCCACTCCTCCGGCCAGAAGTCGATTGTACACTGACGTTCCCCGTCTTTTTTGAGGCCTGGGTTATCCCATAAGCGGCGGCGCTCGGCTGTCTTTAAATCCCACGGCATCTTTCTGGCAAGGACGAGGGCCGCCGCGGCGCTTACCTGTATGCTGAGACTAACCTGAGAGCTCAGACCCTCTGGACCCGACGCAGGCAAGTCCTGTTTGCGGCGAACTTTAGTGTCTCGGTGGGCCAGGCCGGAGCTCCGTACAGGGCAACCGACTCGGCCGTGGACATAATTATTCGTTTTCTCAGCTGCCGTGGACCATATGTGTTGGTCATGAGACGTGCGAAGTCATTGGCTGTCTTCGTTGCCTTTTCCGTCACCCGCCGCACGTGTTCGGTAACGCAGAGACCCCTGTAAAGGGTAACCCCAAGGTACCTTACGTGGTTGACGAGTGCGATCTCCTGGCCATCTAGGCGGAGGTAAAGGTCGGGGCATGTTCTGTGGCCCAGCAAGAGTATCGCCTCGCTTTTGGCTAGGGCGAGTGCGAGCCCCGCTTCTTGCATCTAGCGGGCCACGTCGGCAAGTGCCTCGTTTGCACGGCTCTGCAGCAGGCCCGCGGTCCGAGCCTGGATGGTTAGGACAAGGTCGTCAGCGTAGGCAAGGAGGTTGACGCCGGGGGGGAGATCCCTTAGCCGCAGCACGTCGTCGTAGGTTATAATCCATAGCAGGGCGCCAAGTATGGATCCCTGTGGTACCCCTGCAGTCATGTTAAAACGGACCCGGGGAACTGGATTGACCTGTCATGTAGATCATTCGATAAAAGCTTCGGAATATAAAAGGGAACCTTTTTCCTGTGGAGAGTCCCTAGGATGACTCTACGGTTCGTACGGTAGGCTGTTAAAAGCGTTCTTGACGTCCAGTAAAATCGCGAGGAACAAGTCGCGTCTTCTAAACGGGGACTCGTCGAGGAGTTCAACCTGCATCTGGATCCGATTTACTACTACTACTACTACTACTACTACTACTACTACTACTAATAATAATAATAATGATAATAAAAAGCTCCGTTAATTTGCGACTTCTTATTATAAAAAAGAGCATTTTATGAGCTCAATCCCAGTGGAGTAACCTTGTGGTGTTTCTGTTCCTCGTCCAGAACTTGTTGCAGTGCGCTAACGATTCTACTCAATCTATAGTGGTCGACCTTAAGAAACATTCCAACGAGGACCCACTGTTCCATTTTAAGAGCGTCAGTGAGCCATTAGCTCGCCCAGTGAGTGCGGAAAGGCATCTAATGTCAACTGACACGCGGAAATCTCCACCTCAAGAATCTCGTTATCTGAGCGGTTTACGTCAACACCCACAGGTGTGGAAGAACACAGACGCACGGTTAAGTGTCATCACACGCAAGGAAAGATCAGCAAAAGTCGTCTTTGAGGCAAAACCAAGCGAGCGGAATATCGGCTCACAACGGCTGATGGAAAGAGCGGCGAGTGAGGTCGGCCACGAAGGTGGTGGGAAGGAAATGAAGGAGATGTGCACGTCGCACGACTCTCTCCCGAAAAAAGGCGACTGCCAAGTCTGAGTCACCTCCAGACGATGGCAGCGCTTGGCAGACTATCTAAAAAAGCTGAGTTTGCTCAAGATATAGACTAAAGTATTTTTACTTTAGTCTATATTTAGGCATCTCATTGGCTAAAGGAGAATCCAGTTGTCGATGAGCTACTTAGTTTTCTAGAGTCTGAACCAGGAAAGGCGTTTCTGATCTCTATGTTGGAGAGCCTCAGACGCAAACGTCCTCTTCTTCCAGAAACTCAGCCAACGGCTAATCCGTCACCAAAATGACCAGTCAACCTTCACGCCATTCCGAGGGCGTGGACAACCTGGAAATACAGCAACTTCACACGGGGACGCAACCAACCCGTACATGCGCCCAATGTGGACGAGTCTTAAGAACGCTGCAGGGCCTACGGGCACACACGACACGACTTCATAGCCCAAATTCTTCCGTACGCACCCCTAAACAGAATCAGACCGACACACGAGCCAGACCCCGACGGATTGCCCACGTGGCCTGTCATTCAATTCTGCACTGAACAACGATGCCCTCCTGCAACTTCTGGCCCAACGCGCAAACACCTTCGATTGATACGAACAATAATTCCCAGAGACGTCACGGAACCACGCACAGCAGCATTTGCGAGAGCACTTAGTGACGTCAACCGAAATAAGGACGTTGCGCATGGGTAAAGCTCTTGCCGATACTAACACTAATATTTGCCCTTCCAAAGCATAAAACTGTTGACTCTCGGCGATATGTCAGCTGATCCGGCGTAACAACGTAACAAGCCTAACAAGCCTAACAGTGTTAGCCTTAAGACGAACCTCACGAAAGATACGTCTACAACAACGCACAGGAAAGACAAAGCAATAAAGACCACCGTGTAGGCTTCGCAGAGCGCAAGCTGGCTGAGCGCGATGGTGGGGAGCCACGATGCGTGCACTGATGTCTTCTGACGTTATCGCCTCCGTCGACTACAGCACAGAGTAGAAACTTAAGCGCACGCATCCTCCGCTTGAGAATATTAGCAGTGAGCATATAAAAGCAATGAATAAGCCTATAATGAGTAAACATTGACTTGTGTCAGACCCCCTGACATTGGATGCAGTGGGATTCTTCGCGCTTGCTTTAGGAGCAGGGCCGGATAGCTTATGTCTACGACATTCATAGAATATTCTAGACCAAACAAAACCATCTTCAACAAAACAGTTGAAAGAGCTCAGAGTTCTTATGGAAAATGTAATGAATGGCACACAGTACAACCGTTCTGCCTCTCGATCTTCTACGGAGTAAACCTGACTACTCTACGGAAGAAAACAGACTCCATACGCTTAGTTGCATGCGGACTGACCCTAAGGAGACTGGTAGCAAAGATAGCTTTAGCTAGCGCGAATAAGAAAGCAATATTAGGTAAGTCAAAGAGTTCGTCGGCTTTTTTACCCGATTTTAAAGAGCCTTATTTATGCAGTATTTTTATTCAATGATATATTGACCGTTTTGTGCGATAACCTTCGCCCATCGCCTCGGTAGATCCATAATTCCTTTCTCCCAGAACGTCTTGTCCTTCTCGTCGAAATACTGAGTGAGGTGATTTTTTATAGCCTCCAAAGATTCAAATATTGTGCCATCAAGGGAGTTCTAGAGAGACCTGAACAAGTGATAATCAGATGGTGCGAGGTCGGGACTATAAGCTGGGTGCGGCAGCACATCCCAGTCAAACTCCGCCAATTTTTGCCGGGTGGCCAAACTTTTGTGTGGTGTCGCGTTATCATGTTGAAAAGTGACGCCCCACCTGTTTGACAATTCCGGACGCTTCGTTGCTACTGCAGCCTTCAAATCTTCGAGTTGTCTGCAGTAGACGACGGAGTTGATCGTCTGACCCATTGGAAGCAGCTCAAAATACACGACGCCCTTACAGTCCCACCAGCAGCACAGCATAACCTGCCTCTGATGAATTTCGGGTTTAGGGATAGCTGCGGCCTGAGAACCTCTGGGGGCCCAACTTATTTTCTGTGTTACGTTTCTGTAGAGTATCCATTTTTCATCGCCGGTTATCAATCTCCTCAGAAATGGCTCATTCGAGTTCTTCCGGAGGAGTGCGTGACAGGTATCGACTCGCCCTTCAAGCTGCCTATCATTGAGGTCGTGTGGTAGCCAGATATTCCGCTTGCACGAGAAACCTGCATCATGGAGGCGATTCCAAACGGTTCCGTGGGAGACTCCCGTTACATCTTCAATTTCTTTTATGGTCAAACCTGGGTTCGAACTAACCAGGCTTATGACTTCGTCGGTCTCCACAACATTGGGTCGTCCTGACCTCGATTCATCTTCGAGATTGAAGTTTCCAGCTTTGAAACGGGCGAATCGCTTTTCGACTGTGGATTTGTGTACTGCGTTTTCGCCGTAGACTGCACATATCCTCCGGGTCGTTTGCGTTGCACTTAGGCCTTCACGGTAGGAGAACAGCATAATGTGTCGAAAATGCGTATTTTTGTCCTCCATTGCAAACAGCTGCCAATTCCGCAAACGAAACGGTAAAGTTGGAACCGGTATACCGTCGCGCCGCCACGGGTCTGCTCCTGAATGTAAATACCCACGCACATATACGGCCCTGCTGCAGAGCGCGGGAATTTCAAAAATGTGGTCCAGAAAGCCGACGAACTTTTTGAATAGACTTTTTGAATAATTACCTAATACAAGCAGCCATACACCCCGCAACAGGTCGGTGTAGCAGTTAAGGGCGTAACGGAAGCGGCAGTTTACGTGGCCCGAGCTTACGTTGAAGCAAGCAGAAGGGCATGCACGCGTAATGATTAAGCTAGACTTTTGCAATGCATTCAGTACGATCCAAATATATGTTTCAAGTTTATTCACCATAAATTGGTAGTGTATTCGTACACCATAAATTGGTAGTGTATTCGTACACCATAAATTGGTAGTGTATTCGTACATACGCATTCGTCAATTTCATAACAATTTCCTCTTAAGCACAAAAGGTGGTGGTAGCCCTGCCATGTTGTTCGGCATATTAGAGATCTATTTTTCTGTGATGACAGTTTCCACTTATTGCTGCAAAAAACTGGACCCTCTCTCTAAATTCTCTATATATATATGGTTTATTTCGCAATAACATTGCATTTGAAGATAGTACATAATTTCAATACAATTCATTCCTTTTATACAATTTAAACACTTCAGCGACCGTCCCACCGGGCGAAAAAGTGCAAAGACCGCCGATGCTTCTGGCAGCTCGCTGCGTGGTCTCTAAAGGCTTCTAAGATGTGTGTACTGAACGGTATCTTGTCCAGTACTAAATCCTCTACTAGTGTGCGTTCGTGGCATAGTTCCAGTGCGAACGTGGCCGATGCGTTCTTTGGCAAGCCTAAAGTGCGCTTTATGAAATAAGATTTTATTTTATCTATGTTTTTAAGGTCCGATATTGTGAAATAAGGGGCTATTGCGGGAAGGCAGTATCTTACTATAGGAACAATTTTTATTCTAAATAAATTTAGCGCAATTTTTAGGTCTATGTCAGTAACGTCTCCCACTAAAATCATGGCCGCCGTAGCCTTGCTACGCATTTCCTCTATATGTCTGCTGAATGACAGCCGAGGGGTCACTGTTATCCCTAGATAACAAAAGCGATTAACGAGTTCAACATTTACTCCCCCTATCTTGATGCACCGGTCATCTGCAGCGTACGATCCGCCTTTACTAAATCGTAGTATTTTTGTTTTGGCTATGTTGATTGTCAATTGGTGTTCTTGGCACCAATCTGAGGCTTCCTGGAGATAAAACTGCAAGTAATTTCGTGTTTTTGCAAGCACTACTAAGCCAGCTATATACAATATAAAGAGGAATGGGCTTGCTGAGTCTCCCTGGACAACTCCAGTTTTCTGTGCTACTGGCCTGCTGACATAATGAGCTCCGTTTTTAATATTAATTAAGTTCGCTTGCAGCATGTCACGTATTAGATTATACATAGTTCCCTCTATAGAATATCGGGTTTGAAGTACTTTAAGAAGTTTGTCTCTTCTAACGCAGTCAAATGCAGGCTTAAAATCTATAAAAGCGGCATATGTCATCTCTTTTTGATCTTGGCGGGTCTTTACGTGTTCTAAAATAAAGGCAATTGTATTTATGTACCATCTTGAAATGCAAAATTATTGCGAAATAAACAATATGTATGTAAAATAAAGGCAACGGCATCCGACGTAGATCGCCCTCTTAGAAATCCATGTTGTTCACATGGTAGATCTGGACCTATGGCGTCATATAAGCGTTCTACAACAAGTGAAGTTAAAATTTTATAAACGACACTAATAAGTGCAATCCCGCGGTAGTTGGATGGGTCGGTTGCTTCACCCTTCTTTTTGTAAATTGGCTGCAGGAAACTTTTTCTCCATTCTTCCGGTATTTTGCCGCTGCGTAGACATTCATTGTACAATCTGGTCAATCGCGGGCACAGAGAACGTATATTTGCTTTAATATGTTCATACACAATTTGGTCGGGACCCGCCGATTTACCATTTTGTTTAAATTTGATTACATTGGCGACCTCTTCTTCTGTAAATGCTCGGTAATCACAGATATTCTCCCTCGGAGGTAGTAAAAGATCACCATTGTATAAGCGCGAAAAATTAAGTATCCACTCATTATTATTGATTAATGGATTTGGTGGATTGGGTCGTCTTGGGAGGAGTATTCATGGTTTTGTAGCGCTTTGTTGCACGCGTGTCGCACGCTGAATTATTATTTATTTATTAACACCCGGGCTGGGTAAGTGTGTTTATGTTACATCACAGTTTTCCACACAACAATCGATCTAGCGTTTTGCCAGTTCTGCTATGGACCGAACCGCCGGACAAACCGCGGCGTGGTATTTATCACATTTACTCCAGCATTCTTTGCATCGACATTCGTCTTGTGGTTCATGGAAGCCTTCCACATTGCATAGAACGTAATGAAATCCGTGGGCTGCAAAGGCCGTTGTTAAATGGCGATCTTTTACCCCGCTAGCCCTCCACCCAGTGCTTCTCATTGCTGCTGTCCCATAAATTCCTATGTCTACCTCGCTTATTTTGGTTCGCCAATTTCGCATATAAACGTCAAAGGCGCACGTCTTCTTCAGGTTCCATCGTTTTTGTAGCTCCTCTGTCAGCAGTGGGCCACCTTCCAACACGTGGACCACCCTATTTCTGCATGTATTTGAAAGCGCAAAAACCCTCTTTAGAAAGAAAAATCTTACCCCATCGATTAAACGCAATGCGTCTACTCCCACCTTATCCCATATTAGTGAAATGCCATATGTGGCGATGGGCGCTATCTGTATCCCAAAAAGGGCTACTGCTGCATCGACCGAAAGCTTATGTGGACATTTAATTGCCGCGGCTGCGATAGTGGCCTTCCTAACCCTCTCCTGGATGTGTGCTCGAAAACTACTGCCCCTTGTTGTTAAGGTGAGCCCTAGGTATGTGAATTTATTTACAAATTTTAATTCCTTTCCCCTGATTTGAAGTACGTCATCCCTGGCCAGACGGCCGCCCCTTCGGAATTTCATGGCTACTGTCTTTTCCCAATTAACCTTTAAGCCCATTTCATCCATGAATGTAACTAGCCGATCCATTGCTTGCTTCACTCTGAAAAGGCTACAACTAAATATTACTACATCATCTGCGTACATTAAAACCTTGGCCCACTCTCGAGTCCAGCCCGCCCTTATCCGTTCAGGGAGCCCACCCAGAAGAACGGAAAACAGTAGTGGACTCAGTCCATCGCCTTGCGCGACACCTGTAGTTTGAATTACCTCCCCCGCAATGCCAACCCCGTTGTCAATCAGCACCGTGTTTTGTTTTAAGATGCTGATGAGCAACCTCAGCATTGCTCCCGGCACTCCCATTTTAGCTAGCTCTTTAACTATCTTATCCCTTGGCGCTATGTCAAACGCCGCCTTTAAATCTACAAACACAGCATATAGGCAATTCTTCGGCCTGGACAGAGTATCCCAGATTGCTCCGAGCAGCCCTTCAGTTGCTGAGTGAGTTGACCTTCCCTTCCTAAATCCATGCTGTTCCTCTGGTATTACCCCCCTTTCCTCTAAGAAAGACTCCAATCTCCTAGCTATTATTCCTGAAAATATCTTGTATGGGCAGCTCTTTATTGCTATTCCCCTCCAAGCCTCTGGTTCCGTTTCTATACCTTTTCCTTTGGGAATGACAATTAATGTCGCTTCCCTCCAGGCCTGTGGAATTTCCCCAGTGTTTAAGCATTCATTGAATAGAGCTTGCCAGCCTGGCGCGAGAACTAAGGTATCTTTCATGTGTTCATTCCTTATCAAATCATTTCCGTGCGTTTTTCCCCGTGGTGCTCTGTCGATTGTTTCCATTACTTCCCTAAGAGTGATTGCCCTCACTATCCAAACCCTCGCTTCCTCTGTCGTTTGATCCCAGGGGCCTTCACACCACCGTTTTCGGGGTTGTATCCGACCCGGCCAAAATCCTCCCAAAATGTTCGACTAGCCTGCCCGTCTCTACTGAACATTGCCTCCTCCCCTTTCGCCTCAGCCATGTATATGGCCGTACTTCAGCCTCCCTTATTGCTGCCCATTCTTTCTTTTCCCAGTACATTTGCTTTTCTTCTTTATAAGATGCCTTAACCAACCGTTTAACCAACGAGGCCAATGGCCGCATAACCGGAACGATTTTTACGTATTCCCGCGTCAACCTATTGGCTTGCTTGGCCATCCTACACCGCTCACTAAACCAAGGTCTTTCGCTTCTCTTCTGCACCGGTAGTATCGCAGAATTTAATAACCCTACCAGGCTGCGTTCGTAGCAATCTATGTGTATCGCCTCTGGCACCGGAAGTACTTTGTTAAGCCCCTGTAATAGAGTATTAACATTAAGCCTTCTTCCTGAGCTTTCCCCCCTTCCCCGTTCTTGAACAGTCCCCTTAATTTTCACCCAGATGCCCATCGGTATATGCTTTCTAAGTCCCGCCCCTTCCTGTAATGGATTGTCTTCCCCTGCAAACGTTATGTCCCTTCTATCCAAATCTGTTGCAAATAGGTCAATGACTGACGAACCAGAGTGGCATTCATATGTAATCACATTCGCGCTGTTGACTACCCAGCAGCCGATTTCATCCAGTACGTCTAGCAAGGCTACCGTTCTTTCCGAATCAATTCTGTCTAATCTCGCATTAAAGTCCCCTCCTATAATTATTGGAGCCTTTCTCGGTAACGCTTCTATACCCAGCAAGAGGCGCTCAATCATCGTTTCCGTTGACTCCGTCCCCGTCGGTTGCACATAGGTGGCCATTATTTCTAGTTTGGGTGAAGCTACTGCAGATTTTCTGCTACTATTTTTACGTTCATTTCTCCTACCAATGGTCTAACAAAAACTGATACTCCCCCGCTTGGTCTACCCGGACCCTCTCTACAAGACGCCAGTGCATGGTACCCATAGAATCCCTGTATATCAAACTGCTCTCGCGCCCAGGTCTCCGTCAAAATAAGAATGTCTATCCCTCTGTATGCGTCGTCCCCTAGCAGATCTAACACCCCCCTCCCCTCGCAGTTCCACATTACTATCTGAATACGCGCACCCACTACTGGGTTTTGCTGGTTTTGCCGGTTCTCGTACGCAAGGGGCCTGTTCACCGTTGTCTTCAAATGTCAGGTCGACTTGAAGCATGAGGAAGATGTCGTTGCACGATCTGCGCTTCTGTCCTGTCGTGTAGGTCTCGCGCTATCAGCGTCATTGGTCGTGGGTTGCAGTAAAGGCGAGGCGGCTGACGGGGCGCCCATCAGCCCTCCCAAAATGCTCGGGATAACTTCCTGAATGGTCCTAGCCACTGTTTGCGCGATGATATCTTTCAACATCGGCATAATCTTTGAAATCACCTGTTGCACTATATCTTCCACTTTCAGCAGCGGCACGTGCTTCTCACTCAAATTATTTTCGACGGTCGCAGGTGGAGCACTTGTTAGTGCTGGATCCTTCGGTGGTTCGGGTCTTTGAGGTTTGGATGTCGCCTCGTTGACTTTGATCCCATTTTTTACTACCGAGGACCAAGTGCGCCTTGAGAAGTTATCAGATGCCTGTATGTGGCCCACCGGTGTACAGAGTGGTACTAACGGGGCATCCAAGCGCTTCCCAATGCTATTTTGAGACGACTTTTGTAATAATTCCATGCGCTTTAGTCTATGTGGACATGAGCCCCAGGTGGCTTCGTGTTCTCCAAAACACAAGCTGCACCGAGCCTGGGCTTTGCAATCCTTTCTCAGGTGCTCCGTAGAGCCACACTTTCTGCATCTCGGATTAAGAAGTTTACAGTTGGCTGCAAAATGATCCATGCTGTAACACTTAAAACATTGCATGGGTTCCCGATATAAGACGACTCCGTGCCGTTTCAACCCTAACCGAACCTCAGCTGGAAAATTTCCGCCCGCGAATGTCAAAATAACCTGTTCGGAGGTCGATACCATATTCGTCTTTGGGTCTTTAGTTTTCACCCGTATTGCTTCGGAAACCCCACATGGCTGTAGAGCAGCCAAGATTGTAGCTTCCGATATTGAGGGATGCACACCGGAGATTTTACCCTTCACTGTGGATCGGCCTCCACTGATCCTCGCAGAAACCTTTACGTTGGCTAACTCCTGAAGCGATAGTAGCGTGGCTCTATCTTCTTCAGCTTCAACCACGATTAAGAGCTCTCTGCTTCTTGTAAAGCGCGGTTCTTCCATCTTTCCTTTGACATGCTTAGCGATAAAGTCACATACATCGTTGAAATGTAGCTCCAAGGAGTTGTCGTCCGTTGAAAATATTACTCCCCCTTTCTTTTCTACTACCACCTTTGGCGCACGAGCTCGCCTAGACCGGGTCACCGTGATAAACTCCGATTCGTCCGGAACGTCTTCACCGTCACCGCCGTCCTCGGTAGGCTCGCTTGTGACTCCCACGGTCGCTGAGTGAGCCACTGCCTGTGATATACGCATATCTTTACTGCGAGTGTCTTCCACAGGGCTTGATGCAACGCGCTTCCCGCATCCCGCTTTTGGACGGTGGGCCGGACCGCCCGCATCGTTGGTTGGACCAGCAATGCGTCCATCCGCCTCTCCGTCCACATGCACGTACGCAGGCACGTCACGTTCCACCTCTTTTGTTGATGTTCGCTGTATCGGCATGGCTAGCTATTGCTGCGCCGCGCCTGTTTACAAACAAAGTACCGTTTGTTTATCATGCAGTCGCCGGGCAGACTGAAGTTTGTGTTCGATTGATAATAATGGTACTGGTATCCGGGGAGGGGGAGTTTTGACAACAGCGGCGTCGATAATGAGAGTAGAGATGAAGACTGGTGATGGTGAGATGACTGTAGGTGATTTGAAGAGAGAGCCAAACGTTGATGCTGCTGATGATGAGTATTGATACGACCGGTACTGTACTACAGTGATGATGAAGACGGATGGGGTGGTTCCAATGAAACTTACGGTAGAAGTGGGGATGCTAGGAGAGACGAAGTTGGCAACTATGATGATGGTGTGATGATGTTGAAGACGAGAGACCGTGATAAAGGCGGAGGTAGTGGTAGGTGATGAAGATGATTCCGGTGGAGGTGAGTGATGATGATGACTGTTTTAAGAAGACACTGCTTCTAACTAATTAGTCCCGCTGCACACTATAACTTTTCACGACAATCGAGTCTTAAAGACTAACAGATGTTATGCTCACTGACGCTTATGGATTTCCACGCAAAATGCTAAATTTAGCTGTACTTTCCAAGAGCCACAAACGAACACGTCCGCACCGTTTGAGAACAGCTGTTCTCTACGCACGCTGAATTATGTCATATGCTTGTTTCTTTGTTTGTTTAATCTTTTTAAAATTCCGTTTCATACCAGCGAGTCGTTGAAATCTCTCCGGACTAAAATCCGTGTGACTGCAAATAGTGTACTTTATGGCTTTGCACTGTTCATCAAACCATGGTTTGTGTGTAGTTGGTCTGTATAACGATTTCCTTACGCATGAAATCTAGATTGCCCACCGGATAGCTCTTTCAGTTACATTGATATCGTCTGTTGGCTGAATGAGTTGTAGTGCTTGCTGTAATTTCTGAGGGTTCAGGGAGCGGCTGAGGGTATGTGTTGAGGGTACACTGGGCTTGTTGGATCGGTGCAAATGGAACGTTATTTTATAGTGTTTTCGATGTGCTGAGGGCGCTGAATGCTGATTATTGATTGTAGCTGCTGTGCTGAACTTAGAACTACATTAACCGCACTCCTTCCATTCCAGCTGGCGTACGTAGCCTCATTTTTGTCGTTTTCAATTTGCAATCCAAGCTCATGCATTCCTGATATAAAAGCTGGGCTTCGTGCGTTATCTTTACATAGGTCGCAATTGATGACCTATTAAAAGATATTGCTGGCCCGGTGGACAACTAACTTATTGACGGTTCTTGTTAATTCGTCAATTTCCTTTTTGACCGAATGTAGATCGCTGAACCAGCCACAGTTTGGCTTTACAATTTCGCTGTTAGTTGCCACAGTAACCGTAACTTATTTTCAAACGCATGACTTGCAGTTTGTAGTGTACTGATTGGGTATTTGATAATGCACAATGAGTATAGAGGGGTTTACTGCAGCCCTTCACAAACAGTGCGGTCTTTTACTAGATGAATATCACCACCACAAGTGACACATGGGGGACCTGGGTTGCTCTCGATGTTACCAGCCAGTAACAGCAAAAGTACAAGTGGCGTGAAACGAATGAGTTGTGTCTTACTGAAGCATCGTCGGCAGATGCTTTAAAACGCTTACCGTGTCATCTGTTGCAGTGTGCATTTCGGTTTGATAACCGTTTGAACCACTTTGCGCGTTTGGCTGCAGTAGCATAGTTTTTGAGGTCAGGTTTTTCGTTAAAAAATATACCAATGCTAGAGCACACAAACACTGCGTCCGTCTGATGGCCGCAATCTTGCAGAGCAGTTGTTCATTTTAATTAAACTCGTTTACTCTTCTGGCTTATCAGTGTGGTTCCATTAAGGACATTGAGATTTTCAAAAATCGACTTGCTCCTAAACTAAGCTCATGTGATACTGCATTTCAGTCTTTTGAACATAAGCTAATGAAAGTAACTAACAGACGTTCGATTTATTTAGGTCCAGACAAAACTTAGGAACTCTCGCACACTTTTCAGTAAGCCAATAAACGACTAACGGGAACTGAATCTATCCCTCCATCACATTAGGTCCTACAGTGGCCGTCACTATGGACTCAAAAGATGCTGAGCTTCTCGTTGAACATTTTTCTACCCTGTTCTGTCTATCGGGTCAAAATATTTCAGTAGCAAATAACCAACACAACATTTCTCATCTGGACGACTTGGTTATCTTCTCTGAGTATGCAATATATTCACTTCTCTCTGGTCTTAAGGCAAATTTTAGTCTTACACTTGAAAACATTTCTCCAATGTTTAATAAATAATTAGCGTTATTTTTAACCGAGCCACTGAAACTCATCTTTGAAAGATTTTACAAAGACGGCGCTGTGCCCGACCTGTTTAGACTCAATCTTATCACCCCTGTCCACAAGAAACATTCGAAAACGAACGCTGAGAACTACCGGCCTGTTTCACAATGCTCACCTCCCATCGGTATGCATGCACACAGATTTTGGGGATGACCCAGAACTGGGCTATGTTCACAAATGCTGGATCATCATTTCACTGTGTTTGTTTTGACCAAATGAGCGCAATTGACAGAGCAGCACTCTCTTCTCTTCTGCTCCGCAAATTAGAGCCTATAGGTATCCATATCCGTACAACGCAATGGGAAAGGCCATGTTTGAGTGATCGTCACATTCAAGCAAAGGCTGGTAACAAACTTAGTCGGCCACATCCTGCATTATCTGGTGTCCCACAAGAAGGCTGTTTATCCCCCTGTATGTACATTTTTTGTTTTGGACATACCTGCCACCTAAAAAACTGCAGTGTACTGAGTCTCTCTCTTATACACGGGTCCTAAGTATATAAATAGTACGCCTGAACTTGATCTTAGCCTTCACATTAGCAAGATTATTGCGCATTATTAATACCATTTTCCGCTGCTTCATTCTAACGATTCTTCATGTGTACATTCCCCTTTATGGATGTCTTGTTCTTCCGAAACTTACATATTGTTCTCCTGTCTGGGAACCCCATCTGACCAAATACAGAACGTTGGTGGAAGTCGTCCAAGAGACGTTCTTAAGGCGCTTTGCGGTTTAGGTCAAACGTGTTAGGTGATGTTGTTTCTAGGATTGACTCAGTTTTCACGCAAGACAACATATCTTCTCTACGTCCACTACGTCACTAATGTGAAATGCTAGGTCATTCTTTTATGTACGCTTTAATAACCTAAGGAGCCAGCAATCAATCACTCCAAAACCGTGGTCCGTTGTAAGTTTGTAAACGCATTGTTTGCTTGGCGGATGGTCAAACGGGCGCATGCAAATTTCAACTGTACTCGCCTATCTGGCGATTAGTTAAGTTCTTCTTTCAAGAGTACGTATGCTTAAAACAGTACCTTGATAATTGTAGCACACCCCTTTTTAGGTGATAACAAAGTTGATTTTATGGTAATATGGTAACGATACCACAATAGGTGGTTCGTGATTCGTGAGAAGCCTTCTTCGGCAAACTTCGAGCTGTGGTTTAGGCCAAAATCGCCAGGCCAAAGGGGTCATAATGAAAACAAGCATTTTCCTTCACTTGATGAGATTCGAGCGTAGTGGTTATTTATTTACAAAACCAGAGACTAACAAGAATAGTTGTCAAATGCGACAGACAATTCATTTTATATTACTAGTAATAGCATAAAAGGCACACTGTTGTTGAACTGGGCTAACCCTGGGTTAGAAAACCCGTGACTACACGTTCGCGCGTTCGCTCCAAGTTGCTAATATAGCAGAGCTATACAAATAGATTATAAACATCCTAGTAGAATTAGAAGTTGTTGTTGTTGTTATGATTGTCCGCAGAAGAGCGACTGATCGCGCCTCAGCCACCGCCCAGCGGAGCGTCTCGCTCGCTCGCTGCTCGCAATCGCCAGGTCCAGCCCGCCTCCGAAGAAGGCTGTCTGAGGCCGAAGACGCAGGCGCGCCTCGCAAAGCCAGCGCCAAACAGAAAGCCGTGACGCAGCTAGCGGCCGCAGCTGCGTCACGGCGGCTTTCTGGTTGACGCTGCCAACAGCCGAACCCGGACGCCCGGGCCGACGGCTCCGCTCCCACCGACCCCTGCTATCCGGGTCGGCATCGTAACGCCCTGCTGGAAACGTCGTAACACCCTGGTCGTAACGGCTGGGCCGGTTACAGCTATTGCGCCGGCGGTGGTGGCTGCTTCTGTTAATGCTTCTGCTGGTGCTGCTGTGCAGTGAGGGGACGATTATCGCCGACAGCCGCCGCGTGACCATACGAGGGGGCCAGCGGTGATGTGGCCCACTTGTAGGCTGTGGGCTGTTGACCCGCGTACTGGCTGCCGGATCGGTCCTTCATCGTCGCGTCGAGAGTATCGTAGCGAGCTGGCGCCGCCGTGACCGGGTTGTGGTTGGCGTGCGCATGCCCGGCGTAGACGCCGCCCGTGGTGAATGTGGTCACCGGCTGCGAGGGCGTCTGCATGGGTGCGGCGGCGGCCGCGTACAAGCTGTGTCCGACCGCAGTCTGGTGGCCTGGTGTCGGATCGGTCTGTCGGATGACGGGCGGCTGGACGAGGTGGGCGGCAGTTCCCTGCTGCGCCGATCCGTATGGGCCTGCGGCGGCAGGGGCGGCGGTCGCTCCGGGCGCCGGCTGCTAGTAGAAGTCGCGGAACTGATTCTGCTGCTGCTGTTGCTGCTGCTGCAGCTGTTGCTGGCGGTAAAGTTCTCCCTGCTGCTGCGTGCGGTACAGCTGCTGTTGATGCTGCTGCCTCTGGCGATACAGTTGTTCCAGCTGCTGCTGATGGGGGTAGAGCTGCGGCTGCTGCTGGGGGTAGAGCTGCGGCTGCTGCTGGGGGTAGAGCTGCGGCTGCTGCTGGGGGTAGAGCTGCTGTTGATGCAGCTGTTGGTAGCGGTACTGTTGTTCCTGTTGCTGCCGTTGTTGCTGCTGATAGCGGTACAGCTGATCTTGCAGCTGCTGCAGCTGTTGGTAGCGGTACTGTTGTTCCT
Source organism: Dermanyssus gallinae (assembly GCA_003439945.1). Lineage (NCBI taxonomy): Eukaryota > Metazoa > Arthropoda > Arachnida > Mesostigmata > Dermanyssidae > Dermanyssus > Dermanyssus gallinae. The sequence goes on from QVRM01001737.1 coordinate 1,272,850, forward strand.
GTTGCTGCCGTTGTTGCTGCTGATAGCGGTACAGCTGATCTTGCAGCTGCTGCTGCTGTTGTGGCAAGAAGTAGGCGGGGTAAGGATGGCCGGTGGCCGTCTGGTGCTGCGTGAGGCCGCCACCTGTCAGCAGGCCAGAGAACTGCGCGCTGTACATCTGAGCAGATGTACTCCATACATCGTTTTGACCACTTTTGCCACCGCTGCCGCCAGAAGGCAGATGTGCGCTCACTACAACGGTGGTTTGGAGTTAGCTAATGCTTGTAGGAATCGAAAAGTTCGTATCTTTAAGGGAAGGGGAGGCGTGCGGATGGGGGGAGGGTCTACAATTACGCAGGCACTACAATTACGCAGGCACTACAATTACGCAGGCACTATAATTACGCAGGCACTATAATTACGCGGGCACTATAATTACGCAGGCACTATAATTACGATAGGGTTAACCTAGAAGAACGACGAGAGCGTTTAACCGAGCAAGATGGGCGAGTGGCAACAGCCTTTGCCTTGCATTCGGGAGACCAAGTTCCGAGACCCAGACCGGCCACTCCTAAATTGGTTTTCATCGTTCCCAATTTAAACAAGGTGAATACCGGAGTGGACTAAAAATCGACCATGATCGGAAAAAAAAACGGGGAGCGCAGATGTCTCAATAAAAAGAGATGGTGCAATACCAAGCAACCCCCATAAAAAGACTCCACTATGAGGTGGACGGGGAATTCAAAAGAAATCAACGTTAGATGACTCTACACTACAGTAACTATGAGCGGCACGAGCTGGCAAACGGCCGGCCGGATATGAAAGTGTACGCCTACATACGGCATTTACAGCCCATACGGATTTCACCACGTGTCATGCAGTACGGAAGGAGGATGTTGGAGAGAAGTGCGGGTGCTTAGGCCAGTGCAGTATATACCACGCCGTAGAATGTACGGAAGCTTAGTAAACAGCCGAACTAGACGATAGAAGATCTATCAAGTGTGATGCAAAAGAAACGTCTAAAAAAATGGTGAACGATATACACGTGTATAACTTATCCAAGCAGAGTGTTCGGAAACACGTATATACCACTAGAACTATTTACAAGTTGAAGTGTGTAAATACGAGTAGAGATAATATTTGCAAAGTTGTTTTCATTTCGCGGTCATTCTTGCGGGAGACGCCTGGCCTTGTTAGCACTCTGAATTAGCTGACTAACGACGTTAGTGGCTTGTGTTCCGTCTGTATCTGATACACTAAGGTCCCTCCTTTGTTAACACGGGACCATATGGGAGTCCCGCATAGAGGGGGGAAGGGGCGCAATTAACATGGATTACAGTAATCACATGCAAATGAAGACTCTTAGTGCAGAACACAACATGTCAGCGATGGCACACTTCAGCTATGAGTGCTAAACGGTATGCTTTTCGAAAGAGAAAAGAGACGTTAAAGACCCCATCAGTCTGCGGGAACAAACACTCGATGTACTCGTCGCATCGCTGAATATAGCATGCTCCCAGGAGTGAAAAGGCAATAGACTTATTATTGCTAAGACGACAATAGGCCCATTCCCTTAATAGCATAATATTAATAATAATGGCTTTTTGAACAAAGATTATAAACATATGTGTTATTAATATGTATAGGTATCGCAATTACTGATACACTAATTATATAAAATTTGCAACATTGCTTTTGTTATTGCCTGAGTGTCGGTGGCCACTCAACATCATGTTGGCGTTGTCTCTCTGTAGTTGCAAAGACACCTTCTGTCGAAGGAACGCGGTCGATCTTGGCTTTGCTGTGGCCTCAAAGAGCTTCTTCCCAAGCTCGTTTATCTGTTTGAGTGCATCCTTGCCCCAAACGCCAGATGACTCGAGACCGAACGCCGTTACAACATGGTCCTCAAGAAGATGCGCGTCTAGACGCCGTTCGTGCATCTCCAATTGGTGTATGCCATGGCCGACACTTGCGCTGGCTAGTGCACGATAGCCGAGGGCGTACGTGTCCGAGTTAGTGGCGTTATCAAGCCAGCGGCTGACTATGGTCCCAGTCCCGACTGGTAAGGTCATCCAGTCCACGTCTGTCGTCTATCCAGTCCATGTCTGCACACCACCTGACTCTAGTGTAACGCGGTAGCCGGCTTGTCTGAAAGCGCGTCCGAGGTTAGGCCGGTCCAGGCCGAGCTCATCCGCCGATCCACTCACTATATGGACACTTCTCCGTCTCTCGACCAAGGCCACTGGCGGCACGAAACTGGTCGTTAGCTAGCTTACTGTCGAAGAGAACGGAAACACGTCAAAGCACCTTCCGGCGGCGTCGGAAGAGACCGTCAGTCTATTGTCAGTTCAGGTCACGCATCCAGGTCATATGGGAGCATCTCGGTTTCCCACAGCTAGATAAACTAGGTATCAGAACCAGGAGGAAGTTCTTGGGGGTGGTTTCTAGTGGGTAGTGCGCTGGAATTAGATTGAGTCATGTACTCTCTCTCTCTCCTGCGTTTAGTCTCACACTACCCGCCAAAACATCGTCGAGTGTGCGTAAATGCATTTTCCACCCCCCTTAAAAAAATAAGGTATGTAAGGTCAAGCCCACATTTTTCAAGCTAGCTATTGGGTTGCCACGAAATGCGAAAAAAAAACGTCTAGTTTACCTTATGACTTCTACTCAACCGCTTGTAGGAAGAAGATCTAGTTACTAGATTCCATCTCCCAGAAACCCCTGATCTAATTCAGTTTAGAGAAAACTTCATAAAGAAAGTTCAAGCAGTCCCCGAAAGCTTCTTCAAATCGCCAGCAATGGTCACACAGAGACCCAACCGCAACCCAACCGACATCTCGTGACCTGCTATTTACTTCACGGATTTTACCATACACTCTGCCATCGAAGAGGCTTCCACGATCCTGACGTCGGCTGTTTGTGCCGTTTATGCAGCCAGCCGTGCCCCCTATCTACCATCTCGATAAAGATAGTCAGAGAGCTATTTCTCTTACGCTACGTTAGCTACATGTTATTTGATTACTTATTTATAAACATGTGTTTCATAACAATGATACATATATACATACCCTACATCTTGTGCAATAAATAAATTATGATGATGATGATGATGATTGAGGTCAGTTTAGACGGCGTGTTGTACCCTTTAGACCATGGGTGAGGTTGTCACTTACAAGGTCATATCGTCTGGTCTAACGTTTTCTTCTCCGTCGCACACATGTGTAGGCTTAACGCGTAGGCTTTAACAAGCAATATCATTGAGCGTGGTGCGCGCCTGGGGCAGCTGTAGCCAGACCTGAATGATAGGCACCCCGTCTTCTCGGATAAATCGCGAGGAGTAACCGAGGTCGGCACCAAGCATCAAGGATGCAGATCGTGCATGACCCATAATAGTTCGACGAGTAGGGGCGGTGGACCTTGCCGTGGACGCAACGAGCCTCGTTTTTGCACACCTTAGACAGGTGACCGGGCTTGGCTTGCTGGCGGCAAACACTATTGCTTGTTCGCAGCTTTTTGCGACGTCCGACAAATTTGTTGCATCGGAAGCACTGCAAGGGTTCGTGATAGGCCACCACGGCGTGCATAGTCAGTCCAATGCACACCTGCTCCGGGCGTATAGGCGCGTTCTCCGCAGAAGTGAGGATGACGCGATCCGTCTGCATCGTAGCTCCTAAACGAGGATCACGAGCTCGCACCCGGACATGCCTCTGTGACGTCGACGGCTTGCGCGGAATCAACTTCAACGGGCTCGGAAGTGGAGCCGAAGTGAAGAACCCTGTAGACGGTCCCCTTTGTGATGACGCGTGGTCTTGCCTCGCGGGTGGTAACCGGCTTTCCTGCGAGTATTAAAGACCCCCCCGCCACATCCTCGTTGTTGTCGACCTCTAAAACAATCGTTGCGTGTCATCCGGGTCTCCTCGGAGAGTTCCTTCCATCGCATTAGCAGCAGCGAGGGAAGCCGCCCTCAAGTTGCAGACTTCGCCGCCGAAAATTGTTGCCCCGGACCCCGGACTCAGAAACCAAGTCCCTTCCTACGTGGCGTTATGAATATCTGCCTTCATCGTACTCTTTTTCTGAGCCCACCTTGTTGCCAGCGTCGTCTCTCAATAATAATAATAATAATCCACCAGCAGTGGAACAGCAAAATGCATTCAGGATCTGGCCAGAAGATTGGTAGCAATGACGGGGGACCAGCGTGAGCGAGAACCTGAGACAGCTTCCGTCTCTCGCGGTGTGTAGAGGCAATGCCGCTTCTATAATCGGCGTCATGGGATGAGTAGTTAAATAGCACTTGCTTAAATCGACGCGACACGTTCGAACCTCACAACTACGTGCTGATAATAATAATAATAATAGGTATTTATTTTGTTATCAAAGTTAGTAAATGTACAGACTGAGCTCCCTACAAATACACCCATTTTGCTAGGCCTCTTCCCTTCGGGAGCATATCAAGAATCACTCTCGCGTTGTCGCGCTGAACTTCTAATGCGATGCGCTGTCTTAAAAACGGTGCGGATCGATTGATCCGTTTTTGATCTGGCCGAAAATAACATTAATAAAAATAATAATAATAATAATAATAATAATAATAATAATAATAATATTTTTCTTGAACAAGGATTTATTATTATCAATATGTACATATATCACGCCCACTAATATATTACTTATATAACATCTACAATAATGCTTATATTATTATTTTGCTTGAGTGTCGGAGACCAGTCAACATCATCTCGGCGTTGCCTCTCCGTAGTTCCAATGACGCTCTTTGTCGGAGAAACGCGGTCGATCTTGGCTCCGCTTTCTCCCAAGGCTTTTTTTTTGTCAGATTGAGTGCATTCTTGCCCAAACCGAAAGCTATTACAACGTGATCCTCAAGATGTTGCGCGTACAGGCGCCGTTTGTGCATCTCCCGTTGGTGAATAATGTGGCCGACGCTCGCGATAGCCAAGTGCGTACGTGTCGCAGACAGTAACGGCTCACGCCAGCAGCCTATTAAAGTCCTAGTCCCGGCTGGCAAAGCCATCCAGTCGACGCCTGTTGTCCCGCTGCAGTCCCGCTGCAGTTCAACAGGCTCCAGCGTGACGCGGCAGCGAGAATGTCATTGATGGCATCGTGGCGGCCCTGCGTAGTAAGCCCGGTGCGGCCGCGTTCATTTACCGTTCCACCACAGAGACATTCCTGCCTTTGGAACATGGCAATCAATGCCATCTCAGAGGCCACTGGCGGTCATCGGCCAGTTTACTGCCGACTAGCTCGGACGGAAACGACGGTGACCGACCCGTGCACCGGCGGCGTCGAATGACATCGCTTCCTGTCTAATCCCGTCTACATCTAACTCGCAGACCGACAGAAATGGGTAGCCCGAGTGGCAAGTGCGTCGCATCCAATAATAATAATAATAAAAACTCAGCCTACAATATAACAAAGTATTTAAATCAACTGTACTGGCAGTATTGTGATATACACCATCAACTAGCTAAGCTAAACTCGTCTATAAGTAAGATAAAGTATATCCCACTAGTTCGCCCATAACTAAGATAAAGTATATCCGACCAGTTCGCCCCTAACTAAGATAAAGTCTATCCCACCCGTTCGCCTATAACTAAGATAAAGTATATCCCACAAGTCGCGGCTGATCGTAGTTCTAATCGTCACCGTAGCAGCTTTATTATCACAATCATCGACACGCCAACAATATAACAATAAACACACTAAGAGGCAAAGGAAAGCAGACTCCGACGAAAGTACTTTAAGACAACAGTTTATTGACGTTCTTATAACACTTGCTATGACTTAACTCTATGTGCATCAGCACAATGTACTGGCAAAGCACCGGCGGACCTCGTTAAGACAGACTATGTATTGCGGCTTACCTAAGTGATGTGCATTCACAAGCGAATTGGCTGTACGCGATGGCCGTGCATAATTTAAACGCGCGTTACCATCACCAATCATGATACGGTCGTCTTTTGTAGCGCTGTCGGGAAAAGCCTTCAGACGAAAAATAGACGGTGAAGGTCAGTTACTTACCCCACCATTTGAGCTCCTCACCGTTTGAGCTCCTGGTGGAAACTGAGGACGAAACGGACGTCATCGACGATGTCCTTGACATGGAGCGGACTCCACCCGAACGACCCGCTTGGGAAAGGTTTGCTTCCAGCCCGGTACTCGCCCAGTCGAGATCGATTATTTCGTTATTCTGTATTGAGAAGCCAAGCGACTCGAGGTAATCACGTAGACTATTTGGATAAGCCAACGGACCGTACTTGGCTTTATACAAGGACAATATCTTATTTACGACGTGCGGCTCAGGGCTAGATCTTAGTAAAGTTCGAAGCTGTAATGCTTGGAAGCTGTTCCAAGTGGGATTTGCAAAGACTTCCGACTGGACAGCCTTATTGCTCGATACGATTCCGTTGTTCACCGTGAAACCGCTAGAGAGCAAAAACGACTCAAAAGTCCCCGAACAAACCAACTTGCCACATCGGGTCAAATACATATTTAGCAAGTCATCAATATGAATATGTCCACCCGCTAACAAAATCAGGGAGTAGATTTTCCATGTGGTGTGCTTCGACTTCTGAGAAGCTTTGCGAGAGGCTGCGCGTGAATCTACCGTCGCCCTTTGAGCTGTCAATGATGCCGGACGCGTTTTCGCGTTGGGTTTGTGCATTGCAATTTTGACTGCACTAGCGGCATCCGATAAAGATATCGCTTCATCCGCGGACAATCCACATACCTCGACAAACGTGTCCCCCATAACTACAAATCCTAACAACTGGAGACACATCGTGAGGTCGTCGGACCATGTCAGCTTCTCGTACTGTCGTCGATACATTTCCATCACGGATGCTACATCGCGAACACGAAGATTCTTCTGAAGAATCGACCGAATTTGACACGCTTGCTGCATCGTTTCGACGAGTGTTGATGTTCGGGACCGCAGGGCCAAATCGCTCGCAGGCCCCTGCGCAACAACTTCGGTCGACCTTCGAGCCACGTCAGCATCGGCTGAAACGGGACACGACGTCGAATAACAATCATATGAAATATGACTGACGAACTTCTGACGAACAGCTCGTTGAGTATCAGATCACACTATCGCTAGCGATACGACTTCAGCGTCGTTGGTTTTACTCACATATTTCGTACTGTAGCCTTCGTAATTATGAGTCATTGAGGATCAGAGCAAGCAAACGCAACCGCGAAGCTACTACATTTTAAGGTTGCACTGGAAATTAATGAATGAAACAGCTTCGTCCAACAACCCGCAAATATCGTAAGATTATCGTTTTGGTTCCGTGCTTGGTCATTCTACGCTGTCACATTTGTTATTAAAAAAAAAGGCCCACATAAAACTACAACATTTCCGAACATTTCCAAACCGGAAAAGTTCCACCTAGAACAAGTAGCGGAGCAGATAGCGTGAAATGGCCTATATGGTCCTATATACCCGCAAATAAAGTAAGAAAGAGGGCTTCGCGGCTGGATGGCATTTTATTGCTACAGTACTTGAGCTAATAGGGGTCGGATCTCTACACACCGTACCTTGCCTTGCTAAATAATTTTCTATGAAGACGTATGAAACACTGGTGCACAACCTTTTACGCATCGTTAAACGCACCAAGTGGCTGCTACTTCACCACTGTCGACATTTGTAATATATATGACGCATATATATATATATATATATTTTAAGGCGAGCATTGTCGAGTGTGCAAACGTATTGTAAATGATTAATAAATCATCACAATATATATATATATATATATCAATTTTTTTTCAAGGCGAGCACTGCCGAGTGTGCTAACTGTAATATGTAAATGAATAATAAATCGTCACAATATATGTATATATAAATATATAAGATCCATTTCCTGTATTCGATGCGTTTGTAAATATTGTGGTGAAATTGACATCGACCGATATACAACGTAATAAAACGTTTAGAATTGAACACCGCTGTACTTGACGTGCTTGAACCGACTAACCCGTAAATATTGTGCAAATCTACCAATAATGATCATAAACATCAACAACAGCATTTGTTATTTTAAAACAGCCTGCACAAAAGTAAACAATTGCGAACGTAACCGGAAAAGTTCCACCTGGAACAAATATAGCAGAGCAGATAGCGCAGCAGAAATGCCCTATATAAACAGAGTCGTTTCTGGTTGTCTGCAATAATTACCTAAGAAATATTGAAGGGCGGTCACGTATAAACACCCCCCCCCCCCCGCGGATAGTTTAGATGCTTAGAAATGATAATTTAATCCATCCGGTGTAGCCGGAAGGAATACACTTGGACCATATCGAACTCAACTAAAACACGTACAGCCTACTTGGAAGGTATGGCCGAGGTGAGGTCGAGCACTGGCGTCGAGCGTAGTAAGCTAAATGATGACGACACCCATGAAACGCATGACGGCACATGGCCTAACGCTTATAGCACTACGTTTAAAAATACGCAAAACACAGTTTTGCAGTCTAAGGTATTCTAACCGCCTGTTTTGGATTGTGGAGTCACTGAGCGCACTCCACACCGCAGCTAGGGAAGATGAGGTAAGAGACTACGACCTATTGCTACTGATGAAATCGTTATCGACAGATATGACACCGAATATTACACGACACTTATTACAGACTGCACAGACGCGGTAAAAGCAGATGGAGGAGAACGCGGTAAAAGCAGATCGTTCGAAAGCGAATGCAGCAGCAGCACTTCATTGGGAGTATAGAAGTTTGAGCGCCAGAACGCGCTTATGAAGGCCAAAGCAGACACTTTGTGCTGGGGGGAAAAGGGAAGATTTAGGCGGGGTGCATTTACAGCCCGTCTGAAATGTGATTTCAGACCTCGATAATCATAGGCGTTCAGAACAACCACAGATCAATGTCGCTTCGTTTCGGTTTCGCACGGACACCAAGAAACAGTTTTAATAAATATCATACGAGAGAAAAGTAACTGAATGAGGAAACTCGGAGCCATAGGCGTGTCAAGGACAGCATTAAGATAAAATGGATACAGTTATCTATCTTTAGAAGTCTATCAAAGCGACCCATTACCCATTCATTAACGGAGATAAATAGGTGCCCTATTTTCAAACGTTGCTCTCTAACAACAACCTCGTTCTTGACAGAAACACTCCCGACGACTTTGTAGAACTCACAGAACATGAGATTTTGCATAACGTTCAAAAGCAACGGAAATTCGAACGGGCCGGATCTTCCAGTTAAAGAACATCGGAAGTCAAACGTAAGCATATTATTCTTGATTTTAGCGAAATCTTTAATTCAATATATTTTAATTTAATTCGCAAGTAATTTGCATTTACAAGATGATATATATATATATATATCTTCTCCAGGCTTCTTAGCGTCAACCCCACTTGGCGAAAAAATGCCGATACGTCAGACAGCTCGTCGCATGATACTTAGCGCATTTAGCAGCAAAACCGGCAGGGGAATTCGCGTGTGGGGCACGTCAAGTCGAGGTAGCCGTGCACAATGTACCTAGTGTACCCCTGACAGCTCATGTATGTAATTCCGACCTAAAGTCAGGTGCACATTTGCATAAACAACCTCTTCTGTGGCTTCCGCCACTTTACGTTGCCATTCAAGTAATAAAAATAGCTGGAAATTCTCAGTGACTGGTGACTTCAGCCTGATTCTAAATATTTCTACTGCTGGCGCGAAAACTACTAGCAGGTACACGAATCAGGTCCGTGCCAAGGCTATATACATCAACATTGCTACAAGTTTAAGCTCAAAAAAGTTACACTGCAGCACCAAGAAACTCTCGAACATCTCTCACCTCCGAAATCCTTCCTTTAAAAAAATATATATATATATCGTATGTTTAACGATGGATTTTTTAAAGGAAGGATTTTCGATGAGCGGAAAATGTAATTTTGGTTCCCGTTTTTGAACGAAAGAGGAAACCGACGAACCCGCGTAAGATCGGAAATGTTTATCGAGTCTGTTATACAAGAGTCCTACATCCCTAATTATGAAACGGTTTTACGAAAAAGCAGAAAAGCACAAAGTTTAAGAGCCGCACGGATTCGCACCCAGCCGTCCCATGAGCAATGCACTAGAATTCACTCGGTTCATGTCAGCAACCGTCATGCTGACATATTCCACGTGTATTGATTTTCAGACAGCATTTGGCTGCATACCAGAAAGTTCTTTTTTGGAGGTATTGAGAAATGCACATGAGTACGCAACACCATGGGAACGATAACCTAACACTTAAGAAATACGCCACTTTTGGAAGGAGTAATGACAGAAATATTAACTGCCCCCATATATATGGTATATATATATATACATATATATATATATATATATATATATATATATATATATATATATATATATATATATATATATACCATATATATACATATATATACCATATATATACATATATATGGTATATATATATATATATATATATACGGAATTAAAGACCATTTATTATTCCTTCCAAACGTGAAGTTTTTTTGAATAGCCAATATTTTCTGCTCGCAGAATACATCTTCCAAACATTTTTCGAAACCATACAGGAAATTGTGGAGCTCGTTAAATATAATATTGTCTCGGAGTGAAATCAAAATGACTAAAATCTGTGACACTAGTTTTTTGCCCGACATAGGAGCACCATACTATATATATATATATATATATATATATACATAAACAGAGTCTATGAAATTGAACCCGTCATACTTGAGGCGGTCATATAACTCCTTAAAATAAGCTTTTTTCCAATGGACCTTACATCACATGGGCGACATGAGAAAACTAGTTATTCGAATCAGAACCTAGATATAGCAGCATGTTCGGGGAAAATTCGTCCAACGGTGCTTTGTCTAATAGAAGACATCCCACGTTGTCTAGCCAAAGGCAAATAGCCGTACTGACGCATAGAAAGGAGTTGCAAGAAAAACTCGCCATGTGTTTTGTGAGTTTCTGTACACAGTTTTCATCATGTTGTATGCAGCACCGATAGGTATCACGAGCCAAATGATAGATATATTTGTAAACATGTAACATGGTGTGAACTCGAAATCACGCTCATGAGTGCCCGCGTACTAACATATATACAAACGTTGTAGGCACGGGTGTCATGCGCCTGAGACGTTGGCTCATGTCGCTCAGATGTGCGATACAACACACAAACAAACTATAAGGAGACATGACGACGTCTGTGATCGCGTGGCGCGTCTTCTCCGCGAGAGGGGTCATGAGGTGGTTCGTTTACCACCATTTTTATTAAGACGAGCACTGCCGAGTGTGCAAACGTATTGTAAATGATTAATAAATCATCACAATATTTTCTACATATATATATATATATATATATATATATATATATATATATATATGGTAGTTGCACTAGTATCTCGAGTGTTCAGCGCCTGCATGGACCATGCTGGGTGGGACTGTACATCTATATGCAACAGTGGTGCATTCGTGAAAGAAGCTTGCATTGCTGTTTGGTCGGCGCATCGTGGGTGCTACGGACAATAGAGCCCCGGTGGAAACGAGGAAGAAAGGGGCAACAGCTATAAATAAACGAAAGGCGGAGCTGCAAAAGAAGTCGAAGGGGAAGAAGGAGAAGCTGACGAGGGAAAGATGGCTTAGTGGCAAAAGCCTTTGCCTTGCATTCGGAAGGCCTGGGTTCGAGACCCGGACCGGCCACTCCTAAATTGGTTTTCATGGTTCCCAATTTAAACAAGGTAAATGCCGAAGTGGATTAAAAATCGACCATGATCGAAAAAAAACGGGAAGCACAGATGTCTCAATAAAAAGAGATGGTGCATTACCATCCAACCCCCCATAAAAAAATAAAAAAAGCCATGCAGGCAGAATCGAATCCGAACGTGTCTGCAGCAAGCAGTGGCTTAACAGCTGAACATGCTTCTGAAGCTGCGAAGTATCGTTCATGTCGTCATGAAACATCACTCAAGCAAGTGACTCGCGCTGCTTCCAATACTCGCATTGACCACACTGCTATTATACATTGCGAGAATTTCCTGGAAATCTGCCCGGTCAGTGGTGCACCAAGCCATTCTCGGATCACTACCCTTTGGTAGTGTTCTTATCTGGTTGTCCGTCTTGCGGCTGCAGAGGCCCTATCTGCTCCCTCAGCCTTAGAAGAATATATGATCAGGAAAGCGTCAGCTTGTTTCTTGACAGAGTTGCCCATTTAAGCTGGTTAAACGTGTATGACGCTGATGGCACGGAATAAGCTCTTGAAGCATTCGGTAACTTGCTAGTCAATGAATACAATAGATGCTTAAACAGTCTCTGCCAAGGTAATTTAAAACAGCATCTAAAGGTTAATTTTTCTGCGAAGTTGAAGCGCCTGCGGAGAGCGTTAACAAACTTTACCGTTGGCACTAGAAAGTCGGTAGAATCAAAGTCTGCTTATTATCGTAGCTTTCTACGCTACAAGCCTGAACTTTGTGAAGCCATGGCATTTTTCTATTTTAAAAAATGCCTTGACTTTACGAAGTTCAGGCGTTCAACTCTAGGGCGACACTTACAAGCTTTGGAAGTTTTCTAACGGTTCGTATGGAAGAGCCAGAAGGCGATAGAACTTCCCACTACTCTGGAAGCCATTTTGGGCTTCTGAATAGGCCAATGGAGGTCGTAACAGAACTAAACCACCATTTTGCTACGGTATGATTCAACACAGTCAAGGAAAACTTTCAGCCAGCTCTGGTGGCCACCTGTTTCCAGAGAGATTTGTTGTTCCCCTCGTTTGCGAGTGAGTGCGCAGGGGATACAGAGAGGGCTAGAATCCACGAAATCTTCCTGGAGAGTTAAGGCGGCAAAAATCTCAGACAAATTGCTAAAGCTGTCATGTGCCACTCGTGCCATTGGCGCATGTTATAAACTGTTCCCTGACGACTTATGTTTTTCTACATGTTTTTTCGCTAGATTAAAGGTGTCCACAATTATTCCCTTATCTAAAAATAAAGGCGACTGTAAAAATCCGAATAACTACAGCTCAATTTTTCTAGTGGATTACCTATCTGAAATATTTGAGAATAAGTTAAGTCTGGAGGGTTCGAAGGGTAATTTAGTTCGATTGTTTATTTTTTTTTTTGCGAGGAATCGGTTTGGATTTCGTAAAGCACGCTCAGCTGAGCTTGCCATCGCTTATCTCTATCAGGAGGTCGTAAATTCTTTCCAAATAACCAACTTTGCCTCGGTGTATATTTGGAAGTTTCTGCCACCTTCAACTGCTTGAATCTTTCGTTGTTTTAAATTCTTGGTTGTAATAGCACTGTTGTGTCATGGTTTAGGTCATACCTAGCAGAAAGGCAGCAGGCAGTAGATGTAGGTTTGTACCGCTGGAATATGGTTATATGAATAAAACCCTAATATTAAAAAAGTAGATGTAGGTTTAGAAAGAGGCTGCCCTTAGAAAGAGTGAACATGTAGACGCCGCAAGGGTCCATCTTAGGACCGTTTATAATTAGCATTTCGATCAACTTCGTTATAGAAGAGATCGTATCAGGCGGGTATTCTAGGCCCATCGTCTATGCTGGTGATACGACCTCACTTTTTCGTAGTGCGATACAGACTAACCTACAGAAGGCGATGCAAGTGGTGGAGGGTGCTCTTCTCGTGTGTACGAAAATCGGTCTGGTGATAAATACAACCAAAACTGGACTCATGTTGTTTCGCCCTGCCCAGAAGGCTACGCAGGTTCAGATGCTAAAGCTCAATTGAACGGAGTGACACTCTCCCCCACTAGAAAATGTCTGAGTTTAACTTTGCATGAAACCCTTAGATATTCGTGCGCCTAAATGCTATGCGGTAATTTCATCTATTCGTCGTCTAAGGGAACTAGAAGTGCCTGTTGAGGGCCTTCTTATCGTTTAAAAAAGTTTTCGGGCCGACTCTCAGCCAAGATTTAACGTCCACAGAACTGTTTTTCACATTGCTTCATAGACGGACCCCCATAAATGTAAATGTGCAACGGTGGGGCTTGAACCCGCGCACGTGTCTCTTCCGGTTACGCCACCGGTCTTGACTTCTTATCGTTTAAAAGATGCTAATAATACCAACCTTTTGTTATGGTATCTCCATTTGGAGAGTTCAAAATAGAGGTATAACTCATAAAATGTAAGTCATTCAAAGAAATGATCTCAAGGCTCGTCGTAAATGTTTTTATGGCTCTAAGCATTTGCCGCTAAGGGTAAACATTGCCTTGCATGCTTGCCTAAAATGAATCGGCGAGTTATTCCGGGTGATGCTGCTACTTTTTCTATAAAACGCTGCTGTTAGACACACAACTCGACGTGCAGCGGAATTTGTGAGGCCGGTAACTCCAAAGGTCCCCGTCATGTTTTCGCGTACGCTGTGCCGACTATCTGGACCGAAGTTGCCAAAAAAATCGCGTACTCACCTCACTCAGATTATTTAAACGTGAGATGAAAAAACTTAAATATTGTGAAATTGCGGTTTTGTGAAAAAAAATCAAATTTGAAATTGAAATGTATGTAGGTATCAGCACAACTAGTCGAAGCAACAAGGGCACATCTCAAAGCACGCAGTGTGAGATATTATTGCGACATGATAACTATCAGTCACTCTTTAGATGTGCTCACTGTCGCCGAAGAACACGTCGGTGGTACAACAAAGCAAAAAAAGGTTAAACACATCTAAGCAGTTGTTGCACTCGGCTACAATAGTATAGACAGTGCCTTTTGAGATCGTGTTGACAATCTCTATCGTAATTTACGCTTAGTTCCTCAATTCCTCATAACATGGTGATAAATATGCCTGGTGCGTACAATGCATATAGGTTCTTTATCAGCAAAATGCCAGGTTATAATGGATGAAATTGACCAAAACCTCTTGATGATTGCCCGACGTTCTACAACTATCTATCCTAACCGATGCATATTAATGCTACGCAAAAATGCTTACGTGATAGACACGAAGCCAGCACAAGTCTCGTTTAATCACAACACGATCACAAATAACTAAACATTGAACTGAAAGGGGAAACGAATTGTCAAACACTCAGCAAATAACATGAACACGAAGCTTTCACACGACGCCAGTGTTACATCATCATCAAAAGGGCTGTCGCGACTGTCGTCCTATGTGCCAAGGAGCAACACAGAAAGTATTTACAACGCCAGAAAAGAAAAAAAACTGAGTAGGTAACCCACGAGTAAAGTTGAACTTCTAGGATCAGAACGCAAATTTAACAAAGATAACAAAATAAGCCAGCTAGCCAGCCAGTGGTGACTACAGACGACTACAGTAGCTAAACGACAAAAGAGCTCTCTAAAAGTGAACAAAATGGTAAACAGATAGATGTACATTGATTCACATTGCTTCACCAATGTTATGCTGCTTCGTTCGTTCGTGAGTGCAAGCGTCACGAGAAACAGAGAGTTTGCAACACAGCACTATAGAAACTAAAGGGAAACTCACCCTTCGGCACCACGTTGAGCGAACCACTTGTGGCGGCCGGCAGAGGTTCCGCCTTCGATACGAGCGACCCATCCAGTTTGAATTTGTCCGGCATATTCAGGTACTCCTCGAGAGGAAATGTGGCAGGTGGTAGACAACCGTAGCGCGTTTTGAATCGGGCCGTTAGTTCAGCGAGCGAGCAAGGCTCAGTGCTCACCAGGTTCTCGAGCATAGAACCAACAATTTCTTTGCTATCGGGCATTACGTTCAGCAGGCCGCCAGCCAGACGCAAACCCGGAACTTCTCGAAGCGCGTCCGAAAGGGAGCCATCGACGAACTTCGGCGGCTCGTTGTATACGTCCATGTACTTGTTGTACAGTTCGACCACCGACAGGTTGTCGCACTTCACCAGATCAAGCACTCGAGAGCGGAATGACGCCAGCTCCGTGCCGGTCGTAGGGCCAGCCGATTCTGAGACTGAGTCACCCAGCGCACTCTTTGCTGGCTGAGGCGCTGGATTGGCGCTGCTACTGGCGGCTTCTTCGCGCGGCGGCGTTGAGGCATGGCTTTTTGAAGCATCACATCTGAGATCGACTGCTGGGGCGCCCGACGACACAACCTGAGCGCACGAATTCGCCACGTCAGCTTCACGCACACGCTTCTCTTCCTTTGAAGAAGAGACTGATGAGGACCTAACTTTGTGAGTGACGTTCTTGTCACTACATGTGCGAGACGCTGTCCTCAGCGACACTGTCTGCTTACTGGCGTCTACCTGTACGTCTGGAATGCTGCTAAGCCATGATATCAATTTGCCTTCATAGTTAAGGGTTTTACCATATTCCAATTTGTACTGTGGCACGATTTTGCTTAAAGGCAGTTCCGAGGTTGCTTTAAGTAGATTTAGCACTTCTCTCTCGGGAGTCATAGGCTTTTTCACGGACGTCTTCGCCTCCTTTGCCGCTGCCCGATTACCTGCGCACGTGTTCAACAGGGTATCATCGTTTAAATCACTTCACAGTATCAGACCTCAGCAAGTTTGCTTATTGCCAATATCTAACGATTAGAGCAGCTAACACAGCTTTAGCACAATAATGTCATCCCCCCTTCATTGGACAAACACAAATCAAACCGGTAAAGAAGAAACAAAAGAAAGTAAAGCGAAAAAAAGCAGCACTTTACAGTACTGTCTGCTTTTTGCCTACCTTTTTGCTGAGTTCCAGAGCTGCTCTGTGAGTGGGGAGTTTTAACTGGGCCTTTTGGGACAGGCATTATACGCGACGCAAATAATGCGCCTTTCTCATGGCGCAGGCTGACCTGGTATGGCTTGCTCGCCAAGATGGCCGACAGTTTCGTTGAGAAAACCGGCCTGCGCTTGTGTCTACCTTGAAATTGACCGACCAGCAAAGAAATATCGACTTCGAGTGGGGAAAATGGAATGAACGCCAAGATGGCTCTATCGTCGAAGTGCTTCTGCGTGGCCTGATCTTCTGTCGTCGATGCATCGGCGACTAGTTTTGTACTTTGCGGCATATTTTCTCTTGCAAGACTGTCACTGCTCCCCGTCGAGCTCCCAGCGTCGGCATATGTGGCAAGGTTCTTGTGTTTAAGCACTGGCGGCTTTGCAGCGGCGGTTCGAGTGGCTTCAGTACTACAAGTTATTCCCAGCTGGAGAGGTTTGACGCCCGTTTCGGTATTGGATCTAACCCTGTCGTTCACGTCATTCGCGCCGATTGCTGTTTTAAGGCAGGACTTGTCGGCTATAAGCGAATCGGTGTGATAACCCGCTTGGCCTAAACTAACTAGGTCTACATCTTTTGTATTGCGGTTTTCTGTGTCCTTTAAAGTAGGACCATCCCCACCTGCAATACAATGGCTCAGTCGCTTCTCCTGGTCAACGGAGCCCAACAAAGATTTCGGAATTCCGAAATGAGCCTCTTTCTGAAAATGGTGAAGTTTTAGGGTCGTGCGCGGTGCGGTCAGCGGTGAAGCCGCCAAATATGGGAACAAGTCAGACGTCTTCGTGGATTCCGATTCTGTGCTAGGTAACCGTGACTTCGACCCGACTGTGGACGACGGTGACTCCAATTCTTCTTTAGATGACGACGATTCCAATTCTACTGTAGATGACAGTGAATCCAAACCTGCAGTAGAGGAGGGCGAATTGCATTCTACTCTCTCCGACCATGGTGAATTTCTTTCGGCCGTCGATGACTGCGACTCGTTGGTTTTCGGGTATCTTATTAATATATCCTGCTTTGACGATCGTCGACTTGACGAGTTCCCCATTTTTTTTAGCAGCAGAAGTAGCAGCAGTACTTACAATATATTTAACAGATACTTGCCGCGCAACTACGCTAAGCAGATGTAAAATGATGTTTTATTCTGACTGGATATCAGGTCGTCCCTAGACCTTACGGTTTTACTACCTCTACCGTCATCCTACAGCTGAACTTGTCAGAGGAAAGATCCTCCGAGCCCGGTGCACGCCAAAGGTGCACTTCGTACTGAAGAATGGATTTTTGTTTGCCGCATGTGTGTCTCGACTGTTCGACCATTTGATAAGATCTGAAATGTTTACAAAGGCAACAACAAGATAATATTGTTAATATATAGTTATTATCACGATACATACTATCGTTGATGATGATTTCAAGGCTGCGGTCTTACGACATCCAGGACATTTAGTTGGATTATGCGAACGTGTGTACTGTCTGATGCTAGGCTCTACGTCAGTCTCTACAAACAGTATGTGTTACTGGTGATACTGTACGCGACTCCTGTTTGGAACACAGGCCTTGTGAAAAACAAGAAACAACATTTCTAAAACGTATTACGTCACATCATTTTTCGCAAAAGCCACCGCAACACAAAACTTTGTGAACAACTATTTCGCGTGGCGCAGTAGATGCCAAACGCGCAATTATGACAATCTATCTGGAAATATCCCCCTTGTCGGGGTGCGTGTATAGTAATAGTATTACTGTTATGTTTGCACGTATTTCAATCCCGCCCACTGAAGACAATCCTTGGTTCTAATTTACTGATGTCATAAACGTCGATGCCGCAACGGACCCCGAATAGTCATTTACGTAAGACTTTTACCTCACGTACGTGCAGTACCAAGTAGGCTATGGCAATGAAATGTTATTCAAGTAATAGTAGGTTTCCAAAACTATGTAAAATTCCTCTTAGGTCTAGCAGCTCCAGACGGGCGTGTCGTATTCGTAATTATCGAAAATAATGGAAAGCGAGTTTTCTTAAGACATATTTGCTTCAACGAGCTCTACAATTTCCTATATCGTTTTCAAAATATTTTCGGGTCACCCTGTATATATATATATATATATATATATATCCACATGTTTATATGACAGATGCAATGGTTAGGTCAGAATGGAAGGGCACGTGCAGGACAAACAGGCACATGACCACCCGCTTTGCTGTGCACGGTTTTCATCACCTTCTGTGTCAGAAAGACGCTTGCCATGAACCCTGTGACACATGTGTTTGTAAATATTGTTATGGTATATGCGTAAGATATCATGGCAGTGAGTGTAATGCAGTCCGCTCTCTAACAAAGCTGGCACTAAACGATTTTTAATATTAATATCATTACGAGACTGTAGTGATATCAATCGTACTATTGTATATTTTACCCAATCTGGTGTGTAAATAAATCATGTGAATATATATATATATATATATATATATATATATATATATATAAATAAATAAAAAATGAATCAATTTTTCTAACCCGGTTTGTACGACGACAATGACCAAACGGCCTGGTCGCCGCCGCCTGTTCTTTTCCTCGAGTCGAGTTGTACCCGACGTTGGCGTCTTGGACACGCTTCCAGGGTGGTCCTGGTCACGCACGCGCCGTCCCGTGGATGATTCGTCGTTCACGCAGCTGACCGTTCACTCAGAATGTTTGTCGTTATAGAGATAGTTAACTGGCGGCTGTACAACGAGAATTTTAATCGACGCAGTCCGCGAGACAACAGGCAGGCCAAATCTTCACACGTCGTGTCCATACAACACCCGCAAACAATACTGCCAGCCGTCGCAGTATTGTTTGCCCTCGGCGACTATCAGCTCGCTAGCTCCGCTGCGCATGACATACGTGTCCTGTAATGTCCTGTCCGGATATATACGCCGGTACGCCAATGGTCTGCCGTTGTCTAGCCGACGTCTCGTTGAACCACTATAGTGGTCTGCCGCCGTCGACCTTGCTGCGACCTCGGCAGATGGAGACCTCTCCCGCCGCCTCGGCTGGCTCTCCACTACACAAAATGGTCAAGTCGGCCCGGACGGCGAGGTGCTGAAATCAAAAGCACCAGTAGAAGATTAGATGCAAGCTCCTTTAGGCAGGGCATAAGGCGTGGGCCATTTGGTCGCTATATATATATATATATATATATATATGCCTCTCCATTCCTTGTTGACAGTTAAAAAGCATTAATATATATATATACGGTGAGTTCAATGGAAATAGCACAAAACGACGTTGTGGGTATAACTGAAATCTTTATTAACAAGTAATCACCAGAGACCTGAACACAACGATTACGCTGCTTCACTACCCGAAGGGTTCCCTGTTCTCAGAATTGCCGCGGCTGTAACACGAGCCACAGGACGTTTACTGTGTGTCCTTCAGTTCGCCGTCCAAGTTGAAGTGCCTTTTGATTTCCCAATGTTCCAACGCTGGCCCTCACCATCACTACCAACATTCGCATTGTAACACGCCAATCACTTCTCAGCAGGTCGATGAGTTCGGCTGTGATTACAGTCTTTGTCTGTCCTGGTCTCAGGGACCTTGCTGCTTCTCAATTGTCGAATGTTGCCAATGGGAACGCCATGATGACCTCACATGCGTTGCCGCGTCAATCGAGCGGGGCACGCAGCTGCCTGCTTCTATCTTCCGTGCTGTGGAAGCGCACGCGCATGCGAACAACTACGTCGGACACACTATCCGCTTCCCTAAATGTATCACTACGTTACCCAAAACGTTTTTTTACAATTTTAACCGGTTTGGTTGTTACGGCGGCTTCGTACCTTTTCATTTGAACTCACCTTACCTAAATAATTTGGATCGTGCAAGATTTCAAATCGTTTATCAAAGTTACTTTACTACTTTGCGGCAATGTGCCAATCCAATAAATCAGAACCCATTTTAGAGTAACGAAGAAAATAAACCTGCGTTTGTCTGCCAATTGAGTAATGATGACAGGACATGCCTCACGGCGAGTTCCGAACCCGCGGGCGTCGGAAAGAGAACACATGCTGGGGATTCGCATCATCGATCATCATCTTCTTACCGACTAGCTATGCTGCGTACAAACTTAAGTGGAATAACTGCAGCCGCTAATACTATAATACTAATTATAAGCAGTGTAAAAACGCTATAATCTGCTGCACTAAAAACGTGTGACCTAGTATTCGAACAAAGGACCTACGTTTGGCATTCCGGGGCTCTACAGCTCAATACAGCAAAAAGGCAATTTTATTCAGCGACTGACAGGATACAATACGCCCTCGAACTACGTACAGTTTTGAAATACTGTAAATTGCACATTGAAAATAGTGGTTTTTACTCGAGATACGCCCACACACAAAATTCTGAAATGTTTCGATTTCTCCTTTTGTGCATCTGCTGCGGAAGTGGAAGCGTGGGGACATGGTTATCATTTACGGGAAGTCGTTGGTTCGATTGCTTGTTGATTGAAGTTTCTTTGAACTCTCATGCTCATTGAAAACAGATGATAAGCCATGCTACCACAAGAACTGTTAGAGAAACATGTCGGTCTTAAAAAACAAACAAACAAAAAATTATATATATATATATATATATACATATGTACAGTTACTCTACTACTACTAGTTATATATATATATATATATATATATATATATATATATATGTGTACTATATATATGAGTAACTGCACATTCGCTATTCACGCCACATACAACGTACATATAGCCACACCAACACCACCAGCTGGTCATAAAGCGGACCGCCACGTCTACTTTCGATTGTTTGGCGCGAACGCAGCATGGACTACCAGCACCAAAGGTAAAAAATAATTAGCTATGGTCCGAGGGCTTCCGTGGCGATGACAATGGCTCGCTCTTGCTTATGTGACCAATTATTACAGGCACGCCTTACAATCGTGCGCACTACCCGTTGGCCTTGCCTTGGAATCTTGGTATCTGTCTCTCTGTATTTATGCATGCAAACCTTAACCAACCTTCTCACAACACGCAAAGACGCAAAATCTACTATAAGTCCAACTTCAAAGGAACTGTCCGGTTCCGTTTAGTGTACGTCTGGGCCATGAGCGTCGCCGTTATGATTGAAAATCCAATCGACTCGAAATGAAATAGAATGAAACGTCTTTTATTCACGCGAAATAAGCAAAGACTGGTGGTCACAGGAGAGACCTGCGCAGTCTACCTGTAGTACATATTCCTGGCTACCCGCCATGCTCGTAGTAACTATGACTCTCTTTGCGCGTGATAGCCTGCGGTTCGCCAGTTACGCACGCTGCGGGTACCTTCAGCGCAAATAGAGAGAGAGTAGGCCAGATGTAGATAGATTGCTAGATAGATAAATAGGTTTTAAGGTCTTCCTTAATCATTTGCTCTACGTCTTGTGGGAAATGGCCGGCAAAGAGTGCAGTGGTGTCATCGGCAAATAGGGTCAGTCGGCCGTGTTCTGGTTCTTCAGATTATATCGATGATAAATATAATGAACAACAGTAAGCCGCCGATACTCCCTTGAGCCACTCGGCCTGATATGTTCTTGACGTCTGAAAACCTCTGCCCGATCTGTACCATAGTTGTCTTTCTAACGTAAAGTAATGTACCCACAAATGGACGCGCTCGTCAGCTCTCCATAAACTCCTAGTTTTGTACTTGGGATATTGATGTCGACGGTATCGAACGCCTTTCTCAAATCAACAAAAAAGCAGCATCCGTTTTCTTTATAACGGAGCTTATAACAGGAACGGTGGTGGACATTTTAGAGCGGAATCCGAAACTATCGGCGACTGCGTACATTGTGTTGTTCAAAATGATCTCTGAGTTGTTCGAATGTGTGTTTTTCAAATATCGTTGAGATTGGGGCTGGCATGCTGAGTGGACGGTAGTTTTGTCTTGCGAGTATGCTACCAGATTTCAAAAGCATGAGCAGAGAAGAATGACGCGATATAATTTAATTGCTTTAGGGCATTTACCGGTTGCAATTGACAAATTGATCAGATAGTATACGGAGCAAGCAAGAACATTGGCTGCTCTTCTCAATACCTGGGATGGAATTTGTTCAGGTGCAACTGAGCATATCTTTGTTTTCGTAAAAGATGCGCGCTCGTTATAGTATGGACGGGCTGAAGTGAGATGTCTGTTGCTCCACGAGGAAAATGTTCAGGTATCACATATATATCAGAGCATTCCTTGTCGGCAATCACACACGTCGATTAATATTGATTGGACATGTTTGCCATTGTAGTCTCATCGGACACCATAATATCTTCTACTTTGAGCTTGACATACTTTTTTTCCCGGTATGCAACCTAAAACAGGTCTAATGACATTCCAGCGATTTATTCTATCCTGAATGCTCGCCTAAACCATTAAAATCAAGTCCACCTTTTCTAGAAACAGTGGTTACCTTCTTCCCTAACTTCCTCAATAAACTTTAAATCATCATCTGGATTAGCATTAAAACTTTTAAGTGCCGCATTTTTCCATTTATCTATGCCAGCAATTCCCGAGTGACCCAGAGATTATTGTTAATCCATAGTTCCTGCTTGTTGCTGTTAACGGACGCCATTAGTCGTGCATTGAGGCACTCAAATGCTTCATCGATGTCATTTACAGCGTACATGTCAGACCAATCGGTCTTATTGAGCTATAGCACTATCTGCGCATAGTTATATTTCGATTTACGTGTGATGTTGGTGACAGATCGAGTGATCGGTATGGAGATAAACGTGGCCCGGTGGTTGGAGAATGTTCTTGTAACTGAGCCGATTTGAATGACAACTTTGGGACTTACATTGAAGTAAATGTGATCGATACAATGGGCGCTGTTGGTGAAACGGTGTCCTCTCCTCTCTGCAACGGAGACTCGCGTCGGCACACCGATGAAGTCTTTAAAATTAAAGGTGCACAGCATTTCTTGGAGATCACGAGAGTTTTGGTCATTGCAAAGACATTGCCATATCCAAGGAGGATCATATTTAGGATGTTAATCTTTAAAAGTATATTTTCTAATCCATTCATGAAAATCGGTGGCTTTGCCAGACGGCTGGAGATAAAATGCGCCAAGCAGAAGATATTTTCCACTCCACCACACCACTCACTTCCACAACTTTACTCTCGCAGAAAAAGGTAGCTGAAGTCACAAAATCCAGCTCCATTCGTACTTTAACGTTATAGTCACATACCACTGTAGTAACTATTAAAATTACGCAATTTATGAACGTAAATGAAAAAGTTTCGGCCTTCTGAAGCCTTGTTTGTGAGACTTGAGCCCGTTCACATTCGAATGTATTGGCAGAAACGATGAAGTGTCACAGCAAAATAAGTTATATCTACAGTCTTATTCATATGTTGTTATTCGCCCGACCCAGTCAATGTATTCAGCTCCGTTTCCAGCGTCACCACCCACCAGGGCGATTTGGCTGTAGGCTTGACCTGGAGCCGACAGTCTATAGACCTTACACCAGCAATCATTTTCTGTCGCTTCATTCGGCGCAGTTTATAGAACAGCGTCGACTTTGAGGCTGTGGGATGATCATTGGCGTATACTCGGATGTTCTTGCCGGCATGGGCTCGAACCAACGAAGCCTTTGGCTGACGCACGGAACGCACGCTGAACGTCCATGGTCTTCCAGCGGTTGACGAAAGGCGCAATCATATGTTGGTTATCGGGCATCTCCTTGCCGCCGATTCTCGTTGTCCTATGTAGTCGGTGGGCCACGTTAATATCCTTCATCTCCGTCGCCTCTCCAATGGCGTGGAAAAGTTCAACGAGATTCGCACTGAGTTGCTCGTGCTTTTCCTCGACGCACGGCGGAAGTCCGAAGTAACGATCAGGTCACTACGGCGGTACTATTTTTCCGCAAATTAAATCAGCGTTTCGACGGTGCAACTGCTGCCTCCGGCACCAGTTGAAGAAATCGTCCTCACGGTGCCTCTGCCGTGCAAGTGCGATCGCCCTCGCCTCCTCAGCCACACGTTTCGCTTCAGCGACTTCCTCTGAATAGAATTGCATCGCCGAGTCCACATCGTCCAAACGGAACTTGAGCGTCGCAACCTCAGCTGGTGTCTGAACTGTAATCAGTCTCGACGCCGCTACACAGTCAAAGACTTTCTTCTCAAGACGGGCCAGGTTTGACCGTCAGCGACTGTAGGCCACAAAGTATCTCCTTACCCCACACTGACACATCGCCGCCAAGAGAAGTATGTTACCGCAGCACCTGATGTCGAACTCGCTATAGTCAGTGCTATGGGAACACCGGCAACGGTCCTTTGCTCGTTGCGCGCTCGATGGCGGTTGATGGCGCCGCTGCTCTGATGTTTCGACATACTCAGTATCGACACGCAGTAAGATAGTCGTGCGATTTTCGTCGTCTGATTTAAAGTTTGATCTAGAAATGTTCGTGTTTCTAAGACTCCTGTTGGCCTCATTGGAGTCAATACTAAGTGAGTACTAACGACCGCTGAGATCGTAAGCAAAACCAACACAGATGTGCAACAAAATACTTAATAAATGTGTTGTATGATTTGATCATCTCGGTCGATATCTTAGTGGGCAGACACAAAATCCGCAAAATGTATTAGCATTGGCAGTCCTCCACGAGTGGGCAGCGACAATACGACGATATTAATCCTTGCCATTTGATCTCTATCGTATGATTTGCCTACCATGAGTGCCTCTAATACACGAGTTGCACTATTAGAAAAATGACGCATTGTTTCTGTCTAATACTGGCCGCACTAAGTGGTGGTCGTGGTAGGCGACAGCACAACTGCTGCAGATTACAGGGGCCGTACGAACCGCAGTTGAGCACTTCTTACACACGATTTTGTGGGCACTATTTCGACTCACCATCATCAGGGTCTCGTTAATGGGCTGGTTTATGGCTGTAGGCGTATTGGGGGACATGGTACCCTCGGTGGACGCGAGTATCTATTGCCGTTAGAGAGCGTGTTGCTATTTCGTTGCTTTACGTAATGCTTGCATGACCAGACCGTCTTGCAGATAATCCGCTTTTCCTTTGTCTACCTGGCGGCAGGTGGCCCCGTTTGAATTGGCCGGTAGGTAGCCGAATGCACCTCACTGGTCCTTTTTCCCCAGAAACTTCCAAAAAACATTTGCACACCAATCTTCGTGCTCGGTGGACTAGGCTCGCACCGCAGGTCGACGAGATTTTCAAACTAAAACGTGACCTCCGCTTGCGTATAACCGCTGACATCGAAAGCGAAACCGCAGCAGATAAAAAAAAAAAAACGTCTAAAATACTAAATAGAAATGATGTATGATTTGATCATCCTGCCCGATACCCGGTGGGCAGACAACAAACGCGTAAAAATCCTAGCATTGACAGTCCTCGAGTGAACCACGACAATATGACTATGATATTAATTCATTGCCATATGATCTCGATCGTATGCGTTGCCAACCATAACCAACAAACTTATGGAATGTTATTGTTGGGAGTTTACATTTAATATTGCTGATTACAGTTTTCGGGCTGACCCTCAACCAAGATTTAACGTCCGTGGAACGGTTTTTCACATTGCTTCATAGACAGAACCCCATAAATACAATTGTGCAACGGTGGGGCTCGAACCCGCGCATCTATGTGTCTCCTCCGGTTGCGAGGCGAAGACTTAAGCCACCACGCCACCGGGCTCGACATTGATAGTGTCGATATTGATGAGTGCTCAGCTCTTGCAACGCATCTAGGCGCATACATGATTTGGTTTCTGCGATTGTTCGGCCGCACTTTCGAAAAAGTCGCCTTCATAAGGTTCACAGCTATAAGTTGAGCTCGAACCCGCTCTTTTTCCGTCTGAGTTATTTCCGAGTGAGTCTATTAAGGGCGGTAAAACAGTGTCGTTCAGGATAGAAGTCGCATCTTCTGCGGAGTCCCTTTACAAATTTCACATTTGCACACCTTCAATCAAAGCTATGTATTGACGTACGGAGTACGGAAAAGTTGGGTCCACACAATCGATTCGTGTACAGACGATGATCGGATACACTGTCGGCTCGCTTACAGCGATTAAACAGCAAGAGTACAAACTCACAAGTATAATTGCCGCTTTGAATAGTTCCTTGGCTATACGCGGAGAAGGTGAACTCCGTCAACATTACGACTTCAAGCGATCTCGCGTCACATTGGCGCGGTTGGCAAAGTTGATTGGTTCCCATAGAGTAAGCAGTTTAGCTCGGAAAAACCAAAGTTTAGCGCATCAACAATAAACAAGAACAACAATAACAAAAAACAACGACGACGACGACAACAACAACAACAGCAGCAGCAGTAGCATTAAATCAATTACACAATCTCTCACCACCCACCTGTGAAAATGCTGAGCAGTTCGAACTTCGACGGCAACTTGTAGCTGCGGTCCAGATGGAGGGATGACAATCAAATGTCCAATCGTAGATTGATGAAACAAAGTCTGCAGCAAACGACGGCGGCAACAACAACCGCTGCAACAACAACAACGACAACAACAACAACGACGACAACAACAACGACGACAACAACTACAATCGCAGCAACACCAACAACGACGACTCCTCGTCAACTCGACAACGCTTACGGCAATCCGACAATGCGACAGGTTCAACCTTCAAGAATTTGCCGCTAACAACAACGCAGTCCATAGCAGCAGCAGCAGCAGCAGCTGTAGCAGCAACAACAACAACAACAAACACAACGAAAACAATAGCACCAACAATAACAACACCAACACCACCACCACCACACTAATAGAAAACGCCTCTAGTTCGAGTTGAACACGAGTTACGGGCGAAACAGGGGTATGGATGGTGGTCAGTTATGTGTCAACTCCGATCGACACGGGCTCCGATTATCTCGAATCGGCAACTCAAGCGCGCCAAAGCCGTTTATTTTGCTCCGCCCACTCCGTCAAGCAAATCGAGCAACAAGCAATACTTCGAGACGACTTCACCGCGTCATCGTTGAGATTCGATTGACTACTAATTACACCATCGTTTTTGATTGTGTTCTGTTCTACAATGAACGTGCATTTGTTATTATTGTTGCTGTTGCTGTTGTTGTTGTTGTTGTTGTTTTACTATAACAAAGACAGTGATAACAGTTTTACAAAACAACATATGTTTATTGTTGTAGCAGTCACTGCCGCCGCGGACTGCCATGTTTATCTACTTTTCGATATCGTCTGCTCTCTCTGATGTCGTCTGCCCCATAGTAGATGTTTTGCTTGTCATTAGGTCGTCTGCTCCATAGTGACGGTTGACGTCGTCTGCATTTCGTTGTGTCGTCTGCGTTAGTCGTGGTGCTAATCGTCCAAAAAAAATAGCGTTTCTTTAGATGTGTGATAGAAATACAGAGTAGTAATGAATCATATTTCTCAAAGATTGAGTAAAGTCTAAAATTTCTTCGTGTTGTTGATATTGGCTCGGATCTTGTTGTTGTTGTTGTTATTGTTGTTGTTACTGCGTCTGTTCTGCAAGAAGTTTGGCGGGCATTCATTTTAGCCTGTCCCCGGTCGTGATCGAACGGTTGGTTGTAGTTTGAAAGCTGATTGCTGTGTGATTGGCGTCTATCTGTGTCTCATGACGGCGAGCCAAGGTAAGTCTAGTTGCAATTGATTAACATCAGTTTCAATAATCATTTGTTGGCATCATCTTCAGTGGCACATAGCAAGCAGTGCAAGTAACGGACGCAGTCGGTAGTCTAGTGCGTTCTTGGTGAACCCTCATTTGGGCCAATGGCGTGCAGAGCATATATCTCATCTGTTCATATATCTACCTCTGTACGACACTCTTTCTTTGGACGTCCACACATGTTAACGCTATGTCTGTCGTTTTCTGTTTTTCCTCGTCCGACAGTGAGACAAACACACACCGAGAGAGAGAGAGGGACGGACTAATAAATTCTAGCCGAGCTAACGCCGAAAGTAGTCGTGGCCGCGGCGACTGCAGAAGCGGTTAGCGTCAAAATGGACGAACTACGTGACGATACGAAGAGCTGCAGCAGGGCTAGTGCAAGTAATGCCGCCACCACCAACCGCCGACAAGAGGGTGAGGACGCTGTACAGCTGGATCGATCTGTCAAGAAAACAACAAAGCCAACAACAACAACAGAAATTTATTCTACAGACACGACAACAGTGTACAAAATCTCGTAACAGTGGTAGTAGTAGTAGTAGTAGTAACATACGTAAGCGAAGTTGAAAGAAAGCCGTTCCTTCTGGATAGGGTTGTAGTTATTTGTATACATAGTTCCTATCTCAAAACATGACAACTGCCATGTTTGAGACATGCTTGATAAATTGTAGATAAAACTACACGATAAAAAAAATATATATATATTTGTTCGTCTAGACGTCGACGTATCTACAATCGTTTTTCAAGCTTATATCGAGCATGCCGGAATGTGTGTATGTTTATATATATATATATATATATATATATATATATATTATTACATCACCTTCCGGTATTGTTGGTTACATTACATTATTATATTTATTTATTATTTGTATATATATATATATATATATATACAACACGAAGACGCCTTTATTAAAGAAGAACAACACGCACCTACATAACATACATACCTCTACTTTATTTATCAAAAGTGACTGTCATTTTTGGTAGGCTGAAAGATCTTTGAAGAATGTCGTCTCCGTCTCTTTATTCCTTTAAGATTTGAGTATATTTGTGTATAGGAATTAGATGTGTTCTGATAGGTGATCATTGAGCGCGCGTGATTTCGAGTTAGGATTTCTGAAGCGGAAATAGAAGCTTGGACGCCCCGATTAGAAATGTCTCGTCTTGCAGTCGTACAAACCTGCCTGAACGGGCAAAACACGAGTGTTTATGAACCGTGTTCTAATCGTAGTACTTATAATGAGTTTTTGGTTGTTATGGGAGTGGTGGCAACAAACATAATAACACCAACCTCGGCGGCGTAGCAGTAAAACAGTCGACTCGTTGAGCCGGCCGGTGCAAGGCGGCGGGCGACGCTCGCTGTATCAGCAGCATCATCATCATCACATTTCGTTATCGTGCATTAAGCACACGCCTATGTCACGACGTGTGTGTCGTATGTAATTCGATGTGCAGAGAGATATTACAGAGAGAGGGGGGGAGAGTACAGTTGTCTTCTGGCTAGGCGTTAGCGAACGCTTTCGCGCGCGTCCCGGTCGAGGCCGACACGCACTCTCTCACTCTTTCTGTCTGCCTGTATGGTCCAACGAGTCGGCCCGGTGAAGTCAGTCGGTTGGTCATTTATCGACCATGATATGGTCGTCGTGACCACCGTCGCCGATCTGTCGTTGCTCGTTGGACCGCCGGGCCGAGCGCCGGGATGACTCGCCGATCACTCGGGCATCCGAGGCTTCTTCTCACTGCACACAGCAATGCTGCGGGCTACCAGGTGCGACGGACGGAAAAATCGTTACCTTCGTCGCGTATTCTGCCCGCTACATGCTTAGGGTATATAAATTTGGCGCGAACAAGCCGTGTCTTCTCACGTATGCGTGCATCAGGCGAGACCGATGCATGCGCACATACATACGCAGACACAACACACACCTGTAGTCCGCGTATTGGGTAGTTAACGTTTCCGCCATATATATATATATGGATGCGCATCTGCATTTATTTACATCTGCTATCTCAGTTTATTAAGAAGATAGCGTTGCTCTCTCTCGCTGTGTATGTATATATATATATATATATATATATATATATATATTGGCAGGTTTAAGCTTTTTGAACGTAGTGGTTGTAAGTAGCGGGTGTCAGAAGTATACTGAAGAAATACTTTAAATGTTCCAATCATGAGGGTTTGGGGATCACCAGGTTTTTTGATGGGTTTGAGAGTCCCACACTACCAGACCAAAGGGTGTACATTATTGTATATTTTTATTGCTGCCTCCTGTAGACAAAAGGCGTCAGATGTGCCATAACAGCCACATGTTCTCGACTCCCACTGAGTGACTGGTGGGCACAGATCACCCGAGCCATGTAGGTCAAGTATGAATCATTCATAAATTATTTTGTTATGTGTATGAAGTCAACGCATTTATTACTCAAGTCGAGTGTATGAATTCGTAACTGTCGCATGTTTTTTTGCTGTTTGGCTGGTAACGTTGACCGGCCTAAAGGAGGGACACCGTCGCGCCGTTCCGCCGGTCGTAGGGCTTCATTCGCTCGGCGTTCACCGCTCGGCTCCGTCGAGGTGGCGTCCGAACAGCCTGTCAGCGCTTCACTGCTCATTCAGGTAAGTACGTATGGTGAGAAGCATTGTCTGCTGCCGGAGAGCTTATTTGGACAGACTCGAGAGCTTATATTGATTGATCAAGATAGTCTCCGTGTTGTCGTTCTCGAGCCACTGTTTGCGGTCGTTCAATTGTCGATTTGTCTTGATACGAACTCAGTCTGCCAACGCCGGCATTTTTTCCAGGTTTAGTACTAAAGAACGGTCAAGCATCTGTCGCGATGCCGGAATAGTTAACACGGATTTTGTGCGTTTGATTGTGTAAGCTGCTACCGGTGTTCATAGGCTCTCATGAAAAATTGAGATTTTCCAATGGGCTTTTAACTGAATCGAATGTAAGGTCAAGAATTGCACCACCTTTTACCGACTTCATCATAAATAGCGATATTACATCCTGTCTTTGTCGATAGTCCTGTGTCAAGTTACCGCCAAAAGGTTCGTCAAAGTACGGAGTTCAAATAAAACATAAATGATTGCAATTGTTTTTGCACAGAACATGAGACGAGCAATGCGGGTACTACACTCCGTCTCTACAGAAATCTTGGAAAAGGCCTCACAGGAACTACATTTCGACTCCAAGCAGGTAATCCTTAATTATCATATATATATATATATATATATATATATATATATATATCGTTATTGTTTAGATTTTTTTCATTGCTGTACTCTGTTCAACATTTGTCTTCCTTTATATAACTGCATGAAGCCATTAGCTCTATCTCAACAGCCGAACATTATGGATGGTGCATTTAATCACATAGTCGTAACACCTAACAACGTACCATACGTTTGTTGTCATTGCGTTAGCTGGAGGAGATTCAGAAGCAACTGAACTTGCTGGAAAGTCCCTGGGCAGCTGAGGGCAGCCCTATCGAAGAGAAATTCATTGCGATCACTGCCGAGTTTGACAGCATAAACAGTGGTCAATGCGAGGACGTTCCAGCGAAAAGGGCTTGTCTTGAATCTTCGCGCTTCCTTCAGGCTAGCGACGCAGTTGAGCCAATGATCATGGTAGGCTCTGCTCTTCATTCTCTCACTTTATATATATATATATTTTTTTTGTACTGTAGCTCACATTATATAGTGTTATTGTCTTAATCACATGTACGTATATGACAGTTTTGTGCATTTTTTGTCATCGGTGCGTACTCCAAGTTTACATGAATAATTCCAACAACATACAAGCTCAGCACATAACGGACTACGTTGTATATGTAGCCTAATTGTCCAATAGTGTTGAATATCACTCAACAGTTTTAAACAAGCGAAAACATTGTTGCATATCCTTATACACTGAAGGCTAAAGTCGAGTGTGTATAGGATCGGCGTTTTTCATTACTGTCTCCTCTAAACATGAAACAAACGGCATTTCCTGAGGAAAACTCCGGCCCTTAGCTCACTAGTGACTCTGATGAGGCGTCGGCAAGCTTCATCAGTGAGAAAGGTTGTAAGAACCACCAAAAATCTAGAATGCATAGCGAATGTTTTAACTTGTTGTCAAGTCACGCTTGTTATTAGATCTATTCTAAGTTCACAGGGGCTCATTTAGGGTCATTGTCATTTAATACGTGCTATTTATCTCACAAGGTACACCTTTCGGAATGAAATTATACTCAAGTCATGATAGTGTCATGCCGTAGACGCTAATAAGGCTACAGAAAAGCAATCGTACTCATTCATACTAAGGGTTTCCGCAAAAAAAGAGTATGAGGTTGAAGAAAGACAAGCATATTTTTGTTCAGTCTAACGCTTTCCTTACTGACCTGCAAACCTCTCCAGCTGGCAAGAAGGCTCGAGGAATGGGGAAAATTGGACGTTGGTGCAGAACTGAAGGCGCGGACCGCTGTCGAACCACTGCCGCCGTATAAGTCTGTAAGTTATCGCCAAAATTGTTGCATACTACATTTATTGAGAACGTTCGCCGATTGCGTGGGTGCGCTACTGATGAACACATACATGTCATGAAGTGCTCAAGATGTTCAAAGTTATTTTAGAGAGTTCAACAAGTTCGTTCGATCGCACAAGCGGATGTCATATGAGATCGGCTGACATGAACACTGGTTTAATACATTCCTGACGCTGAAAGAAACTAAAGCAGTTATGAGGCCGTATCCTATGTATTTTATTTATTTTGCTGAGCCCTCAAAGTATACAATACTAACGAAATTACATTTACTAATATTGCCAAAAACAAGTACAAACATTTATTCACCTTTATAAGGCATATGTACAAAACAGTACACAATAATGAGAACGCCTGCACCGGCAGGCATGTTTTATACGTATATTTACATTTACTAATATATATATGTATATATATATACGTCCGCTATTTGTACCAGTACTACTCACCAATATACACACTGCATGTCAAGACTGCAAAACATCAAAATTTGTACGTTCTCAATGCCGACAGGTAAATAATGTAGCGCAGGTTGTCGATAACGACTTAACGACTGTGGGTTTGGGCCTCTCTTTCACTCTTCGTCAGGTGGATGTTGTGAGCGACGCAAAACCTGATCTCCTCGACGAAGAGCGGCTGGCAATTTTACGAGTTGTCGCCAGCGAGAAGGAGGTTGCGCAGCGTCACATTCGGCGGTTAGCGAACCTAAGAGCTCATCAGCTGAAGAAGCTACCCCAGCACGCAATCACGGTCGAGCGGCTCGCTCGTCGCCTGGCGGCAGCCTCATGCTCAGGAGCCAGTAATCCATTATCTCTATAACTGTGGCCTGATTTAGCTCATGAACGTCTTGCTTGCATGGAGGATGACCAACAATGTATGCGAGTCCAAACTGTGCTCAGTCTCATTAACAATTAGCTCTGTTCGCAGGCCACGAACACGTACACCTGTAACCTGTAACACCTGTAAACAATAACAACACACACAATACCATAATTTATTGTACCGCGCACCCCTTTATATGGTAATAAAGGTGATTTTATGTGGTAACAGGAAGCTGGTCGGCTTGAGGTCGAGTAATTCCTTGATGGGAATAGAAGTTATGGGCTCTTGTCAGTTCGGCGTATTTGTTCATCTTGTTATTTTCCGCTAGGGTCACGGAGTGTCGAACCTGGTGGCGTGGTGGGTGCTTTCGCGGCCAGAGGAGACACATAGGTGCGCGGGCTCGACCCCCTTCGTTGCACATTTGTATTGGTGAGGTTCGCGTTACGATGCAACGCGAAAACAAACACGTGGACGTTAAATGTTGACTGAGGGTCAGCCCCAGAAAAAGTTTTAGCCCGGTCGCGGCGTGACCAGCTCTAAGTCAACCAAAACCAACCATTGAGGAGGAAAGTGAGTCGGTTACGGTGGCGTCCCATATGAGCGTCCCACCACATTTTTGGCATCATCCATTATGGTTCTTAGTGCTGCAATGTGTAGGGCGTGCAGCCAATGACTTGCACGTTTAGCAGAGGTTGCCCTAAGTCGATCCCTAGTAGAGTCATTGTCAGCTCTATCAGTAAATAAACGAGCATGTTGATCGGCTAACACTCTG
This sequence comes from Dermanyssus gallinae, assembly GCA_003439945.1. NCBI lineage: Eukaryota > Metazoa > Arthropoda > Arachnida > Mesostigmata > Dermanyssidae > Dermanyssus > Dermanyssus gallinae. Next base: position 1,307,303 of record QVRM01001737.1, read on the forward strand.
ATATGTGATGTCTTTTGGTGAAATTCAAAGAACATTAACCAAACTGCTCGTGACTTAATCTCGCCTGGAGGTGAATACGAGCTGACCAGATTGGTCAAGAAGCTCGCTTGCCGGAAACCTGATGGGTGGCAGCAACTATCGCTGGGAGTGCTTGTTTTTGGGCTGACCCTCAACCAATATTTAACGTTCACGGGTTTGCTTTTGCTTTGCTTCGTAAAACGGACCCATAAATAGAAATGTGCAACGATGTGCGACGACTCGAAGCCGTGCATCTATGTGTCTCGGCTGGTCGCGAGGCGTACGCGAATGCACCACGCCACCGGGCTCAACATCGCAGGGAGTGCTCATATTGCCGGGTCTGGTAAGCCAAGGCCCCTTGGCTATTGGCAAGCAAATCTGTCGTTTGGCTGTTGGGCAAGTTGGTTAACGTATCGACTGTAAGGTTATTAAAGCGTCGTAGCTCGTCCGTTTTGTCAGCCGCTTTCCTTCTCGAAATCAATAATCTTCTATAAGTCACAAACGATTTTGGAGACATTGCCTGCTAGTACTCCATCGTTCAAGTGCCACATATCAAGCGGGCTTTCGAGCGATTTGATCAGATCGTTAACTGCCAGGCCAAACAAAGGTGGACCAAGAGGGTATCCTTGTTGTATAACTGTCTCTGACGATCTTATTAGGTCAGGCGTTAAAAGGCATGTTGGATGTCTATATGAGGACTCGACATAATGGTACATGTTTGGGGTAGAGTTCTTGAGTGTTCTTAACGAATGATCTCTCTTTACCGTATTGAAAGTACTTTAAAAATCTAGCTTGAGCGAGTACCTGGAGGCCAGAAGAGAACGAGTTGTATGAACTGCTGTTTTCACCCGGCTTTGACCGAGAACCCCATTGTCCGTCGTCTATGCGGTGTGTGAGCGGTCCTGTGTTATCTCTTATGCTGACCATCGAAGCAATCCTGCGTAGGCATGATGACGGACTTATTTTTAAATGCAAATAATTTGCCCCCCAAAATGATTGGTAAAAGTTCCGCTGGTGGTTGTCCAAAACGCAATATGCCAACAACGTTGGCTATAAATATTGCTAACTTACTTACAGTAGTTCGAGTTTTTGGAACCGCTGTAGGCTAGGACGGATGAAGTCCAATCCTGCTGAGGAACTTCTTAAAAAGGATCGAGCTACAGCAAAGAGATCTTCCTTGTAGAACCGAAATCTGTTGTTGGTGGTTCAAGCCATATAGGCTCGGCTGGTGCAAACGGGTGTTTCGCTCTTAGTGCTTTGGCGGTATCTTCGTTAGGTGAAAACGTGTCTATAGAGATCAGGATTCTAGCAGCATCGGTGCCGTTTCCTTCGGATAACTTGGCTAGGACTCTTCGAGTAACATCGGAATCAACGTGAGTTCGCGCGTTTCTTTAAGTGGTTATGCGGGTCATCAGGTTATGTAACCTGGTACCGCACTCATAAACCCAGATATTCTTCCTCATGATTTGCGCTAATGATTGGCTGATATTTATATCGGCTGGGAGGCGGGGAATAACCGGTACTTAGTAAAATATTGCCAACCAAGCGTGGAAACTGTTCTGAGTGTACACATGATCGAGCACCTTAGTAAGAGTCATGGCTAAGACATGTCTTATAGGTTTTGGTGTGATACGTACTAATTTCAAAGTTTTACTAATGTCTTGGAGTTAGATTAAGATGTCTTTAATTGAGGGATCGGCATGGTGACTCGTATCCGTATCGGTAGGCAGTGATATAGCTGTCGAGAGTTTTGCCCTGGTGTGTCGCGGTAGGCCACACCCCGGGCAGGGAACTTTCAGGCTTGGCTCGGCGTCTGCGGTGTTAGATCGTGTCAGCAGTGTCGTTGTCGTTGTTTGGGTTGAGGAGCTCCCGGGTAGTAGGAATGTGTGATCTTCTATTATGGTAAGGTATGCGATGAGTAAAGCAGGTAGTGGCTGAAGAACCTCAGTAATTGCTTCGATCGTCTTAGCTAGCACCGGACTGACTAATAAAAGATGGCCAGGCAATGACGATAGGTCCGTGAGGGTATTATGGGCTTTGGTGTTGACCCGGCGCCGTGGTAAAATAACTCGAGACCTCCTAAAACGTCATAGCTCGTTGTGGCCGCGGTATTCGTGCCTTAGTCGGTGGGTTCCTGGACGGAATAGTGGTTTATTCGATTAACCTGGACAGTTGCTCCTGGCTAAGTGATAAAATGTGTTTTCGTATTTTTTCTTGATTTTTCTAGTAGTCCCGTTTGTTTGTTGTCGTACGATATCAAGACAACTGTTCAATAGCTAATAAAATGACTGGCAGCCCGTCTTTCCTTGTCGAATGCCTTAGACAAACCTAAAGAGACACCTACTGGTCTGTTAACTCTTCCGCACCTCCTGTACGCAGGACTTCAGTCAGACTTATCAAGGTCCTATCAGAAACACCGAGATTTGGCCTTACGGCCCTTACCAACTGATATTCGAAAAGGCCTCAATTCTCTACGACTAGCTCATCACTCAAGTGGTCTTCGATTCAACATCGAAACCTTTCCATCATGCTGAAATAACATACCGAGAGCCCCCTGTTCAAATGGTCAATTTTTTCAAGAATTCAATACGCTGCCGACATGCAGTAGGATGGTTTTGTGGGGCTTGTCCTATTCTGCCTCGGTGTTAGGATTTCTAATGCTTGGAACTATCGCCCGTTTCGTACACCGTTTACTTAACTCCGCTTAGCACCTATTTGTCTACATGTACGCGCTTTTGGAGATAACGCAAGAGTGCGCCATGCTTCTAAAGGCTTGAAAAACATTTCACTGCGTTTAATTCGATCAAAGGGTCGCATTCGACAGAGAAGATCACTCTTTTCGATTCTTTAAATTAGAACGTCTAGGTATCAACACACGACATTGTAATGGGTGAGGGCATTTTGAGAAACTGCCACCTTCAAAGTTAATTACTTTAAGATCGGCGAGAAGCTTAGTCGGCCATATCCTGCATTGTGTGGGGTACGTCATGGGATGCATACCCACTCTTCTGCCTATGATTTTCTATCAGGATAATACAGATTCTAGTAGGTATATGACATGCCTGCCCCGGTGTCATCAAATATCTTCAATACGCAGATGAGTTAATACATTATGCTCGGAGGACTATTATGCTGTTCTGCAATCGGCTGACGATGGCACTGTTCGGTGGTGTTCTGAGAATGGCAGGCTTCTGTCACTTACCAAGTAGTCGTACTGTAACATGGCGTACTTGACTTCAATTATAAAACCAAAGACACCGCTTTACACTCATACATAAGTGTATATTTTATGCCTGGCCTTAATTTTACCCACAATACTACAAATGTTGGGGAGGTATTATTTTCTTCCTAACGGCCCAAATTGTGTAATTTGGCTTTACTGTTATACTGTGCTTACAAACCTCACATATTGCTATCTGACCCGAGAGACACATCTAGCTGAATGTAGAAAATTGGTGGGGGGAGTGCAACCCTCGTTTCTGAGGTCTGCCTTTGAGGTGCCCTGAAAGCGTAAATTGCGTCACATAGAAACTCAACGTCGATGTAGATAATCAATATTGATATTGACCACACTGTAAAAATAACTATAGAAATCTGACATTTTGAAAAAAATAATTTAATCGATTGACGCAAATTTCCTCGTTTGGAGCCCTTAAAGCAGTACTTCCTTAGGACAGAAAGTCGATCGCAGTCGATCGCAATAGTACAATCCCAGGGTTCCCACGACGCGGGTCTATTTATCTATAACCTTGGCTTGTAGCAACTTAGGACGGCCCTTCGAAAATAAGCGTGGTCTTGCACCGTTGCTTAGAGAGTCCTCCTGATAATAATGAAGAGCGTGGTCTCGAAGCCAAGGTACACAAAATCCGCGTACGCTTAGGCAAAAATATTAATGAATATAAATAAAAGAAAATATAAATGAGTCTGTCGATTTTCTGGGCCCTTCGAAGTAGGACCGTCCCCACCTGCTGACAATGGTTGGCTCGCTTCACCTGGTCAACGGAGCCAAACAAATAATTCGGAATTCTAAAAGAAGCGCCTATTTGAAGAAGATGAGGGTTCAAGGACGCAGGTGGCACGGCGCGCGGTGCCATCAGCGGTGAAGCCGCTAAAGATGGGAACAAGTCAGACGTCTTAGTGATCTCCGATTCTACTCTAGATAACCATGGTGACTCCGGCCCTACTGTAGACGACAGTACATCCAATTCTACTCTAGATGACGATGATTCCAATTCTACTGTATAGGAGGGTAAACCTAATTCTACCGTATACGATCATGGTGAACTTCTTTCTACCGTCGATGACTGCGACCCCCTGGATTTCGTTTTTTAAATTTTATCCAACGCTGATTTTAACAATCAGCCCGACGAGTTGCCCGTTTTCCTGAGCAGTAGTAACAACATTTTTCCAATATATTTGACTTATAGTTGCTCTGCAACCACACTAAGCAAGTATAAAATGCTGTTTTATTCTGACTTAATTTCCGGCACTTGTTTCACGGCTTCACTACTTCTACCGTTCCTTTCTACAACTGAGCTTTCTATGATTGATTTAGCGAATATGCGTCATCTCCAACAACTCATCAGAGGAAAAAATTCCTCCGAGTCCTGTACACGCCACAGGTGCGCTTCGTACTGGAGAATGGATTTTTATTTGTCGCAAATGTGTGTCTCGACCGTTCTGGTGATTTGATAAAATCTGAAATGTATACAAAGGCAACAACAAAATAATATTGTTAATTTATAGTTAATATTACTGCTATGTTTGCAATTTTTCAATCCAGGCCCGCCCACTGAAGACAATCTTTGGCTCAAACTTACTGATGTCATAAACGACGCGACAACGGGCCTCGAAGAGTCAGTTACATAAGGCTTTTACGTCTTCTGTGTGCAGTGATTTGCTGATTACAGGAAAAGTAAAAATAGGCTTAGGACTTCAACGATTTTAGGAGGCACCCAAGGTTGACACTGAGTAGGCTATGCAATGAAATGTTGCTCAAGTAATGGTAGATTTCCAAAACTATGTAAACTTCTCTTAGATCCAGAAGAGCGAGTCGTCGCCTTAAGTTAACGAATCTCTTCCCGTTGTGGTGTTCATAGCGTGTCAGCGAACCATATAAAAACAAAGCTTTGTTCTTTTTTAGGCAGTTTAGTATTTAAGTATCAACCTGTAAGGATCAGAAGTTTCAGGTTTCATTTTTAAACGCGTTCACAAGAAAGCTTGCAAGCTTGGGTCCTACTTGCAATTGGGTCTTACAGACATAAGGTGCATTCGTTTTGGCTATACGTGCTGCTAAAGTTAATTCCAATGTTATTAGCTAGATTAGAAGAGAAGAGAAAATTATTCTCTCTCGTCACAAGGCACGCCAGCCAGAGAGCAGACTTCGCCAAACAAGCAGGCGAACCTGGTTAGATAGTCCGGATGTCACCCCCACGGCCCATAGTACTATTAAACGAAGATCTGGGCTGTGTCAAGGGCGTTATGAGAGGTAGGTTTTAGTGGGTAGGGGCGCGTACCATCGCGCCGAGTTCCACACACCAGAATGGAGATAAGGGGCCGTTTGCCTTTCTCCAGTCTGACGGTGCGTAAAATAGCATTTCCTCCTCTCAAAAAAAAAAAATTTATTAGCTGATAAACTCATTCTGATTGTAACGTTACTTTAACAAAAATTGCAAGGACATATTCATCCTTTTCCTTTATATATATATATATATATATATATATATATATATATATCTATATATATAGGAAGAATACATTTAAAAAGGTATGATAATATAAGAGAACTAGTATGTCCATACCGCAATTTGAATAAAGAAGGTTTTAATTGGCTGTCGATTGCTTTGCAGGATTGGTATGGTTACCCAGCCAGAGGGTTCCTGCAGCTCGACGACGTCCAATTCTTGCAGGTCGTGGAAATGCGATCCTACACGAACAGAAATTCTGTCCACGCCCGTAGGAATCGAACAAACACACCAACGTATGCACACACAAAAGGAAAGAGACAACAATATCAAGCGTTAATGCAGTCAGATAACAACATACAATGGTACTATTAATTCGTTCCCCTGTGTACGTACGTCGTTTACAGACTAATACAATACACTCTAATCTTAGCCAATAGGCTGCTTATTAATACAGATACACACAAACTCGAAACGCGAGATCGATACACTACTAACGACCTAAATATCTAAACACGGTCCTTATTATGCGGTTCTATATGGACTAGTCTTTAAATGTAACATTGCAGCATTGATTGCAATTCGCGACGATCGATGGGGGCGGTGTGTATAAACTACGTGGGCGTGATGACTTCAAAATCAACGGAATCGGCGTGCTAACTAGGGATGATTCGTAGCTTGGCCGCCACCCTATGACTGTCTTGTCAACCATAAGCTCTAGTCTACGCCGTACCTTCCGTATTGCCGTATTGTTTAAGCCAAAAGGAGAGAACACAGGCACTCTACCTTGCGCACAGTGACTGCGTCTGTACATATACATATATATATATATATATACCCGTCTTTACCTGCGGTATAGCGCCGTTAGCTACCGCATCTTTGGCTATTCATCAGTCTTTTATGTATATGTAGATATATATATATATATATATATATATATATATATATATATATATATGGTGGTGTACGGCCTGACAGTGTCGTGTATGAGGATGAAGGTATCAACAATTGCCCTTGCATAAGGCACCGCGTGAAGTGACGGAATCTCATCAGCGTAATGTTGGGCAGATAAGCTGGTTCTTCCATGAGACTTTCGTGGACTTCAGGACCTCCGCAAGTTCGGTTCTTCTGCCTATAGATATTATAGCCCAAACTATGATTGAACCGCCGCCGTTACTGAGACGTTTCAGGATGCAACGTTACGCAAACCGCTCTCCTCGTCGCCAGTACACTCTTTCTCGTCCGTGGAGAGACATCGTGGTCTCACCTAGAAATAGAACGTGCTTGTCGGTGGACTGTGGTAAATTGCTAACATACAACGGGCTTGCGCGGGCCTAGCAATAATGTTATACAGCATTCGCTTCAGCAGCTGGGCTCTCATGGTGATCCCGACGCATTCTCTCGGGTCAGATCTGCTCAGGCTAGATGCACGCTAAGCGTCGCGATCACTAAGCGGAAGGCATAATCTGACGCAGGGGCGGATACCGCAATTTAGTGAACGGGTTTCGAGAAAAACCTCGCGATTAGGGGATGGGGGCCGGAAGGGGTTTCTCGTGGTTGAAGATTGATGGGGTAGCGGTATTTTAAGGCTGCTACTTCTCTCCCAACAAGCAGGAGAAAATATTCAAGTACTCTTTCCTCGACAAACTTGCTCAGAGCGCGGAGCCACATGTAGGCAAGAGGGTAGTGATCACCGGGAACTTAAACGCGGCCAGCATTGCATGGGGTAGCCGAACCACAACTAAGCTCTACAGGAATGGATGGCTAAAAAAAGCCTTATGGGTCTTAATGTCTTCCTCTTCCAGAGGAAGCCAGACGGCCTTTATCGACCTAACAATGGTCAATAGGGCGGCCGTTCATTCGTGGCAGAGTGGCGGGTGAGGCAGACAGAGGAAACCATGAATCATCACAGACTATCTGTCTCACTATCTGTGTCCCCGAGGTGCCCCCTCGCTAGCAAGAAGTGGCAAATGCGGAAACTCGATGTAAGGATCCTAGAAGTTGAGATAGATGAGGCTGTAGACGGCTGGGGAACACGGTGGCGGCCGAATACCAAATCACTCTCCACAGCATGCGGGAAAGCTGCTCCCTTACAACTATTGGTAGAATGAAGCGAATAACAGTCCAACATTACTAGCCCTACGGGTAGCCAAATAGAGTATCTGCTTGCCCTGTGCCTTGCGTCGATCTCATATAAACAAAATCAAGGAATAAGTCAGTTCCCTTAATGATATGTGCCAGAGTTGTGATCGCGATACGTGCAAAAATGTATCTCTTAGACAGTTCAGAATATTTACTAATTTTCACAGTTTCAACAGCTTTAAACCTGACTTTGATGCAAGTAGGAGACGGTCGTCGTGCCTGATATCCTGACGTCCCACACTAAGCATATCCCATAAATCCATAACCGAATCACGATCACCCGGTCGAGTTCTTGATGTCCGTGGGTGTGGGCCATTAGAGTCCACGGCCTCTCCACATAGTTTGCATACGAATGGCTTCTAGGCATCAACCATCAGCGTGTACGCCATACGGAAGAAAGTAGGATCCCACATAGTGCCGCGTTGAGAGGGCTTCGACACAGCGTCCGCTAAAGGCACCTTGTGCCGCTAACAACACACAATCTCTCTCTTGGTCTCTTGATTGTTCAAGGATGTCTTGAACTTCTCTAGCCGATTTTCGGCTTCCACGGGACCCGAATCAACAAGCACGCCACTGATGGCGTGACCTGCTTTGGTTGTATCGATCTTAATTTCTGACCGCGTAGCTTCGTCGTGGGCATTTAGTCCCTTTGGGTGTGATGACGCAGGAGATGCTCGTTGGGTAAAATGTGGAACGGTTTACGATTTGGCGTGTCATACTTGCAGGGGCCATGCAATTTTTTTCTATATCGCTGCCATTTTAGTCTACGTATGAAGATACTTTATTGCTAGATTAGTATATTATTATTAACACCCGGGCTGGGGAAGTGTGTTTATGTTACATCACCGTGTTTCGACACAACAATCGATCTAGCGTTTTGCCAGTTCTGCTATGAACCGAACCGCCGGACAAACCGCGGCATTCTTTGCATCGACAATGCAAGGACAACGCTTGCCTCAAGAATTGGCCCTCTCTTCGGTCGCTTGTGACCTCCTCAATTCGCTTACTTAAATATTTGAGAAATGCTTCGGTTCCCTTGCTGATTGGTCCTAGTGTCTCCATGGCAATAGGCACAAAAATGTATCTTGTTTCCAGTCCAGCATATTTAACCCGTTTTCTGGCGTCCGCGTGCTTTGCTACCTACCCCGGCTCAACGGAGCTGTGGTGTAAATAGGAAGCCGCGGTTGTGCACGAAACCGTTGCATCCCAAGCTAGAAACTTCCCATGTGACCATGATGCAATGGTCACTCTACTTATTATTATTATTATTATTATTTATTCAATTTGTTGGTGTTTCTCTACAATTGTGGGACCTAAACGTGTACCCGCCTAGCCCTTACCCCCACTCCTCAATCCATAGAGCCTATGACAGCGGCGGCGTCTCCCCTACACACTGCGAGCGAGAGATGCTGACACAGAACCTCACCTTCGCGCTGGTCACCCGTGTTAGCACTAATTTTGATCTTTGAGGAAGATACTTGTGCTTTTGCTGATTGGGCCCATCGTTTCCATGGCGACAGGTACGAAGTGATATCTTTTATTATTATTATTATTATTATTGCTGGTAACATTTGGGAAATCTGAACGTCTGGCCTCACTTCGCCCTATTTCCAGCTTGACTTAAACTATCCCCCACGGGGTATTCCCAGTACATACGGCAAGTGACGGCTGTTGCGTGAGAGACGCTCTGCTTCACATTTGTTCCCCAGTATGTTCCACCCTGCTACTTATTGTTTTCATTATTAGTAATATATTATTACTTTATACGCGTCTGCGAACATGTAGGACTTGCTCGTACCGATTCGGGGTGTAGCTTTCATCGAGCTTGAAGTCGGTGTAGATCGCTAATTGGTCGACGAGGGTTTTACGTCGAAACTGTATATTCACGAGATGAGGCTGTGGCCCGTCCGATTGCCAGTACGTTTCGGTGTTGTTATCTCGAAGCTGGTCCACACCAAAGCCTGTAAGTACACATATATAGTACATATACATCTATGAGTACATACCTATGTACTCAAAGATATACATATACATGCTAAACGTCATTCCGAAACATAATGTGACTGCATCTGGTTGCTCCGACAATCTCTACCACACGGCAAATATATATATACACTACGAGGCAAGACTCCAACAAAACGGTATGTCTGGTACTCTCTTCTCTTAGGCTCACACATCACAAAAGTCCTACAAAGACGATCCCCTCATCGGGCGACGCTCGCCCCAATTCCCCGAACTGCAAGACGCATTGGCATACCTTAAGGAAAAAAAGGCAAATTTCCTATTTGGACAGGATTTTGAATAGCAAGAATCAGGACATCCTGACAATCGACAGCTCCAGTACTGGCATTCTATGCAAGGATGATGGAACAGAATGAAAACAAGTTCTCTCAGGTCCTAAGAGAGGCAGCGATATATATATATATATATATATATATATATATTATACAGAAATGTTTGCTTTAACGAGCCATACAATTTTCGAAAACAATTGGGTCATCTTGTATATATATTTAAAATGAAGAGTGTGAAGCAATTTTTCTAACCCGGTTTGCATGACGACAATGACCAAACGGCCTGGTCGCCGACTTCGCGTCGGCCGCCGAGGCCCGACGCCGCAGCCGTTCTTTCCTCGAGTCGAGTTGTACCCGATGATGGCGCCTTGGACATGCTTCCTGGGGGGTCCTGGCCACGCACGCGCCGTCCCGTGGATGATTTTTGTTGTTCACTCAGAATGTTTGTCGTTATAGAGATAGCTAATAAGCTGCCAACTAGCTATCCACGAGCCCGTTGATTGATGCAGTCAGCGACACGACAGGTAGGCCAAATCCTAACACGTAGTGTCCATACAACACGCGCAAACATCTACTGATATACACTCCCCCCCCTCACTATCAGCTACTAATAGCTTGCTCCGCTGCGCATGACATATACGTCCTGTGATGTCCTGTCCGGATACGCCGGTATGCCGAGTGGTGGCCTCTTAGCCGTTGTTGGCGACGTTTCATTGGACCACCTGGAGACCTGCCGTGGACTTCTTGCGACCTCAGCAAATAGACCTCTTCCGCCTCGGCTTGCTCCACTCACACAAATGGCCAAGTCGGCCCGGACGGCGGGCTGGAATCAAAAACACCAATTGAATATTAGATGCAAGGTCCTATAGGCAGAGCATAATGGGTGAGCCATTTAGTCACTATATATATATATATATATAAATCTGCTTTATTTGTGTCAAAGTTATTTGACTACTTTTGAGGCAATGTCCCAATTCAATAACTCAGAACCCCTTCTAGAGCAACGAGGAAAATAAACCTGCGTTTGTATGCCAGATTAGTATTGCTAACAGGGCATACCTCACAGCGAGTTCCAAGCCCGTAAGCGTCGGAAGATAGTCTGGAATTAAAAACCAACCTCCTTAAAAATATTTTTGTCGAAGACAAAACTTCACAAAAACTGTTCGAACATGATGGGTTTCACAGGAGATCAACATTGAATCAACAAGACGGACAACCCAAGAGATTTCAATCAGAGAGAAATGTTGGAGGTTCGCACAGATACGCCACCTGGAAACTATGACAACCTGAATGTACTCTTAGAGATTGGATTTCGGAGGCCGTATATGTGGGTTTTGTTGTTCCGCGGTGAAGCGATGATTCACAATGGCGTCAGTTTGGCTGACTTCTTGGGGTCGCTGGCCAAGGAGCAGGTTTCTGAACCTCCTTCTTGGCGACAGTGTCGGCTCACGGAAATTAGTGTCATCTGCCTTAAGCCCTTCAGCGGAGCAACGCACGGCTGATAGCATGCCCATCTTTCTGGAAATAAGGGAGCAGAGTTTGTTCTGGAACAGCTTGACATCGTTTCCGATAAGCATGGCACACTTAGGCTTCCGTGCAGTCTCCATCTCGGCCTCAGTTAATGCGGCAGCCAACGATGAGACTGAAGCAGATCGTAGCGAGCGTTGGAGTTCTTCAATAAGTCGACTCCGCTGTGTAGTAGGTTCATGCATTAACATATCATCACGCTGCCTCGCTTGTATTCTGTGCGCCAGCGAACCAACAAATAAGGCAGTTCCACACATATATATATATATATATATATCGAGAGAGATATTACAATACCGTGCCTGTTTGCTGTGTGCATGACGTATGATGTATGCATATGATACACATTGGTGCACCGTTGCACATTAGTATTTATGGAGTCCGTCTTGATTGATTGAGAACAGATGATAAGCCATACCGTTGAAAGTCAGCGGCCATGCTGCAGACACAATGATTGGAACAAATGTACAGCACGGGGTTCCTAGAAATAAAGATAGGCAATTACATGCCCGTCCTGACGTGAAGACCAGGAAAGACATATATAAACGACCCAGAGCTGTTAAATCAAAAAATACCTCGTTTAAGACTTTAAGTTGGAAACGTACACCAGCTGATACTGAATTCCAACCGCTGCTAACAGTGAAATCTCGAATCAGCACCCGACGAATTTTCATCTCCAACATGTGTTCCAGCGTCTCTGCTAAGGAGCTCTACAATCATCTCAAGACACATGGCCATAGCCATCCCGTATCAGTAAAGCGCCCTCGATCACGTAGCGGCGATCACAAATTACCCAAAGCATGAGTGGCCTGCAGCCGAACTTTATATTCTGTATAAAGAATCACACCCCACCGTTACGGTAAACATACTATACAGAACTAATTGAGAAGCATTTACCTTATGCTCGATCCATTGAAAAGTCCGGTGCTGTAGAGACTCTAGATAGCTACATAAAATATATGAATATAGATGTATCACTAAAAGCTGAGACACGGTTTACTGTACTGTCGGCTTGTTCAACGGAAATCAGCGGTTAAGAACTATTTCGTGTTTTAGAAAGGATAGTACCTCACGGGGCGGTGGAGTCTTAATCCTCGTCCGAAATGAGCTGGTATGCTCTAAGGTTGACATACCGCATTGTAACTCCGAATTTGTGGCGTGTAATGCCATTTTTAATGACGGCACAGTGCGGCTTATAACAGCTTAGTTCTCGTCTACTGGCACACACGACACTCTAAGAACTAAAATGGACCTTTTAACACAAAAGCGAGCATTACTAATGAAATGTGATCATACCGTTTTACTTTCTGGGGATTTTGATCATTCAGAAATAAATTGGGAGACACTCGGTGTGTTACGACCCTCACACGATAATACAAAAGAAGCCATACGTCTAAAAATCTGCGCCGAGTTCGGGCTCCAACAATACGTTATAGAAGCAACACGCGTGATGAGCAATACATTTGCTTGCTTACGAAAAAACTCAAAGCATGCATTCGACAAAGGACTCTAGAAGAGCACGCTGCTATTCGAAATAGCGATGTAAACTCAATCCACAGATATGTCCGCGGAATAATCGCAGTTCGAGAAAATCTAGCGTCAATTATGCGTCCTGGCGGTTCACTAGTTTCCACGAGAAGGCTGAATTAATTTTAAAAAACACATTCGCACGGGGTGGGCACCAAAACGACTTTCTACGTGAGCGGACCTTCCGTGTACCTGTTCATGATGCTCTGTCCGAGAAGGCCAAATCGACCTCCCGTTGCCCTCAAGGACCCATTACTGGGCCACTTGTCCTTGACACCGATTCGCTAGAGTATATTATTCCCGAAAATGTAAAATGCAAGATCTATGCAGATGCTGTTAAAATATACCGAAAAGCGGACTCATTCGAGGACTGCAGAAAACTGCAGGATACGCTAATACTAAATAAAAAATACGTCGTCCATAGGACGAGGCGTACTGAGAAGAATATTCTTCCAAAGTTTGTAGCGACAAAACGATTTCTGAACAATATGTTCCCATGAAGAATAACCCGCCAACTCCATCGAAACTTGATGTTAACGAACTAAACATTTCCTTGAATATATATATATATATAAATCCTTTCGGGGCTGACTCTCAGCCAAGATTTAAGGTCCATGGGACTGCTTTTCGCATTGCTTCATAGACGGACCCCTATAAATACAAATGTGCAACGGTGGGGCTCGAACCCGCGCACCTATGTGTCTATTCCGGTCGAGAGGCGCAGACGCATGCCACCTCGCCACCGGGCTATATATATATGTATATATATATATATATATATATATATATATATATATATATATATATATATATATATATATATATATATATAAATGAGTAACTGTACATCCGGTATTTACGTCATATATACATTACATTTAGCCACACAAACTCCACCAGCTGGTCAGGAAGCGGATCGCCACGTCCGCTGTTAATTGATTGGCACGATGGCAGCATGGGCTATCAGCACCCAAAGCAAAAACAATAAACACACGTTCAAGTGCTATATGGTCTGGGCTACCGTGGCAATGAGAACGGCTCGTTGTTGCATATTTGGCCCGTTATTACAGGCACGCCTTACAATCGTGCGCAGTACCCGTTATCCTAGCGTTGGTATCTGCTTGTCATTTGTGTACGCAAACTTAACCATCTCACAGCACACAGGAAGGCAAAATCTACTATAGATCTCACACTCCAGAAGCACTGCTCGGTTTCGTTTCGTATACGTCTGACTTGTGTGTCGCCGTTATGATTTAGAATCGAGTACTCAACTCGAATAGAAATCAAATATATCTAAAACTCCTTTAGTCACGCTAGGAAAAAACGGTGAGCAAAGGCTAGTGGCCGCAGGAGGGTCTTGCGCAGTCGTCCTGTTGCGAATATCCCTGGCTACGCGCCATGCTCGTAGTATCTATGATTCTCTTTCCGCATGACAGCCTGCGGTGCGCGAGTTACGCGCGCTGCGAGTACCTTCAGCGCAAACGGAGAGTTGGTCAGATGTAGATAAATAGATAGATTTGATCTATATGAGATGTCTGTTGCTCCACGAGGAAAATTCTCAGACTTTACATATCTACCAGAGATCATTCCCTGTCGGCGGTCACACACGTCGAGCAATATTGATTAAACATGTTTTGTCATTGTAGTCTCATCACAGGACCATTAGCATACTATCTCCTATTTTGAGCTTCACACACACTTTTTTTACGGTATGCCACCTAGAACAGGTTTAATGGCATTCCAGGGAATTCTTCTGTCCTGGATGTTCGCCTATATCAGTTTCCACAAAACTGCGGTTACCTTGTTCCTTAACTTCCTAAATAAACCTCGCAACACATATTCATCTGGATTTGCTTTAAACTCTTTAAATGCTGAATTTTTCCATCCATAAGGTTCGCAGCCACAAGTTGAGCTAGAACCCGCGCTTTTCCGTCATTATTTCCGAATGGGTATATTAAGCGCGATAAAACAGTACCGTTCAGAATGGAGGATTCGCTTTACTTCTGCGGAGTCTCTTTACGAATTTTCTTTGCACACCTTCAATCATACCTATGTACTGACACAAATATGGATGACATACTGAATAGGAATAGTTTGGACAACACAATCGATTCGTGTACAAAAACGGCGATAGAACACACCCCGTAGGCTTGCTAACAGCAATTCAACAGCGAACGAACATATCCACAAGTATAGATGCTGTTTTGACTACGGTCTGTGATATGCGCGCGGAGAAGGTGAGATCCGTCGAATATTACGACATCAATATCCCGCGCCACACTGGCGTCTGGCCAAGATGAGTTGCCCCCACTGAGTGAGCAGTTTAGCTGGGAGGAGCCGAGCTTTAGTTTTTTTTCTCAAGAGGTCACAAATGCGTTACGCACAAACGGACACCACCTTTAGATGTGGGCCGAACAGTGTCGGACTCACTGGAAGACTACCGTTGGCGTTACCGACTCAAAGTCCGGGTGTTCGATGTTCCGCTGAAAACCGCAGTCTCTCTTAAGATTCACTTCAGACCTCCCAGATCTTCGGTTAATAGTACTATGGGTAAAGCTCTAGTTTGGCGCAGTGAACAACAACAACAACAACAACGACAGCAGCAGCAGCGGTAGCAATCAATAAATTACCACAATAATTCGCCACCTACCTGTGAAAATGCTGATCAGTTCGAACTTTGGCAGCAACTAGCAGAGGCCCAGATGGAGAGATGACAATCAAATGTCCAACCGTCGATTGATGAAGCAACAACTGCATCGAACGGCAACAACAACAACAACAGCAACAACGACTCGTCAACTCGGCAAAGCTTACGCCAATTCAATTCAACAGGTTCAACTTTCAAGGTTTCTAACAACAACAATCCGACAGTCCATAGCGGCAGCAGCAGCACCAACAATAACAACACCAACACCGACAACAGTAAACACCGCTAGTCCGAATTGAACGTAGCGTGCAACGTGCGAAGCAGGAGGCGGTCAGTTGAGTGTCGACTATTCCGACTCGATCTCGGATTATCGGATCGGCGAAATAAGCGCGCCAAAGCGGCCGAAGCTGCTCGCCGGATGGCGGGTGGATCGCCGTAGAGTTTATTTTGATCCGCCCACTCTCCCAAGCAAGTCGAGCAATAATAATTGGACGATTTCACCGCCTCATCGTTGAAATTCGATTTCTTAATTTGATAGATCGATAGGATAATTCATCTCGCTACGACACAGCGCCGTCGTCTAACTGACATCCTTAACAGCAACAGCAGCAGCAGCACGGCAGCAACAGCAGCAGGCCAACGTGCGTTTGTGTTCTATTATGATGAACGTGTGTTGTTGTTATTGTTGTTGTTGTTGTTGATGTTTGTGTTCCAATTCCGATATTGTCGTCTGCTCCATGGTGACAGTTGACGTCGTCTGCTCCATGGTGACAGTTGACGTCGTCTGTATTTTGTTATGTCGTCTGCATTTTGTTATGTCGTCTGCGTCTCCGTAGCCGTGCTAGCCGTCAAAAAATATATCTCTACTACGTACTAGTATAATGCTTCAGCTCTTTTAAATGTGTGATGATCACAGAGTGGTAATGAATCATACTCTTCAACGATGAGTAAAGTCTAACATTTCTTCGTGTTGTTGCTATTGCTCCGATCGTGTTGTTGTTGTTGTTGTTGTTGTTGTTGTTACTGCTTCTGCTCTGCAAGAAGTCTGGCGGGCATTCATTTCAGCCAGCCAGTCACGATCGCGACCGAAAGGCTATAGTGGTGGCTTGAAATCTGATTGTGCGTACTCCGGCGTCTACTTGTCCAATCTGTTATCCGCCAATCTGTTTTCCTCTTCCGACAGAGAGTCAAACAGAGCGAAATATAGATGGGTTAATATTCTAGTCGAGATAACGCCGAAAATATTCGTGGCCGCGGCGACTGCCGGCAGAAGCTACAGAAGCAGTTAGCAGGCAAAATGGACAAACTACGTGACGATATGAAAAGCTGTAGCTGTAACTGCTAAAACTAAACCAAAAAACATATAGTATATTTGTTCGTGTAGGCGTAAACCTATCTACAAGTGTATGCTGAGAACATATATATATATATATATATATATATATATATATATATATATATATATATATTATTATATATATATATATATATATATATATATATTTATATATATATATATATATATAAATATATATATATTCATATATATGTATCTTTATATATATATATATATATATATATATATATACATAGACGCCCTTAATCAAGAAAAGCATCACGCGTCTACATAACATACACACCTCTGCTTTATTCGTTATTCTTAAAGAGGAAATCGAAGCGTAGACGCCTCGATTAGAAATGTCTCGTCTAGCAGTCGTACAAACCTGCCTGACCGAACAAAAAAGCACGAGTACTTATCAACCGTTCTAGTCGAGCCCGGTGGCATGCGTCCGCGCCTCGCGACCGGAGGAGACACATAGCAGGTGCGCGGGTCCGAGCCCCACCGTTGCACATTTGTATTTATGGGGATCCGTCTATGAAGCAATGCGAAAAGTAGTCCCATGGAGGTTAAATCTTGGCTGAGAGTCAGACAAAATAGCGCCATTTTTTAACGACCTCATCATAGATTACGTTTTTTTTTTAAATGAGGGGTTGGATGGTAATGCACCATCTCTTTTTATTGAGACATCTGTGCTCCCCGTTTTTTTTTTTGATCATGGTCGATTATTAGTCCACTTCGGCATTCACCTTGTTTAAGTTGGGAACCATGAAAACCAATCTAGGAGTGGCCGGTCTGGGTCCCGAACCCAGGCCTCCCGAATACAAGGCAAAGGCTTTTGCCACTAAGCCATCTTGCTCGGTTCAACTCCAAGCAGGTAATCATATATATATATATATATATATATATATAATATTGTGATGATTTATTAAATATTTACAATACGTTTGCACACTCGGCAGTGCTCGCCTTAATAAAAATGATGGTAAAAAGGTGTCACGTGGGGTTAAGAATCAGCTGTCCGTGTCCTTGCTTGATGGTAGCCCCCGCTCTTATGGACCCGGTGCGAGCGGTATATCTTCAAGGTTCCTTGCAACGTTAAGACGGTAAGATATATAAGACTCCTCTTCGCCGAGCCCCAAGAGCGTACTCGCAGATTCGGAGTCCCATACACCACTCATAGAGATAGTGATGGATCCGAATCTGCGAGGTTTTTGCGGGTCGGAAAGCGCCGCAAAAAAAATATATGTATATATATACAGTTAGTTCAACAAGTACTTAAAATAAAAACTAAGAATTTTCCAAATCTTATTTTTAAATGTTTCTTATTCGATATACTTCCCGAGAAGCTCAATACACTTTTCCCACCGAGATTTTAGAGCATTTATACCTCTTGAGTAGAATTCCGCGTCTTTAGACTGAAACTATGCATTGACAGCAGCCTTAACCTCTTCATTGCTGGAAAAACGCTTTCCACCGAGACTATTCTTCAAGAATCTTGCGTCTAAAAAAAGAGGAAATAATTAGAGGGGGCCAGGTCTGGAGAATAGGAAGGTTGTTCAATAAGTTCGAACATCAGTTGGGCCAGTTTTGCCGATGCTTGCCGCGACTTGTGTGCAGGAGCATTGTCTTGGTGAAACAGGACAACCCTCTTCTGCAAAGCAGGCCGTTTCACGATGAGTTCTTGCTTCAGGCAGTCCAACAGTCTTGCATAATATTCTCCCGTGATCGTTTTATCGCTCTCAAGGTAGTCGATCAGAATTATTCCATGCTGGTCCCAAAAATCCCTAATCTTTCCGGCCGATGCCGTTGTCCGCACCCTCGTCGGAGGCCCTTCACCAGGTGCACATCATTGACGAGATGCTTCTCGGGTCTCGGGAGTGTAGTGACGGACCCAGCTTTCACCGACGGTCACGAATCTGCGCCGATAATCCGATGGATTTTTCGACATCTTGGCAAACTTTCGCTGTGAAGCGGAAACACGCCCGTCTTTTTGGCCTTGGTTGAGCAAATGCGGCACCCATTTTGCTCTGAGCTTTTTCATCTTCAAGTTCTCGTGCAGGATGAAATGCACACTACCCAAACTGATCCCCAAGGCCTCCGCTACCTCCCTAATGTTCCCTCGCTTATCTGCGGCAACGATCTTCCGCACTTTTTCCACGTTTTCCTCATCAGTTGCCGTTTTTGGGCGTCCTGAACGTAGTTCATCCTCGGTGCTCCTGCGACCTCTTTTTAACTCATGAATCCAGTTGGAAATAGTGGCAAAACATGGCGCAGAGTCACCGTACACCTCGTCTAACTCAGTTTTCACTTGGGTCGCATTCCAACATTTTGAAATTAAAAAGCTTGATAACAACTCGAAATATATAAAAAAAAAAAACAACTCTTTTTTTCTCAATTTTTCAAAGTCACGCCGATACGTTGCACGGGAAATGCGATCAAACGAAATCGCAACGGCCAATCACTATAATATTTTGACATTGCATTAGCTGGGGGAGATTCTGAAGCAATTGAGGATACTGGCAAAACCCTGGGCTCAACCGAAGAGATAATGAGAGATCACTGCTAAGTTTGACAGCCTGACTAGTAGTCATTGCGAGGACGTTCAGCGAAACATATATATATATAGCTGAAATGATATAGTTAATCTTATTGTCATCATTACATGTGCGCGTATCATCACGGCGCACGTATATGGCAATTTTGTGCATTTTTTGTCATCGGTGCGTACTTTAAAGTTAATATGAACACTTCGAGCAATTTACAAGTTCAGCACATATCGGTGTACGTTATTTATGTAGTCTAATTGTCCAGTAGTTAGCTAAGTGTATAATATAATGTAACGATGTTTGTAACGCTAAGTTAACTAAAAAAATGTAGGCTCAGCCAAACGGGTACTACAACCGGAGGGACTTAAGCATGATGAACGGTAACACATGACGTACGTCTCGCGCGTGGCGCAGCCGAGTAAAGAATGAATTAATAGGCCATGCTTCTCGGTAAATGTATTCACTCAAGGGACGTCGTAGCGCTCGTATAGTAACAATGTTTAAAAAAGATGGAATGGAATCTTCTTGAATATTCGACATCATGAATGTTTCATGATGTCGTCATTCTCTTGGACTTTGCGGCCGTATCTCCAATTGTACAGCATCCGCTTACATTGGAGCAGCACAACATGAATGTGCCTTTCGAGGTGGAGGAGGTGTGCCAGGTCCTACGGTCACTCGCGAAGAGAAAGAGCTCAGGACCCGATCAGGTCTGCTATGAGCATTGGATCCAGTCACTCCCTCTCTTGGCAGAAACTCTTTGTGATTTATTTAATTAAATTATAAAGAGGGGGCGGGTGCCAAAAGTCTGGCATGTCGCCAGGCTTTCTCTTCTGTTCAAGGGTAGGCATGGTGATGACAAACAGGATCAAAATCTCTACCGTGGAATGGCGTCAGAACGCACATTGAAGAAGATTTTCTGTAAGTTGGTTATTCGGCGGATTGAGCACGTGGCCGAAGAGGCACTTCCACCGGAGTAATTTGAGGAGAGGCCGAGGAACCCGTGATGCAATCCACGTTCTCCAGTCAGAAATCGAGCGAGCTGTGGCACAACCCAGAGGTCATCTGTATGCAGTCTTTATTGACTGCATCAAGGCCTTTGACAAAGCCCCTCGCTATCTGCTGGTTGAAGCATTCCAACGAGCAGGAGTGGATGGCTCTCTCCTGAGTGTAATAGCAAGTTTCTTTGAGGAGGACACTTTGTTGGTACACGGTGAGCAGGGTGTATTAGAGATTAAGCAAAATGTGGGGACTCCGCAAGGAGATCCGCTGAGCTGCGTCTCGTTTACACTTCTGCTTGCTGACCTCGTCGGTTACCTCCGACAGGAGTACCAAAGAGCCGTGGTGGTGATGTATGCAGATGATATCGTGGTCTCTCATCGCGCCCTAGGTGCCATAAAGCGCATTACCTCTATGATAGAGGCGTTCCTAGCCTCGAAGGGACTTGAGAGATAAACACCGGGATGACCAAAGCCATGAAATTCAGGCGTGGAGGTCGATTGGCTGCCAGAGACGTTATACGTTGCTGCGGCCAACCATTGGAGTCTGTTAACTTTTTCCAGTAATTTGGCCTTCGGATTCATTATACGGGAACGATGTTCACAGAGCATATAAACGAAACAGTACGGAAGGCACTTGTCTCTCTTTACGGGGAATTAGGCAATGTCGGCAGACTGTCCGTTTTCTCAGCAGTGAGGCTCTTCATGCTTAAGATTGTTCCGGGGCTGATGTATGGCCTTGAGAGGGTGTGGAACCACCTCACACTGGCGAATTTTAACCAGCTTGAGAGGTGTTTCTCATTATACAGTCTTAAAAAACTGTAGCCATCACCTTTCCGGTCAATGCCGTTGTCCGCACCCTCTTCGGAGGTCCTTTATCAGGTGCACACCATTGGCAAGATGCTTCTTGGGTCTCGGGAGTGTAGTGATGGACCCAGCTTTCATCGACGGTCATGAATCTGCGCCAAAAATCCGACGGATTGTTCGACATCTTGGCCAAATTTCGCTGTGAAGCGAAAACAGGCGCGTTTTTTTGGCCTTGGTTGAGCAAATGCGGCAGCCATTTTTCTCTGAGCTCTTTTATCTTCAAGTTTTCGTATAGGATAAAATGCACACTACCTAAACTAATTCCTAATGCCTCCGCTATCTCCTTAATGCTCATTCGCTTATCTGTGCCAACGATGTTTCGCACTTTCTCTATGTTTTCCTCATCAATTGCCGTTTTTTGGCCTCCTGGACGTAGTTCATTCTCGGTGCTCCTGCGATCTCTTTTTAACACATTAATCCAGTTGGAAACAGTGGCAAAACATGGCGCAGAGTCACCGTACGTCTCGTCCAACCCAATTTTTACTTGGGTCGCATTCCAACCTTTGAAATAAAAATGCTTGATAACCACTCGAAACTCTTTTTCTTCATTTTTAAAAATCACGCCGATACGTTGCACGGGAAAAGCTATCAAACGAAATCGCAACGGCCAATCACCATAATATTTTGAGTGCTAGCAGTCGAAAAGTTGCAGTTCCTAATAGCGGTAGAAGCGCGAATTCTAAAAAGCTCATTCTAAGAACTTATTGAACTACCTGTATATGAAGCAAGTGCTTTGCTTGCCTATTCGAGCAAGGAGTCGCTTTGTATATCTCATGGCAGGCTGTCCAGCGGCTACTGAAACAATCCGACTAAGGCTGAAGATGCCGCGTACAGTACCATACGAATGTTTTATTTCTGAATGGGAAGCTAAAGTCGAACAGGCCAGACGGGAGGTCGGTGGTTTGGACGTTTTCAATGCCGTGCACCTTTGGTCTGGTCCTGCATGTGACAGTCGCCACGTATACACCAGGTACATAGTGCATGGTTATCACTACCTGGTATGTTCAAACGCAGCCTTTTACGAGGAGTACGAAATGTGCATCTGCCGGTTCTGCCTACAGAGGTGTGCCAAGTACCATGCAGTGGAATGCACAGCGCTGGACAACAAATCGTTGCACTACTTCTCTCGCCGAACGCGTGAAGAAGATAGAGTATTATGAAGAAACATCTTGAACTGTATATTATACTCAATCTGAGTGAAATAAATATAATTGAAAAAAAATATTGAAATTGAATGTTTCACCTCTCCCCTTCGCTGATTAGTCGGCTCAAACTGTGCATTATCATAGCGGTGGTGTCACCGTCGGGTAAGTACGAGGTCTTTTTTGAGAGGAACAACTGGAAAATGGGGTTTGCACACACGGACACCGCCACAGGAAAGCTCTGCTGCAAATGTGGACCGGTAGTGTGGAGCTCCAACCCTTTCTCTTCGTTGGCATGCATAATGCTTTCGATGGTACGAACTATAAGATTCCAGTTATCACGTGAGTTCATAAGGTGTACCAGCCTTTTAAGGCTGTCTTTGCTTGGTTGGTTGCTGTGGTTAAGTCCGTGCGTCCACACTTGCTGTGGTTAAGTCCGTGCGTAAAGATGCCCACGCCGGGCACAACAATATTGTGTGTTCGGGCGTGTCCCCCGTTGTTCGTTCACAGTGCTTGCAGAGCGGCGCATCTGCTTTTCTTATCCAAAAGAGGTAACCCTCGAAGTTGCCCTGTGAACACTTGGGTCACGTAGTGCGTCAACTCGCCGCCGGGCCGAATAATCAGCGTCTTAATATCTGGAATCAGAGTCTTCACTCGGGCCCTAGGTCGTCCGTCCGGTAGTACGTCCCATTCATTCTGCCAAGAAGCCAAATTTTTTACTCATTTTTTCATCCTTGCTTGTCGGTTCCGCCTACAAACGACGACGTTCGTCGGCCTTCAGGTCCCAAGAGATCGTACCAGCTAGTACAAGGACAGTCGGTGTGGTTAATGGCCACACCGGGGCCGCGAGTAACATAATTCACCCGGCAACCGACATAAGAAGGCGTCGCTTCGATTCTCGCCGTCCGAAGGTATTTGGCATCAGCCGGGGGATGTCGTGTGAAGCTCTGGTGGCTTTGTCTGCAGCCAATCGGAGGTGGGATGTATCTCGCAAGCCTCTGTCCAGGACCATTTCTAGATAGCGGGCTGAGTGAACCACCTGTATATCCTGAACGTTCAAGATTAGCTTCGGGGGAGGACATCGTGTTGGGCCAAGCAGGAGGACTCTCTTGCTTTTCTAACCTGCTCCCTCATCCAGATGAAAATCTCGGCCAGGGCGTCATTGGCTCGAAGTTCCAACTGCTGGGGGGAGCACCCTGTACTAATACTGCAAGTTCATCCGTATACGCTTGTAGCTCTGTCCCTTCTAGTGGATTACTCAAGCGTAGGATATCGTCGTACGCCAAGTTCCATAAAAGGCGACTCAAGATGGAAAACCCTGGGGAACTCCAGCTGTCATTTCAAATGCGGATACCTCATTGTCTACTTGCCTTTTTCTAAGGTAGTTTGCAACAACCCGACAAGCTGTTGAAAGTATTTTTAACATCCAGCAGTACCACAATGGGAACTCTGGACCTTGCCTGGAATTGTTGTAGCGCTTCCGCTGTATTGAACTGTTTCGGTGAATGGAGGCTGCGTTCTTCCACGAATAATCGCAAATGGTTCTCTATCGCCTCAATACCCATGGCCAGTGTACTGACTAGACAGATTGGGCAGTAGGTGCCGTTTACTTTGAGGATACGCGTGCGGTCGGCTTTCTTCCAAATTAGAAGAAGGCGTCTGAATCTGAGTATTCGTGTGGCGACGTGGGACACTACTTCAGGAAACTCGTTAAAAAGAACCTTTACGGAAGAAGCCGGTATACCAGCAGGGTCTAGTGCTTCTCTGGCATTCAGTCTCTCTCCCGCTGCACGGACCTTCTCTAGAGTCATTTCTGGGGCTGGTCTCTCGGCCGCATCCGGTTCGAAGGGCGTCCTATTAAGGGGTGGGTGCCGAGGTCCCCCGTACATCGGCGTTCGTACGGGGGAAGGTTAACGCTTTTTCTGGTTTCTGCTTTGCCGCGGATCATCTTCTGCGGTTGTCCCCACAGGTCGATCTCTATGTCCAACAAGAATTTTTTGCAGCATCGCTCCTCGTTCTCTGCTATAGTCCTATGAAGGATGCCCCTAAGACTTTTAAATTCGCCTTTAAATTGCGCGATACTTATCTCATCTATGCTGCTGCGCCTTGGCTTGGTGAATCTTTGCCTGGCGTGGATGCAGCGTTTGCGGGCTTCTGCGATCTCCCCATGCTACCGATATTTCGGCGAAACTGGACGTCGTCGCTTTGGATGCGGTCGTCTCTTACTTGGCGCTTTGCACGCGGGAAGGACTGCTAATGGAGTGACTCCGTCGACATCAAATTTGATACAGTAGTGATCGCTAAGGTTCGTTTCGTCAAGTAGTATAGTTTAATTTGAAATTTTAAAAACGGGTTTCTATTATTGCTGGCGTTAGTATCTCCGCGATAAACTACTAGTAGTGGCGGGAAATCTTTCACTGACAATGTCCTTGAGCAGGCCCTCCAGGGCGTCCAGCGTGCCATTGGGGCTGCTGTAATGCTCATACTTACAGGCTTTCTGCTAGAAAGATCATATAGCGTGCCGTTGGGACTGCTGTAACATGAGTAGAAACTACCGACGCCGTCCACTTTGTTCTTAGAAGTATGTTGATTTCACAGGGGCCTCATTTGGGGCCCTTGTCATTCAATACGTGCTATTTATCTCACAAGCTATCCCTTTTGTAATTAAATTATACTTAAGTGATGAGAGTTTTACGCCATAGACGCTCTTAAAAGGCCACAGTCATACTTAGAGGCTTTCTGCTAGAAAAAATATGACGTTGAAGAAAACGCAGCAGATTTTTTGTTCAGTCTAACGCGTTCCTTTTTTTTTGTAGAGGTGGAAAATGCTTTTACGCACACCCTTCGATGTCAGTGGAGGGTAGTATGGGACTACACGCCCTATGGGGAGAGTATAACACTCGATCCAATCCACGCGTGCTACGCACTAAAAAATACCTGTCCCACCCTCTCCTGGTTCGGAATTGTGAGCCATTACCTCAAGACCAGGAGAGGGAAGTTCCATGCTGCAACCCTCTCCTTAGTACACGTGTATGTCCCAAGCAGGAAGTAGGTCCTGCCCGGGGGTTGACACTAGAGGCCTAGTGTTGAATCGCTTTCCTTACTGACCTGAGAACCTCTCCAGCTGACAAGAAGGCTCGAGGAATGGGAACAACTGGACGTTGGTGCAGATCTGAAGGCGCACACAGCTGTCGACCCACTGTCGTCGTATTCAATCGTCAATTGCGCGGGTGTGCCATTGA
This sequence comes from Dermanyssus gallinae, assembly GCA_003439945.1. NCBI lineage: Eukaryota > Metazoa > Arthropoda > Arachnida > Mesostigmata > Dermanyssidae > Dermanyssus > Dermanyssus gallinae. Next base: position 1,333,279 of record QVRM01001737.1, read on the forward strand.
GTATGTACAAGATAGTTCATGTTAATATTAAACATAAATATATGTTGTTTTGCCGTTTCACCGAGATAAGAAGTGCAAAGAAATTTGCTGCAGTGCCAAATAATCAACCGCGTAGTACTTAGCGCATTGCTTCGAGAAGAACCGACAAACACACTGAGTAGTATAGTCTTCATGAAACTCCCTACGGTAGCATGCGAGGTGATGGAACCCGTGTACGATGTACCTGGTATATACATGCCTGTCATCGCAGGCCACCCCGGCCCACAACCAAGGAGACTTAAAGATGTCGAGCGTTCTTACCTCCGTCGCTGCCTCCGTGACTTTGCGTCGCCACTTTCCCAAGAAATGGTTAAGTGGCTCCGTCACCGGCATACGCAGCCTAAGCCGAAGCAGCATCGGCGCACAGTCCGACAATACATACACGAAGCGGCTTCTCGCCTTGATTGAAAAGCAGAGTACTCGCTTCATGTATAGAGTGGAGCACTTTTTAACAGATTAAAATTCGCTTGAGATAGGTGTTAGCATACTCTGTCTAAACTATACGCCAACCCTGGCAGAGTCTTTAGCATAAACAAGCGCACTGCCGTACCGACGGACACTCGCCGTACATCTCCAACCCCTCCGTAGAGAGCTGCCAGTGTAGTAAACCCGGAAACCCAAGTATGGGAAAGAGTTTACAAACTCCAATGGCCTCCCACAGCAACGAATAACGTCGTTTGAGGCTAAACGGCCTCCGCGACGAAACTTAAATGCTTTGGGATTGCGTGAGTTTATTTCCAGCCCTTTTTCATGAAATACACCTCCACCATGGTGGTAATGCGCGAGATGGCACCAATGCTACGATGAGCAACAACGATGTCATCAGCATACATCACCACCCCGGCATGTTGAAACTCTTGACGCACGTATTGAACAAGATCGGCCAGAAGCAGCGTGAGCGAGACGCAGCTTAGTGAGTCCCCCTGAGGAGTCCTAACATTCTGCGTTAGTTCAAGCAGGCCGCTCGTTCCCTCGACCAACAGCGTGTCATCGTCGAAAAAAACTAGAAACTACAGAAGAGCTCCGCCTATGCCAATATGTCAAAAGCAATCGATCATAAGATCGCGCGGAGCCTTGTCAAAGGCTTTGACGCAGTCAATAAAGACTGCATACAGGTGGACGAAACACTGCTTGCTCTACTTCAGATTGCAAAGTTATTTTAGAGAGTTCAAGAAGACCGCTACCCTAACATGGGTAAATCTTTTGGTCAGTCTTTACATTAGTAGTCCCTCGTAAGCCGTGATTGAGGTGGACACCAAGATTCTGAACGTGCTCGAAATCTTTATCTCTTCTCTTGCCAATGTTAGCTGAATATAGCGACAGTGTTTTCGGCGTATGAGCAGAATGGCCTTACTTTTCGAGGGAGGCATTTTCAGCCCGGCCTCAATCATTTAGTCCTCGGAGATCAGTCGTACCGGTTAGGGAATAATATTATTTATCTTCCTTGTGTCTAGTATGGCCCTCTAACGCAGAATGTCAAAAGCGTTTTTGACATCCCGAAGATCGCCAGTCACCCTTGGCGAAGTAGGGTGTAACTCTGCCTTCGGAACCACACTGTGCACAACCAAGAGGAATAAGTCCGTGTCCGCTCGCAAAAAATCGGAGCCCTGCCTCTACATTCTCGATGACCTTAGCCAGCGTGTTCAGGAGACAAATAGGACAATAAGAAGAGACATTTTCGTTTGGGATGAGCGCTAGCTCGGCCTTCTTTCAGGCCGGACAACAACTTTTAAGTATTTTCTAAACAGTGGGCGAACTGCAGCGACATATATTTTATGGGCCAGGTGCTTTTCTACCCTTTATCCGTTTAGCAACTTGCGACATATTCGTGAATGTAACTGCCGGAATTGAGCTGACGCTCGCTTCTGGCTCCGTTTCTTTTAGGTCGCTTGCCGCCGTCTTTTTACCCTCTTCCATTACCGCAATGTCCTCTATGTTTGGGCATACTGTTGTATGGCGAGCTGTCGAAAGGCGGGTCGAATGTTGTTTCACGTCAAACTGTCATTCCGTGACTCCTTCCTAACAACCGTAAGACGAATCGGAGTTTCTCTAATAATGATCGCCTTAGTCTTAGCTTACTGTGTGTGTACACCCCTTCTAGCCAATTGATGGCCAACAACGTTGTACTTCGCAAAGCGCCGCAGTTGTTGTAATCGTGCAGCCAGTTCGAACTCGTGCTTTGCCGGCACCTGTATTCGAGCGCTTATTCAAATCCCTGCATAAGATATAGGCCACGGCCTTGTTAGCTGCTAGCTGCTTCTCAGGAAGCACTTTGTTAGCGCGACCGGTGTTTTCCCGAATCTCAAGAAAAAAATAAATTAAAACAAAAGACGGCAGACGATACCTCCTAACTTGTGCTGGCGCAGCAACGTACGTCAACGGCAGTGAGATCCTCCGTCGGGTTGCACTGTCGAACCTCTTTAGGCGCTCCGCACCAACCCAGTACACACTGGATTACGCAAAAGAGTTCACCAGGCAGATCTCTAGTTCGCGTACACAGGGTTACCCTCAACGTAACGCTTTGTTCCTAAGCTTTGCAAACTTTTCCGGAAGCGTCGCCAAACACGTCCACAACATTCGAATTCTACAACGAGACTCGTCGCTCGAAACTACGATGGTATACCTATAGATGTACGTTAAAAATGATAGTGTCGTTTGTATTTTACGGTAATTAGTCTGTGTAGCAGTATTGATTATCGGTGACGGGGAACGTAACAAAAACTTCAAAACGTTAGCTATTATAACGTGTCACTACTACCTGTACGAGTAGTCATTAGTACTGGTGGAGACACTATTGGATACATGTTATTGATATTTAATGATCGTTAACCACCCTGATTACTCTACCCTTCTCAGCAACTAATCAAGCTATCTCAGCGGATTAATACCCTCCGTTGCATACGACAAGTTACTTAGAAAGCTCTGATATGCCAAGTCATACTCCACTCAGTCCGGATAACGGTTGCAGCTAGCTGAACAGAGGTCATCCGGATGGCAAGTGTTCAAAATGACTCTCAGTCTTGGCTTGCGCTGATAACGTTTCTCCAGTAGTACTACAAACGTCTGGTCACAGGCCGTTGTGTCGTGCTGTGCGTTGATGACCGGCTAGGGCAATATATTTGATTACGTATCCCTTGATTAGGCGCTCCGGCTTGATATATTCCGAACCTCCTCCACACAGGACATCAGTCAGAAACTAAGCTAGTATCCAGCACATTTTATGCATCTATGTCGGGCAAGAACACCAGTGTCATAAATTGTAGTAATTTAACTGTCACTCCGAAGCAAAACTTCTTAAAGACCATATATATGTATATACTGAATTTAGTTCCATTCGAATAAATACTTGTTTTAACGAGCTTTACAATTCTCACTATCTATTCTCAGAAAATTTCCGGACACTTGTGTATGTAGTTATTAATAAATATTGTTTTATATTTGGCGCCAGGAGCTCGGTGAATGCATTGACGCAGATGAGTTACGCATGGAGTTTTGCGCGTGGCACCCCAAACTACCTGCTGAAAATGTAATCAAATCTGCTCTCTGACATGTCGAAACGAGCGGTGTTTTCGTCTACCTAAACGCGTACACTGAGAGGAAGTTGGACGCAAGAGTGGTTTGCCTCATAATGCTATAGTGTGAGAGCTTATGTTATTCAAGCCCTGGTCCTCTCCCGGGAACACCCGGAGATGAGATACTTTTATTATCGCCTGTACCGACAACTGATAGACTTTAAGAAAATCTCGTTCGCCAAGGAAAGTAAAAATCGCCTGGTTATACGGGCTTATACGCTTGAGCCTCACTGCGTTCTTAGAAAAACTTACCCTCGACAGTTGTATACTTGTCTCCGATCGTCTGCGCCGACACTTTATCGACGCATTTACAACGACAGATAGCACACCCGGCGGACGAAACCGTACATTGAGAGCCTGGTAAACCGCTTCCAAGTTCCGGTTTTTACTGCGAGAGTTACGAAGGGGCTTTGATCAGAAGATGAAAGTGTGTGCCAGAAGTGTTTTACAGGCCATCGGCACTGCTGGACACTGCAGGGATGGAACGGCTATTCGAGCAGCGCTACGCTCTCACCCGCATCTCCGTTCATGGATTCCACCACAAACTGCGCCATCGGACTGAGCTCCATGATCATTGCGATTAGTGTCGCTGTACATGTTGCGGCCTCATTTGTACCAAATATCATCATCATCATCATCATCATAAGACGTGTCGGTCAGCGCCAGCTATTTGGGTGTTGGGTCGGTGATATTTTTCGAACATGTATAGGTTCTATTGCATATACAACATGTATGCTTTTAAAGAGCATATACAACACATGCTATATACGAATATGCTTATGATTAACGAAAACGCATGCCGCTTTCGAGACTTATTGAACACGTGTAATGTAGTGTAGTTGTAACAATACCGAAAGATGACCCAATAGTACAAAGTGTTTTTAATACTGTTTAAGTGGATGCTCACTGAGGATAGATGATAAACTATACCGCAGAGTCAGCGGTCATGCTACATAACATACATACACTTGCTATATAGTTCTATTTATTTTACAACGCAATTGTATTTTCCAAAAAATGTACAAAACAAAAAGACGCCTTATGTGACGCTAGCGTCCATCCCGTGTTGAGAGGTATTGCAGGGATCGGTGAGGCGTCCGACAATGCGTGACATTTAACGCCAGCCTGCGCGCAGAACCGGCATCGGCACTAGTTACATGGCTGCGGAACACCTGGAGTTGGGCACACCTTTGTAGAATTACAGTGCCCGTTAAGCAGCGCGGCCATAGACACCGTCGGTTGGCGGCAATGCCGAAGCAAGCTAAATACATGGCACCAAATTAAAGATGCCGCCACCATACTAGCGAAGACGCGGGAAGTCACTAAATGCGCAACAATCTGTGAATATATAACGAGGCATGAGAATAAATGAGTCAGTACTCGTTGATGCGAGCCAGGCAGAGGACGTGTGTTGCTTAAGCGAGAGAATGACGAACTCGCGACGGCCGCCGGCCATGGGGGTGGTGGACACTACAACATTGTGTATACGTGACGGTTAGAGCATCCTCCTAAAGGTTACGATAACTACAGTTGCCAATATGTCCAATCTTTGCTTGCCAATTGCTTGGCAATCGGTAACCTCTGTCTCTCTCTCTCTCTCTGATTGTTTCCATTGTCGGCCCACAGTCGGCGAGCAAGTATATGCAGCGACTGCTTGCCGTTTGAAGAAGACACAAAGCTTGCTTTATATACGACTATGTGGTGGAACGTTTCTCCAGCGGAAAAAAGATGTGTCTACCGATGCAATTGCTTAGCAATGGCATAATCTTCAGCTTAAAAAGTCGCACAGCAACCCGCAACGCAACACTCGCCGAACATCCCTCACCTCCAAATATTTGAATGAGATTACCGCCCGGCACCTGTCATCGATATTCTGTGTGAAGATCGTGTCAATATTAATGCTGATTTGGAGACATTTGTTGCGAAGATAAGCTTCTTCCCTGCCAGCGAGTCTGCGGATAGCTCCGAGGTCGCAATGGGCGACCGCAATGTTGTCTGCGTACATAACGACAGCAGTTTTCCTGAATTCAGCCCACACATGGCTGGTTAAGTCAGCGCTCAGTAGAACGAATGACACACAGCTGAGTGGGTTTTCCTGCGGACTCCCCACAGTTTGTCTCAGCTCTTGGAATGTGGCCACCCCACATGCGCACTTTCAGGCAGTCCTCAGCAAAGAAGCTAGATTTCACTCGCAGAAGAAGACCACCCACACAATAAGTGGCGGAGGCTTTGTCGAAGGCCTTGACCTTGGCCTTGAAGACTGCGTACCTAGGAATCCCGGGTCAAGCCAACGCCCGCTCGACTTTCGACTTCGCGAAGATCTTGCGTTTCAATGCGATGTCCCGATAGAGGTTCGTATCACTCACACTATCGTCGCGCATCCAATTTAGATCAATATCTACTATTCCCGTGCAGACTACAATCGCAACATCAACATCATCGTAGTGAGGGTGCAAGTAGAAAAATGCAGGGTTGAAACCACCTGAGGTGAACGTTAGCCAACACTCTTTTCGAAACACACTGCAAGACCTTGTCGTAGGTAAAATAAGCTCGCTCCTATTGGTCTACCGCCACCGCCCTTAGAAAGGCATGCCAACCGGTGGTGTACTCGCATCTCATCGAGATGCAATTCCTACCAAAGAAATGTCTTCGTGAGGATAATAACGCCAACAAAATCGAATAAGCGATATGGAACCTGCTGCACAGCTCTAGACAACCGCTCAGTATTCCAAAGCAGGAGCTTGTAGAATTGCAGATCCTGCGATGGCGAGGGGCGTTATTGCAGAACCGCTAACTATTGCCTCACAGTACACTCTTCGCTGACTATTGCGTTTCCAGGTGATGCTCCCAGCCCAACGATAAAGTTGGCTACGTAAGTCTTCGGCGGTCAGCGATATAAAGCGTGACTATATATATATATATATATATATGTGTGTGTGTGTGTTGGATCCCGTGGTACAATCTCACCGTAGGGTTCGCGAACCGTACGAATTCTCGCTTTCTAAATACGCGTCTATTGGGGCTAGGCGGATAATGTTGACTCTTGGGGTTTCTCTCGCCAAACTAGCCAAGTAGTGCAAAATCTACGTTTGCGGTAGAACCCGTTAACGCATAAAGGAACCGATCATACCGGTGTGCTCGGTGGAAAATTCTTCGGAAAGACACTTCGCTAGCTTACGTAGCGAAAAGCGAATAGTCAGATTAAGACAAGTCATAAAAAGTCGATATGTTGTTATGTTTTACCTTAACGCTTTTACGTACAAAATCGTAAATTATTTCCATTACGACCAAAAATGTACCTCCGAAAGACTACTGTCAGGCAATAGTAAATGCCCACCATTTTCGTACCAAAATGATGATGCTGCGTTACGTAGTTTCCAGGTAACAAAGCTTTTTCGACAATCATAGTTGTTATGTTTTACGTTGAAGCTTTCACGTTCAGAACCGTAAAATTTTGCCAAGACGTTTCCGCCTTCTCCTTTCATTAGGAAAAATTATTCTTCTACCGAGTTCTACCAAACCTCAAAATATGTACCTAACTTTCTCATACACCCTATGCAAGTATGCATGCCTTCACTTTCAATATGGCTGTCAAAAAAGCTTAGTTACTTGGCGACTACGTAACGCAGCACCATTACGTTGGTACTAAAATGGTGGGCATTAAATTTGCTATTGTCTGAGAGTAGTCTTGTGGGAGCTACAATTTTTGTAGTAATGGACAGTTTTACGATTTTGCACATAAGAGCGTTAACGTAAGACGTAACAACATATCGACTTTGTATGACTTTCCTTAATCTGACTATTCGCTTTTCGCTAGTGTCCCCCAGAACTTGCCACTGAACACGCCGGTATGATCGGTTCCTTTATGCGTTGACTGGTTCTCTCGCAAACGTAGATTTTGCACAACTATGTAGGAGAATAAGGCAAAATAACTACGTTTATAAATTTCATCCTCTCTCATACACAAGACGTTTCCGCCCTCTCCTTGGATTAGGAAAAATTACTTTTTTGCCAAGTTCTACTAAACCTTAAAATAACATATTGTTATGGATGACCCTATATATATATATATATATATATATATATATACAGGGTGTTAAGAAAATATATTGGAAATGAATAATAAGAATTGTAGAGCTCGTTAACGTAAATGTTTTTCCAGTGGAGCACGGTCTCCAAAAAGTCTTGTTTCGGAGTGAGAGTTAAATTACAACAATTTGTGACACTGGTGTTTTTGCCCGACATAGGAGCATAAAAGGTGCTGTTGCGAGACAACTAGTTATCCTATACAAAAACTATCCTAGACAAATAGTTATACTATACAAAAACATCGTGTTCGAGAGAAAAGTCTGCTTCTTCCTCAGAACATATAACCCTAAGCAAAACCTAAATGCGACATAGTCATTTTGAAAAGAATTTGCACAAATTAAGTTTTTTTTATTAGCCTTCACGTCCAATACCTCAAAATCATAGTCGCCGTACGACCATTCACAGCGCTTAAACTTATATCCGTCCTGCTGATTAGAGGTCTCTCCGTCCTGTAGTTGATCAAGGCAAATTTTACTATTAGGTACGGCCTCTGGAACTTGAACTTGCTGCCGCCGTTACGGATGTAGCCGCTCGGTTCTTGGTACCCTGTGGACGGCTCCAACGTTTCGGACCCCTTTCGTCGTGCTTGCTGAGGGCCGATCGGCTACGATCTGAAGGATGCGCTCTTCTCTAGCTGGTGTTCTTGCTGTCCTCGGTCCACCAGTGTCGTAGTGACGGCCATGGTACGATCCAGTTTCACGCACGTGACGATGTTTGTTCACAAACATATATATATATATATATATATATATATATATATATATATATATATATATATATATATATATATACATTTTTTAGTACATGGTAAGCGTCTATTTGGAAAACGTATCTGGTATAGCGTTCTGTAGCATACTAATTGCTCCTCATTTTGTATCGTGCCTTAACATCAATGTGAGAGATGTCAACTTTCCCGGCCTCTGCGTACCAGACCATCACGATACAGTAACAATAACAATTTCAACAGAGAGGACAATACATACACACGGATACGTCTTGAACGTAGCACAATCGAAGATGGCACTGGACCCGTCCTCTCCCGGCCTACTTATTCACTCCGGCGACTCGAATGTTCGACCGGTGTTCTGTGCTGATTGGTCGATGATTCGGGCACGCATTATGGTAGCGTAGGTTTTCTCCAATGTTTATAGCTCCTGTGGGACGCTTATGGAGACCCGATGATGATAATGATGATGATGATACAGATGTTGTGGTTAGAGCGCGATATAGAAGCGGTGGCGAAGATGCATTGATACAGCTAACATGATACTGAGCGGGTCTATTTTGGTATTGTTGATGATAGTGTCGATGTTGTTTGCGGCTGAAGCGCGACAGGTCGGTAGTGGTGAATGTGCTTCGCTGTCGTTAGCATGTGGCTGAGCAGCTTAAATCGAGGTTGTTTATAGTGGTGTCGATGCGTTCTGTCGGCTGCCGTGTCATCTTACTGGCGCCTTCCTTTATCATCATTTCTAGTAGGTGGTTGTTCTGTTATTGTTTGTTGTGGGTAGCTTCGTCACACATCGATCACATCGATATGCCCCCGACAGAGTGGAGCATTAGGAAGAGCGAAGTGAGTTTGACCGATTCAGCTGAAACGTTCCCGGAGACACGTTCGAGCAGTTAGAGTAAGATCAGAAATAAAAAGTGTTTCTCTTTTGCTATGAACAGTGGCGTATCTAAGTCAATCTCGATATGTTTGTCGAAAAATCACCTAATTGCTCAGCAACCACGGCTCGCATTGACATAGAGTCGGTGTCAAAATTATCGCCATAAAATAGGCGCATTTGAATATGTTAGTTTAAAACGCTGTAAGTGGTCGTAGAATTATTATTTGAGATACTGGGCGTGAAGGCTAACAAAATACCTTCATGTTTGCAAATTCTTTTCTAAACGACCGTGTCGCATTTTCTGCTCAGCATTATCTGTTATTCGGAAGAAGCAGTGTTTATACCTTTGTTATAACGTCGACAATGCGTTTTTGTATAGGATAACTAGTTGTCTCGCAACAGCACATTTTATGATCCTATGTCGGGCAAAAACACCAGTGTCAAATATTTTAGTAATTTAGCTCTCACTCCCGAACAAGATTTTTTAGAGACCACGTTGCATTGGACTAAATATTTGCTTTAACGAGCCCTATTATTCTCATTATAGATTTTCAGACCTTTTCTTAACACCCTGTTGTATGTATATATATATATATATATATATATTATATATATATATATATATATATATATATATATATATATATATATATATATATATATATATATATATATATATATATATATATATATGGAAACGCTCTAACCTCATATTAATGCATATATATATATAGATATATATATATATATATTTTTTTTTTTTGGGCCAAAGGGTATATCGGGTAGAAAATCCTTCTTATTTTTGTTTGCTCCACCAGCGATGATCGATTTTGATGGATACATTTTGGTGACGTACGTTACAACGTCGTAGTTATAATAACGCTATCTGACTCACGGCCAACCCGTATGGTCGCTCGAGGGTCGCTTCAGTACACCGTAATCCAATATAGATGGATTAAGTACAAACGACGGGAGAGAGAGAGATAGCAGTCACTAACCACTATTGTGGCCAATGGATGAGCCATACTGGTTAAAAGATGGGTGGTTGGTAGGACAATTCGCCGGTTGCTCGACATTTGTCGGCGGGAGCTTAAGTCCGATGCGCGCTCGATTAGTGTAGTGTCTATATCATTTTCCCGCCCGCGTTGTCGATTTTTATAGACAGTACGGAGAGGGAGGGAGAGAGGGGGGGATAGATACAGAGAAAGAGGGGGAGATAGAGAGAGGGGGGGAGTGTACGTCGTAAATCACGTTTGAACGTTCATAGGCAGTCAACAGAGCGGCAGCACGGCGCCAATCCCATAACCAGGAGAAAAAATAATGATAGATAAATATATGGATAAATATACATAGATCGACAAATCATTGAAATATCAATCGATATATAGAAGAAAAATGCATGGATTAGCATACAACGAACTATACGTACAACGAAGATGCATGGATCGCAACCCGACTAGACTTTCTGACGATGACCTCGTCTCGTTTCCCCAGTACGGTTAGTTAAGTTAGCTTAGTTGGTGTGCAATTTGCGCGCGTCCATACAGCACCAGTCATATCAACGTAGAGAGCACTTTTACGTGACTACCAGTTCGCTTTACTTCTCTCCGTTTCGTCATCATCAACATCACCACCGCCACCACCACCACCATAATCATTATCATCCATCAGGATCATCACTGGATTACGATCATCGCCATTATCAGCCCGAGCAGTGCCGAAATCATATGCTCTTGCCTGCTAAAAACAACCTGCTTAAAAAATGTTATGTCAATATTCTATATGTGCTCGCCGCGCACCCCTTTTGGTGTGTCTGTCGGTCGTCGTCTGCTTCTGAGACTACGCCGGCTATCATTCGACCAGTGATAGAGCTTACCTGCCTGCCGTGCACTCACTCGCACTCTTTCGATTTGTGTTCGCTGGCTCTGCTTGCCACTCTCTAATCTTCGTCAAGCTATGTTGTGTCGTGTTCGTGCTGTCAATGGTGTCGTCGTCGCCGTCAATTTCGTGTCTCTGTTCTGACATCGGTCCGACCCAGTTCTATTATACTTTAGCGTCGTTTTGCCGTCGTTGAGAGGAGCGAGGACTACGAGAAACGGAGCACCGCCATGGCTGTGGAGGGTGTTTGCGTTAGTGGGTAGATGTCGCCATTCAGTCAGCTGGCCGGTGCATCCTAGGCTGTACGCAGTTCAACAGCAGCAGTAGCAGAGATACCGTACCGTTGCTAGCAGCAGAAACAATAAAAACAACAACAGCAACAACAACAACAACAACAACAGCAACAACGAAAAGAAGAACAACAACAGCAGCAACAACAACAACAACAGTGGCGGCAACAGCAACTCCGACGAGAGCCGCAACAACAAAAAGGAACAGCAACAGCAACAGAGACGGGATCGCTAATCAAAGAGCACTACCTTTAAACTCTCGTAAGTAGAGGTAGGTAGACACATTTGTCTCTACTAGCCATGTAGTAGTAGTAGTAGTAGTAGTGGTGGTGGTAGTGGGAACGGTATTGTCAAGGCCGGTGGCGTGAAAAACAATTCCGTGGACGTTAAATCTTGGCTGAGGGTCAGCTCGAAAACTTTACTTTAGTGGGAACGGTATTGGTCCGTGGAGTGGCGCTGAAGAAGAGTTGTAGAAGAAATAGCAGCAACAAAAACAACAACAACCACACTATCTTCTTGCTTCTCGTTCTCGTCTTTAAAAATCCTCCTCAACCAACCGCGGTCGGACTTTTCCCGGGAAGTTTGTGTTGGCGTGTGCGCATGTGTGACTCACCCCCTTCTACCTGCCGGCGGAGGTGCATCTTAGGCTACAAGTGCGGCACCGAAGTGGGCTATCCTTATTCGAATACGTTGCATCTGCCCATCTGACATGTTGGAATAATCAACAAAGAGCTCATCATTTATTCCTTCTCCACCAACTCTCACAACAACCAGTCGACCAACTGGCTGCCTGAGTACTGCGGGGGCGTGTTTTTACGCGTAGATGCAAACATCATCACCTCTACTCGGTCTATTGGGTACCTCAGCGCCTATTTCTCGTCGTCGTTGTTGGTGTGGCTAAACAATATATATATATATATATATATATATATATATATATATATATATATATATATATATATATAAATAAAGACTTATATTGTAGAAGTTGAGCATATATGTACTATCGGTTTGATATTAGGAAACGAAATAGGTTACATGAAGATGCAGCCAAATGAGAAAGTGTGTATGTGATCCCCTTGTGTTCATGGTTGATGTCGAGTGTCCAGGACTTCTAGGGTGTGTATCCCAATGCTACTTGCAGGGCTCTTTTTTGCAAGCTGTGTAAGGGACACACAAGACGCATGTAAGTGATTCTAAATACCTCAACCGCGTGGGTCAGATAACTATGGACGTAGGCGCAGTAAATGGCCAAGAGACAGTCACGGGGCAGAATATTTTCAAAAGGTAGAAGGCCACCCCATCAGGCCGTTTTCCGTTTAATAAAGTCAGGTTGGTACGTTTTAGTTTGGTTGGAAAACCCTTCTGTTGGATATCTTTCACTATAATTAAACTTAACTGTTTATGTTGTAGGAACCTCCCGGGGATTTTGTTGTAAACCAGGCCATACAATCGACATTGTGAGACTCTTGCTCGGCATAGAACGCAATCATGTTCCTGGCAAACTTTTTCGTCCAAACGAAGACCAACGCAAATCTGGAAATGCGTAGCATCCGAGAGCGTGCCAGTTTGCAGCGAAGACTGCGCCTCTAACCAACGAGGTATTCTTCATCCGAGGCTAGCTGGAATAGACGGTTCCATCCGATGTCGACCTTGAGATTTGAAATTTGTTGCGATTTCCAGTCAATGGAGTCAGGCGCTTGTTCTGGACTAAAGTCCTCTTGGTCTTGGTCCAGCTGTTCTGGAAACCTTGTGTGGAATGGCGTGGGCAACAGTAAGCGTACGAGAGTATGGTAGTAAATAGAATCCAAATCCGTATATATGCGCGAGTACAGAATGGAACATTCAGACACATATTTATAGTCGAGCCCGTTGATTGTTTGCTCAGAGTTCAGGCCTCTTGCGTTGGACGGTCTCGCATATATATATATATATATATATAGAAGCGTACCGATAATTCCGTGACGTGAACAAAGCACTAGAGCTTACCGATCTGCCTTTGTACATATATATATATATATATATATATATATATATATATAAAAGCGTACCGATAATTCCGTGACGTGAACTGAGCTCCCCAAGCGTGTCTGTTTCTCTCACCTTGTTTTCTTCCCTCGACCTACCTGATTGTCGTACGCGACGACTGCATTCGTTCTCGCCATACGATTTTTTTGTGTGGTTTTCATTCGTTGGTTGGCCTTGAACACACAATGAGCGTGCGGAATCAGCAGCAATTATAGCTGTGCCCTTATATATGCAGGTTTACTTTAACTCCTATTTCTCGAGCCTTTGGTGCGCTCCAGTCAGTGAAAGTATTTTCCTCCTGCTTTTAAGGATGCGATTGCTGTTCCTAGGTGGATATAGGACAATTAGAGTTACCGCGTTCTTTGATAAGATTTTTGCCCGCTGTGTTCTGCTACAACTATGTGTCCATGTAAACGCCATTAATTTTCTATTTCCGCGCTTTTTTGACTTCGTAAATAGGCAATGTTCTGAGACACAGACATCAATGTGTACCTGAATGAATTGAGAGTGGTAACGCTTGTAATGCCATGGCTATGAATATATATATGTATATATTTTTTTTGGAGGAGGTTTAGGGTTTAAAATACATTTACGTACGACTGAGAGAAAGCATAACAGGAGTTGGTAAGCCCCCTAACATGCCAACGCTCAGACAGTGTGGGACTCAGCCACTTAACGGCAAGTCTTGGCGCTTGACAAGAGTCGAGCCCAAGGATGAAGGCAATACCCACTAAAACCCTACATAAATAGACGCCAGTTCCTACATATATGTATCCTCCTTAAGATGACCCTCCGACCTGCGGGATCATTAACGCAGAAGAGTAACTACACACAGGAGGCAAGGAAGTCTTGGAAATTTTAAATCGTTAGGTTTTGCTTGTCGAGTCGCGCCTTGGCAACAACTCTCGGACGCTTTCCACCATTCTCCTTCTTCCTGCCTCTTCCCTTGCTTTGACCGACGTAAGCATGTACGTGACTAGCTCTCCCAGCGTGTTCTTTCTGGGCAAGCCTCGTCTGGTCTCGGTCCACGCGGCGCATCGCAATACTGTATGTTCCGGAGTGTCCACCTCTTCACAGTACAAGCATTGCGTTGTTTCAGCCTTCCCTAGCCGATTTAAATACACATGGCTATAAATATTAGTAAAGCAGCCGTGTCCCAACTGGCGAGGTCGGAGCTGTTGTCCAAGTCGGCGTTGTAGATGGGCGGGCGTTATGCAAACCCCCAGGTACTTGCTTGCAAAAGCTTTTTATCTGAAACATAACTTCGTCAGAAGTGCATGCCGAGGTAGAGGTGTCCTCGAGGAGAGGCAGATCCCTAAAGCTCTCGTCGGGATGTGATGCGCATCGAACATCTCCTCGACTTGACTCCTTGTGATTTTATCCTTGTTTATCGACTTCTTGTGATTTGATCCCAGTCACTATCTTTTCCAGTTGGCGGTGACTGTTTCCCGCCATTACCCGCCTGGCGGGGGCCCCTGCAGTTGACGCAACAGGTCTTGGTCTTGATTTGGACAGGTGACCGGGCTTGGCGCACTGGCGGAAAACGCTCTCTGTTTATTCGCAGATGTTTCCGACGTATCCAAATTTGTTGCAACGGAACCACTGCAAGGGCTCGTGGTAGACCACTACGGCGTGCATAGTCACCTCGATGCATACTTGCTCCGGGATGGGCGCATTGTCCGAGAAAGTGAAAATGACGCGGTCCGTCTGCATCCTAGCTCCTAAACGAGGACCACGAGCTCGCACTTAAACCGCCTCTGTGACGGCGAGGGGATAGAACAGGGATTCAACAGTAATAGGCTCGGGGATAGAGCGGTGAACACCGCAGAGGGTCCCCTTTGTGATGGTGCGCGGTCTTGCCTCGCGGTCGGTAACCGCAGGAAGACTTCGCCGGAACACCGGTTTAACTCCGAACGAGTCGCTGCATCCTCGTCGTTGCCTAGAAGTTAGTTAATCCTCTACAACCAATTCACCGTTGCGTGTCATCTCATGGCTCTCACGGACAGTTCCCTTCATCGCCTTGCTAGCAGCTAGGGAAGCCGCCGTAAAGTGGCGGATGTCGCCCCACCGAATATGATCGCCCCATACTTCGGGGTCTGAAGCGAAGACCCTTCCTTCGTGGCGTTATGAATCTGCCCTCATCCGTGCTCTTCCTCTGAGCCTATCTGGTCGCCGTTGTCGTCTGCGTCGTCTCTGCCCTCAATGCTGCTCTCTCGCAGCGAAGCTGCGTCTTGGCCGGTTAGGTTCGTTCCCTCAAACGATGACTATGAGCCAATGAGAGACCTCTGTTGGATTTAGGCGCCGGTTTGGTGCCATGCGTGGTGTACTGCGGTATCGTGGTCGGCCGACAGGTCCATGGCATCTGCAGCTATGTCGTCAATCGGCGACAAAAGCGCCCGTCGAACGACCAATTGCACGTCGATGCGCACATCAAACTTCACAGCAAAACGCGCGCCTAAGTGCACGTCTATGATATGTCGGCGCGATGCACGTCGAGCCAAGCGCACATCCTCCAACTGTAGACGGCATGGTGATGATGATGATGATGATGCTGACGGAGTCACCGGGTCTCTAGGTCGCCGGGTCACTAGGCCACCGGGTCTCTAGGTCACCGGGTCAACCTTGAACCAATAGCACTGTGAAACATCTGCGGAAGCTCTGCATTCGCATATCACTAAACTCCAACAAACCGACACCGTCAGGGGGGGGGGGCACGTCCGTTCTCGACGACGGTCAGCACGATGCTACAGATAATGTAATACAACAACGACAGTAATAATAATAATAATAATAATAATCAGCAAGGGAACCGAAGCATTTCTCAAAGATTTAAGTAAGCGAATTCAGGAGGTCACAAGCGACCAAAGAGAGGGTCAATTCTTGAGGCAAGCGTTTTCTTTGGCCGTTTGCAGAGGAAACGCGGCACCCATTTTAGGCGCCATGGAGTGAAATAATGATTTAAAGAATTTGCAATAATACGTTCAGACCTCACAATTGTAACATTATTTAACATGTAATAAATAATAATAATAATAATAATAATAATAATAATAATAATAATAATAATAATAATAATAATAATAATAATAATAATAATAATAGTTATTATTATTACATAATAGTTATTTGTCATCGAATCTCAAGCAGTACCAAATTTCAATTTGACCTGATTGGATTGAAATGTGATAAAAGGTATTTCGTTTTTTTGGCGAGACGGTTTTGTAGTAGCAAACGTAATTACTAATTCCGACCGTTTCATGTAATGAACGAATTTGTCTATTCCGCTTATGTACAGGTCAATGGCACGATGAGTATCGAGGAAGAGAACGTCCTACAGCTTTTAAGTGAGAATGATGACGTCCACATTGGCACCCTGAAGAAACTCTACAAGGAGCAGTTTCGTACGTAACGTAATTACGTTTGCATAAATAGAAGCAGGTTCATAGGACCTGGTAGTGGGTAGGGTATGGCCATGACTCATACCTTTTTACTTAGTAGCGTAGATGTGGAAACTGATGCAATGCTGCCGTTACTGCCACAGCGTGTAAGCATTACAGCAGTCGGAAACAGCTTGTGACAGGACTTTATGTAGGTGTAGACTGTATACCATAAGCAAAAGAGCGTATAGTTTTTTCCTTCAGGAATATGAAGCATAAACACAGATAGTTTAAACGCTAAGAGTATAGAAATTGCTACCCACTATGAAAGATTTCTAGGGTGCATGCCAAACACAACCTTGACTGGATAAAATCTAACGTTGTACGATCTTTTCCACCCGAGATGCGATGATTCGAGATAAAGTGTATTATTGCATAGTTAGTCTGTGGCTTATCATGAGAGGTTATAATACGGCCGCGGTAGGCATTATTGTCTGCGCATGCAAAACACCGTTAATATAGTCCTCAGAGTGGTTGAACTCACCGAATTAGACTATATTTTTGAATGGTCTCGAGTGGCGCCGAATTTCTGTTCGACCTCTTTGTGGTTATACGATCTCCAGCTATAACAGAGAGCAGTGACACGAGTACTCTCCTTGTAGAAAAATGTTGTTGTTACTAGGTCAATCTCTCTCTATGCGTGCCAGTTGTATTCGACAATACAATGAAATCCAATGTTATATTGCATCCGTCTGCGGCTTCCAAGTACATGAGATCTGTACCCCCTAGAAACCGCAAAGCTTTAAAACGCCTAAAGCAAACAAAAAAGTTCCCCCGGATGCCCAAAACTTTTGTTTTCGAACAAAAAACGATCTAAACGCCAGGAGGAAATTGCAGGAAATTCCTAAACGAATTTCAGCTACGGAGTTCCGTTATAGGTAAATGCATTTGGCCCGAGACATTTCAGTTCAAAGGGAAAACAAAAACCATGTTTGCGGTTAAGAGTATGGATTAAGTAGGATTATGTACCAATGATGCATGTGAATTCGAGTACAGCGATAAAAAGGAGTCCGGTGTTATTAGCAGGCATAGCGTTTACTGGATTACGAGCCACGATGAAAGCCTGCCGCAGGGGCATGGCTACAGGCTTCACCTGATGGCTGATCACTCAGGACGTTGTTATAGGGCGCATTCACACGTATCTGTCTACGCGGCTGGCCGGAGCCCCCGACCATCTTTGGCCATCCACAATAACTACGGCACATTCCTCGGCTGACTCACCAACTGTTCGAGAACCTCGAAATCTAGACAGGTAGTATGGCCGGTAGCTAGACGAGCTGACCATGTCGTTCTTTGAAAACGGTAAACTTTTAGTCTGGAAGAACGAAATGGCCGCCGATTCGCTTCACCCCTCTACGGTCGGTGTTTGTAGACTGTACTGTGCTTATAGAGTGTTTGTGGTTATTTAATCATCCAAAGTGTCTTTGTTCTTTCCAAAATAGCTCCTATCCGCCGTAGTGCTCTTACGCCACCTTCTTTTCCACTCTTGAAGACAGTTCTGAAACGCGTCTTTCGGAATCGAGTTCTTCCTGCGATTTTTTCTTTATCTCCTCTATAGTCTCGAGACGTTGTTCCTTTTTGTCCCTCAGAGTTTAGGCTTCTTACGTCGAACGTGCTCAAAAAATCTTCTTAAAATTTCACAATGCTATTCTCTATTGACCGTAGAACTAGGTGGAAGAATTTCGAGGAACGCGATTCCCTTTTAGTCGAAAAACACAGTCGAAACAACCACTCGAAGGGTGCTGGATCTGTTCTTGCTGAATTTCTGCGATCGACTCTCTCCTTGGAAGTATCACTGGGAGGATTGGACTTTGGTCTCGATGTCGTAGCCATATATTCATAACTCATCTCCAGGATCTTCTGCTACTGCATGCATTTTCAGTTCGGACATTACCCGACGGGCTTCATGTGCTGGTGATTCAACATTTTTGGAACGCACTTCGCCGCCAGTCTTCTGACGCAAAATCTATCGGTCAACACGGTTAAAACTGATTCACAAGATATCTCCAATTCCTCGACTATCTCCCTAATAGTTATTCGGCGATTGTTGAGTACTTTATCACAAATTGTTGCAACGCTTTTTTCTGTTATTGATGTCGAAGGCCTTTCTGAACGGGGATTATCTTCGTTCTCTTCCCGTCCATTGCGAAATCAACGGTACCACGTATACATAAAGTTGTTACATTGCTTGATCACCATAAGCAAGCAGTTCGTAACGTTTCCACCACTTTTGAGCATATGATTTGGTCTTTAATACAGAACTTGAGGCAAATAATTACTCAACTATTTTCTCCTTAAATTTCGTGTTCTCCTTCACTTCTGTGAATTAAACTCAAACAGTAAATGCCGCCACCTATTGGCGTGTGGCCTGTGTGTAGCCATTGTAATACGTGGCGCTTGTACGCAAAATAAACCGGAAAACCTTGGTGGTTTCGATACAATTGTTGAAATTCAAAGTCCTAGAACTTGCCTATGCGTCCGCCCGGTACAGACGCAATACTAAGAAGCTATCCTGTAGATATCGTAGACGAAACACACCAGAGACCAAGATGGCGTACTTGTCTTCGAGAAGAAAATCTTCAACCGCTATCCGTGCGTCAAAAGAGGCGTTTTTAGAACTCGTTTCGACGTTCTCAGAAATGATTCCAAGCGGTTTTGGAAGCTCATAAAGAAGACGTGTGGCAGGGGTTGCGACCACTTGTCTACAAGCTCCGGTGATTCGTTAACTGACGCCAAGCTTATTCCGGATGAACTGGATTTTCACTTTGCCACCGTTGGTCGTCGCACACTGGAGTCGCATGATTTAGCCGGTTTTAGAAGGTTTATGGGAAAGAAAAGAGTGGAGCGAGTTTGCTCTCGTTCTTATTACCCGTCTCGAGGTATTGAGGGCCATGGACTCTGGCGTGCCTGCGAAACTGCTGTAGCTGGCGGGTTCATTTATGGCCTGTCATCAGGGTAATGTTTTTACCCTCTCGTTCCAAGCAGGTGCGTTTCCAGACTGTTTGAAAACGTCTTGTGTTGTTTCCCTGTATAAGAAGAACGGACACAAATCTCTACCATCCCTTACTTGCAGTTGACTACGTCTCAAAAATATTGGAGAAGGTGGTGGTTTTGTCTCGATTGAATTATCACTTGGAACGTATTGACTTTCTATCACCTGACCAGTCTGGCTTTCGCCATGCTCGGTGAACAGTTGTGGCGCTTGTGAAATTGTGGTAGCATGTTGTTGACTCGGTGGAGGCTAATAAGATCTGTTTAGGTGTGTTTTCCTTGATTTGGCGGCTCCTTTTAACTGTCATCACAATGTGTTTACTCAATTGTTGACACACCTAGGCGGCGTGCCTTCCACGGTCGACCGGTTTACCATGCGGAAGGACGCAGGATGTCAAAATCCGCACTATGGAATCGTGACTCGCAGCAACGACTACTAACTCATTTATTTGCATGCCTTCTTATATACTCACAGATTTCCCGCGCATTTAGTGACTTCCAACGTCTGTGTTACTGGGGTGGCGGTATCTTCTATTTGGCGCCATGCCTTTAGTTTGCTTCGGCATGGCCACCAACCGACACTGTCTATGCCCGCGCTGTTTAACGGACGCTGCTATGCTACATTCTCCCCCCCCCCCTTCACAGGCTTGTTTTGAATTCGGTCCCGTCTCTGTACTCCAGTTTGCCCTGCTTTTCATCCACTCGCGCCCGCTCGTCCTCATCGTTTCGTTCGGCGTTTCCTCGCCGGGGACTTCATCCAATTTTGTCCTCATCAGACGCCAGAACGTGTTACGTAGTCGAAGCTTCGTCTTCATCATCCCATGATTCGCATCCTCCGCAGCTTCCAGGCATTCGCCGTTGGTCCAACGACGTCTCACCGTTACTTTTCCTCCACTTCCCGCCGAAATGACTTATTACACCTTCGGTATCCTACTCGTTTCGCCGGCACATTTCGGCCCCGTACTCGTGGTTTATCCATCCGCACGTCTGGCATCCTTCCGCTCCGTGTTCTCGCCCTGCCGACGGCCTTGGTCCGCTTCTTTTCGGTGGCTTTCCGCTTTTCGAACCTCGTTCAGCTACTCGTCTCCTCCTGCGATCCATCTGGCTTCCGTGACACACCTCTCCTCGAGTAGTGCGGCCGTCCAGTCCAGTTCGACCCGCAAGGCTTCTTCGAGAAAGAGCTTTTCTCTCACCTGTGGCCTTGTTACCCCAGAGTGAGCTGGCTCCTCAACTCCGGCTCCGAGCGTGACACTCGCACCGCACCGGCAGTCGTCATAGTACCGCTATGTACTCACCGCTGTCGTCACCGGAAGAATTTGTCGCGGGCAATGAGTTCCTGAGCATCTCCGGAGGTGGGGGTGGCATACCTGTGGGCATTGCGGCACTGCCTTTTCTTTCCTCCGGATCCTGTTGGCTGCGCCAGTTGTAGTGTCCACTACCCCACGACCGGCCGGCGACCGTTACGAGTTCGCCATTCTCTCGCTCAAACAACACACGTCCTCTGCCTGGCTCGCACCAACGACGACTAAACCATTTATTCGCATGCCTCCTTTTACATCACAGATTTGCCCGCGCATTTAGTAACTTCCAGCGTCTTCGCTACTGGGGTGGCGGCATCTTCTATTTGGCGCCATGTCTTTAGTGTGCTTCGGCATTGCCGCCAACCGACGCTGTCTATGCCCGCGCTGCTTAACGGAGGCTGCTATCCTACAATAGTTCTGTTGAATTTTATAGGTTTGAATATAAGGCGTGACAAGTTAGCCAAAGCTAACTTGCTAAAGCTAAGCTTATGCCGATGACACGATGATCCGTTTTCGGTTCGATCCACATGACATTAGTGACGGAGTAAGTTACTCGAATGCCCTGGTGGTTCACGTCATAAAAACGTTTAATGAGGGTGGCTTAGTCGTTAACACTAGCAAAACGAAGGTCATATTGTTTCAGCTTATCTTTAACTGAAAGAGGCTCTGACCTGTTCGCTGGTGCTTCCGACTGCGACTCTAGGACGCTCACCCAGCCATCTGCCTGTTTCGCGTGAGCTTGTCAGCTCCGAGGCTGATGTACCTCTCGCGTTGCTCACGAGCCTATGCCGAACCGGACCTGCTTCAATCGTTCGACGAAACCTTGCGAGTATACTTCAGGGTCTCCTAAACGTTCAGCTTAGGCAAACCTCGTGGTTACAAGCTTTTCTCCCAACGTTTGCAGGGGGAATGGGGATTTGCATGGCTTTGCAGATTGCCATTTCTGCCTACCTCGGGTCTTTAAACGACACCGAGACATTAGTGTCAAGGATCGCACTACCGGATGCCTGCCTACACAAGCTTCATCGCCCGAATGGAACAAGCCTGCCGCTACTATGCAGAAAAGTGGGGCCCATTGCCTGAGCCTATTTCACAATCGGCCTTGGTCTTTCAAGTAGTTAAGTCGACCCAGGGGCGACTCATGATTCAGGCGAACAACGTTAAAGAGCAGGCGCGACTCAGAGCCGCAATCGATCCGATGAGAGGAAAATGACTTCAAGCCATTCCCTGGCCGTAGCTGGGGACGATGCTGGGTGAGCATGTTCTGGCTTGCAAGAGAAGCGCCGGTAGCTTCTCAAGGCATTTGGCTTTGAGCGACGTAATACACCGGGCAATGCAGTCAGCCCACATACATGCAGTCAAAGAGTTGGTCAGTCTGTCAGTCAACAGCCAACCGCGTCCAAACGGCCTGACTTTAGTTCCATGGAAATAAGGTTGCTGTCTCGTATACGACGTCACTGTGCCTTGCACGTTGGCCGCTCCGTATGCTCGCTATACCAGCCGGGAGGTCGGAGCAGCCGTTCGCCTTGCTGAAGATCGCAAGTTGGCAAAATATCGTGAATTGGAGCTTTATCGTTCAACCAATCGCCTTCGAGACATTAGGCCCAATAGGAAAAATCACAAGGAGCTTTTTGGCGGAGCTGGGATCCAGAGTCGCTGCGTCAACCGGCGATAGAAGGGCATGGCACTTTTTGCTACAAATAATATCGGTTGAAATTCAACGCGGAAACGCTGCAACGATAATTGATTCAATGCCCACGGGCAAGTTACTTCCCTATTTGCCGTAGCCGAATCGAGCCGGCGTCATAATATTCTATGTGCAATAAAATGACCTAAATAAATTTTAATCGATTGAAAGGAAAAAAACAACAACAACAAAAAACGGCGTGAACATCGTGATATGCCATACTGTCACTTTGGGACACAGTGGCAGTGTTTCTTTCGGTCCGTCGATCTGGGTGTCGCCTCCCGTTTGTTTTGTTGCATCAGTTGGCCTGGCAACATTTCATGTCGAGCGCGTGTGAGACTTAAGATGATTGTGTAAACGGTCTTGCTTTATCTTTAATGCTTCTGCGGGTGGTTGTTTCTGGTTGTTGTTTTGTTATCTGACCTATATAAGACTCGAGACTAGGCCTATATAAGACTCTGCTATGATCATAAAAGGGAACACGCGAGGCGGGAGGAACGACGGCTGCTTGAAAGAGCAGAACGAGAGCCCTCAGCTTACATCGTGCGACCTCGTAGGGCGGGGAATCCGCTTAGTGACGGACAGGTAAAGAGCCACCTAACTAATCTTTTATTCAATCGTGACGTTGCGGCCGTATCTCCAATCGTACAGCATCCGCTTACATTGGAGCAGCACAACATGAATCTGCCTTTCGGGGTGGAGGAGGTGTGCCAGGTCCTACGGTCACTCCCGAAGAGAAAGAGCTCAGGGCCCGATCAGGTCTGCTATGAGCATTGGATCCAGTCACTCCCTCTCTTGGCAGAAACTCTTTGTGATTTCTTTAATGAAATTATAAAGAGGGGGCGGATGCCTAAAGTCTGGCATGTCGCCAGGCTTTCTCTTCTGTTCAAGGGTAGGCATGGTGATGACCATCAGGATCCAAATCTCTACCGTGGAGTGGCGTCAGAACGCACATTGAAGAAGATTTTCTGTAAATTGGTGATTCGGCGGATTGAGCACGTGGCTGAAGAGGCACTTCCACCGGAGCAATTCGGTTTTAGGAGAGGCCGAGGCACCCGTGATGCAATCCACGTTCTCCAGTCAGAAATCGAGCGAGCTGTGGCACAACCCAGAGGTCATCTGTATGCAGTCTTTATTGACTGCGTCAAGGCCTTTGACAAAGCCCCTCGCTATCTGCTGGTTGAAGCATTCCAACGAGCAGGAGTGGGTGGCTCTCTCCTGAGTGTAATAGCAAGTTTCTTTGAGGAGGACACCTTGTTGGTAGACGGTGAGCAGGGTGTATTGGAGATTAAGCAAAATGTGGGAACTCCGCAAGGAGACCCGCTGAGCTGCGTCTCGTTTACACTTCTCCTTGCTGACCTCGTCGGTTACGTCCGACAGGAGTACCAAAAAGCCGTGGTGGTGATGTACGCAGATGATATCGTGGTCGCTCATCGCGACCTAGGTGCCATCAAGCGCATTACCTCTATGATAGAGGCGTTCCTTGTCTCGAAGGGACTTGAGATAAACACCAGGAAAACCAAAGCCATGAAATGCAGGCGTGGAGGTCGATTGGCTGCCAGAGACGTTATACGTTGCTGCGGCCAACCATTGGAGTTTGTTAACTCTTTCCAGTTTCTTGGCCTTCGGGTTCATTATACGGGAACGACGTTCACAGCGCATATAAACGAAACAGTACGGAAGGCACTTGTCTCTCTTTACGGGGAAGTAGGCAATGTCCGAAGACTGTCCGTTTTCTCAGCAGTGAGGCTCTTCATGCTTAAGATTGTTCCGGGGCTGATGTATGGCCTTGACAGGGTGTGGAACCACCTCACACTGGCGAATTTTAACCAGCTTGAGAGGTGTTTCTCATTATATATGAAGCGAGTGCTTTGCTTGTCTATTCGAGCAAGGAGCCGCTTTGTGTATCTCATGTCAGGTTGTCCACCGGCTACTGAAACAATCCGACTAAGGCTGAAGATGCCGCGTACAGTACCATACGAATGTTTCATTTCTGAATGAGAAGCTAAAGTCGAACAGGCCAGACGGGAGGTCGATGGTTTGGACGTTTTCAATGCCGTGCACCTTTGGTCTGGTCCTGCATGTGACAGTCGCCACGTATACACCAGGTACATAGTGCATGGTTATCACTACCTGGTATGTTCAAACGCAGCCTTTCACGAGGAGTACGAGTTGTGCACCTGCCGGTTCTGCCTGAAGAGGTGTGCCAAGTACCATGCAGTGGGATGCACAGCGCTGAACAAAACATCGTTACACTACTTCTCTCGCCGAAAGCGTGAAGAAGATAGCGTATTATGAAGAAACATCGTGAACTGTATATTATACTTAATCTGAGTGAAATAAATCTAATTGGAAATTATTTCTTTTGTTATCTGACAATAGTGTTGCTATTAACAATAGTGTTGCTTGTTCAGTGAGTGGCCTTATTGATGAGTTCCGCCGCTACCGTTACTGGCTGCTACGTTATGTTGTTGTCAAGTCAGGCCAAGTCAAAAGCACCTTTATTCAAGAGTCATATATGCCTAAGTATACATTGTTTTTAACAAAATATTTAACATCTGAATATCATTAGAACATACATCAGGTCTGTCGACTTCGCAGACTTCGTGGAACTGTCCACGAGAATTGTTGTTGCTGTTGTTGTTGCTGCTGCTGCTGTCAATGATCATGTGCCAAACAATTACTCATCAGTAGCAAGTGTACCGATGATTGGATTAATTGCTGCTCCTAGAACTCATACGGTTACTTATACCGAGTGATGATATCGCTCTGGTCGTGGCATAAATTGGCGGAAAGTTTTGGAACAGAATACGTAGCCTATTCGTCGTTACTAGCGCCGTTGCTATACTGTTACTACTGTACTTCTACAACAACCGGTATTATTACTGGCGGTGAAAAATATACATAAGCTGGAGTCAGCCAAAAACCGGAGCGAGCCAAAACGACAACAACAAAAACATCGCCATCATTTAGCATCGTCAGCAGCAGCAGCAGCAGCAGTAGCATTAGCAATCGAATGCCAATGCTGTAATAACAATAACAGCATAGGCATATCAGCAATTTCTTTATAGACCATCATCCGCCCCTTACGGACCTTTGGAATGATGGAATTGCTGCGTGGCGTATCTTCAATGAACGAGTTAGCGGTCTACTATGTCAACAATTATCCTGCGGCGGCAGTAGCATACTCGAATACAACACGCGAACCGAGATCGATCAACGCTGATAGGCGGACGGGCGAATGGCCGGGCTCGAACGGCGGGCATCATGATGGCACGGTGGTGGTCGATGATGAATTTGTGGTCGACTCTTAACAATAACAGTAGTGGCTAAGTAAAAGCCATCCGAGTGGCGCGTCGACGTTCGAAATTATTATGGTTCATGCTATTGAATTCAAACGAGTCAAAATCGTTTATATTATAGTATATTGGGACGGACAGTTGGGTTCGATTCTCTACCGTCCCAACGCGCGCGCGAGAGAGAGAGAGAGAGAGAAATAGAGGGAAAAACAGTGCAGAACAGCGACCTCCAGACCTCAAAGCGCCGATCAGTTAACTATGTGCATAACAATGCACGTAATATATTATACGGAAAATAACAAATAAACAAGACAACTGAGTGTATTTGTACTTTACGCAATTCTGCGGGCAGAGCCGACAAGTGCATTGAGAGTACTGTTCGTGAAATTCACTGGACGAACACACAAGGTGGTGAAAATAGCTATGCACAATGCGCGAGAAATGTTTCTAGTCCGCCACGATTTCCGCCGCTGCCTTAGATACTTTTCTCCTCACTTTACCAAGCAGTGATGGAGCGATGCAGTTGTAGGCATGCGCAGACTCAGTCGAAGCACCTCGTTCATCGGCACACAGCCAGTCGAGACACTAGATAGATAGATAGATTTTCCTATAGCCAGCTCATTAACAATTGTGTGTCCCACTAGCTTCCGAGTGGTGCGGACAGTGCACGCCGCTTCACCTTTGCTAGAGGGGTCCTCTCCTTCGGCTAGGCCTACTCCGCCTTTTGACTTCGGCATATCTAAATGAAGGAGTTTTACAACTAGCCTGTCTCTTGTTTGTAGCCCCGGATTTGCTGTGTGCTGTGCTCTTAGCCAAAGACACCGTAGAGACCTAGCCAGATCATGGTGGTTCAGATGGCAAGCCCCAGGAGAATTTGATGTCGATTTGATGAAGTAAACTGACGTCCCCGGGGCTTGCACTTACGCCATTTTATAGAGCTCGGAGCTTTTACGGCTCTTTCAAGCCGATTCTGATATCGGTCATCAACGTCCACACCGGCAGATGCACGTTCGATTAGAGATCCGAGAAATAATAAACGCGAGTTCTCGTCACCAGTCTGGCGTCACGCGCCTTTACGCTTTACGCCCTAAGGATTGTTTTTGTTTGTTTTCTTTTAAGCCCCAGGTAGTGCTCAAGTGAGCCGCGATTTCGAGCACACCTGAGCCATCTAATTCGCTGCTTGACAATTTGTGAAACGATCGACGGAGCTCCTGCGTATATTATGGCGTAGGAATGTATCTTCATCCCGGGCGTTCGCACAGGAAAGTGCAACACCAGCCATCAGCTGCAGAATTATCACGTCACCTTTCTCCGCGTCATTTGATCCACTATCGATTCGGCAGTTGAAATCATCGCACACAATAGTGGGCACAGCCAGATCGAGAACTCACGGCACCGAACTTTCCGCTGCCGGCAACCTCTGTAGAAGAATCTATCGTTGAAGCGAAATAAAACATTGCAGTAGAAATCTACTTAGGCTAGAGTCAGGCAAAAGTTAGAGCCAGTCAAAGCAACAGCTGCAACAACAACAACATCATCGTCATCATCATCATCATTTTCAGCAGGAGTAGTATCAACAATCTGCTAATGCTGTAATGATTCGGTGAGGGTATTGAGAGGCTATATCTACGGTTTAGAGATAACGGCATCTACATTAACTGGTCAAAAACAGCAGTTGTTCAATTAAAAACTTAAAGAGGCCAAACGACAGTTATTACTGAGGTTTTTGCATGCGGTCGCACGCTTTATGTACTAGTTGAAACGACGTTCCTGGGTATCGTTTTTGACGAACGTCTGACGTTCCAGGCGTATGCGAAACATGTCACGAAAAAAAATGGTCAGTGGCGTAGACTCCATATGCCGCATCGGAAAATCCTTCCTCGCGGCAGTGTTTTACAGCAATGTACCACGCGTATGTACAGAGCCACCTGAAATATGGCTTGGAGGTGTACGGTCTTACTCATTCATGTATGTCATATAACTTTGCTTCATTTATTTCAAAACAGGGCGCTTTGCCTCGTCTTGAGTACCGCTCTCACAGCGCGTCTCAATAACAATAGGAATCAATACAAACTACGCTTAGCGCCCCCGTTACCATACCTAAGTAAATACATTTCGAGCTGAATCTCAGCCAAGATTTAACGTCCACGAAACTGCTTATCGCATTGCTTCATAGACGGAACCCCATAAATACAAATCGGTGCAACGGTGGGGCTCGAACCCGCGCACCTCCTATGTGTCTTCTCCGGTCGCGAGGCGCAGGCGAATGCGCTACGCCACCGAGGTCGCGTTACCATACCTAACTTCACCAAAGTCTACAAGTTACAAAGACTAAAGTCTCCCATGGTTACCCTTAGTGTTAGAGTAGTGCTTCCTGCTTGGCTTGCACCTCAGCACACTTGATTAGTAGATAAGTTAGCTTCAACTCAACAAAGTTAGCCAACCTCCCTCAAGTCCTCAACCTCCGTGTTGACGTTTCCGAAGCCCTGTTCTTCAATACGGTAGCGGTGACAAGTACGGCCTGGCGGCCTGACTGAATCGCCACGTCTATACCAAACAAAGAGTTCATGGCTATCATCACCTGGTCTGTTCGAATACGAGCTTCCACGAGGAGTACACGGAGTGCATCTGTCGACTGTGCTCTCAGGCGTGTACGAAGCTTCATGCGTCTGCCTGCCTCTGGCCCTGCGAAGAGATCGTTGGACTGCCTCTCTCGAATAACATGCCGCGAGCAGCTGACTGTATAATCTGTATAATGATCTATGTTATATGCATACTCAATATGAGTGAAATAAATAAGATGATGATGTTCTTCAATACGAATAGCCTTAATACGGTACGGTCGGCGGCTCCACCAACTACCACTAGGTAACCCGCATTCTGAGGGTTACCTCAGAATGCGGGTTACCTAGTGGTAGTTGGTTCTGTTGCTGCTGCTGCACAACCGCACCACCCTCCCTGAGAGGCGATTCGCGATCTTGCACCGTCTGTGAAGTGTGACAAGTCGCCTAGTCGCCATCATCTGTCTTCCGCTCCCCATTTCGCTCTCCTTCTTCCTCATTTGCTCTCCTCTCCACTGTAGCACTGCCCCTAACGGCTGTTAGTTACAGCATTCAAATCAGCTGTTCCCGCAGATTCTTCCACTTAAAGCACCATTCGCCGCCTGGTGCTACCCACTGCCTCTGATTTTGCTGCGCATCGCCCGATGCCTCACTATCAGAGCTGCAGGTGAGGTCCGTCCTCATGCCGCCGAGACATCGGCCAGCAAACGAGCCAGCCTCGTTCTAGCAGCAGCGGCGGCTGCGGTTGCGGCTGCGCTGAGACTGCGCGCCGAGGGCGCCACCTGGCGGCGTCACTGCAAATCAGCCGGATCGGATCGCACTGGAGGCTTTTTCGAATTCGAAGCACACCGATGCCGTTCTGGGATTTTGGAACCGGATTTTTGCCCGAGCCTACGTTTGGCGTGTGTTGTTGTTGTTGTCATCGTTGTTGTTGTCGTCGTCGGTGTTGTTGTTGTCGGTATTGTTGTGGTTGTTCCGTGATTCATCGTGTCTGCTGTGGTGGCTGCGCTGGTGGTGCCTGGATACTACCACCAACTACAATAGCCACAGCTCGGACAAGCTTGTGTACAGCGGCGGCGGCGGCGACGAATAACTAACTAGCCTGATCCTGGTCCTGGACACAAAAGCCAAGTGGGCTCTTTTCTTCCCCTGTACACTTCCCATTGAAGCTTCCTCCGCTGTCTGTCAACTGACACTGACAGCTGAGAGCGACCGCATCCACCACCCATGGATGGCTGAATCGACCGAACCGAATAAAGTCGCCGGAGTTAGTCGCGCGCGCTACTCAACCCTTGCTGAGCAGCGGGTCGCAGGCGAACTTGACGCAGCCGAACATGATTGATGAGTTATCCGAACGAAGACGTGTGTATGAATGGTTAGCCGGCGGCAAGACTCGGATCGATTCGTGGCATGTGTTTGTGTGTGTATCGTTAGCTGTCTACGTTATGCCATTGTGCAGGCAACGGCAATAGCAACGGCGACTCTGTAACGGCTCACCCTCTCACGGATTACATGCGTGTTCTGTGTTTGCTTTGCTTTGCTTTGGGTAGCCAATTAGTTATTCTTCTTCTTCTTCTTCCCAAGCCAATACGATCGTTCTTCATCGTTCTTCATTGTTGATAAGAGTGCGCTTGCAGTTGTGTCCGTCCGCGTTGGGAGGTACAATCAGTAGTGGTTTCATTCACTCCACCCATGTACATGCTCGTCCGGCTGAATCGACTGCTGACACGGGAAGCCGAAACAGAAAACCTATGTGTGCCGGCGTTGCGAGTCTTCAACGACTAAAACAACTACAACAACATCAACAACATTAGCCAAGAAGAATAGCAACATTCGCGAGCGTAACTTGCTAGTGTTGTTGTTG
Source organism: Dermanyssus gallinae (assembly GCA_003439945.1). Classification (NCBI taxonomy): domain Eukaryota; kingdom Metazoa; phylum Arthropoda; class Arachnida; order Mesostigmata; family Dermanyssidae; genus Dermanyssus; species Dermanyssus gallinae. The sequence goes on from QVRM01001737.1 coordinate 1,363,922, forward strand.
TTGCTGCTGCTGGTGACATTTGAAGCTAAGCTTTAGCCCGTTTGCTGATCGGAAGATCTCATGATGATCAAGCAGAGGGTACATTAGTCCTTCACGATGTTTGTGCGTGATCAGCTTGCACGATGTGAGTTCTCTTTCCAGATTGCTGTTGGCTGTGAGAACGGATAGGGCACATTGAGTTAGCATAACAATACATTATGCATAATATGGAAAACATCGAAAAAATCGTTTACTATATATATATATATATATATATATATATATATATATATATATATCAATATATATACAGGGTATCCGGAGCATTATTCAAAGGCGATATAGAGAACTGTAGAGCTCGTTAAAGCAAATATTTGCTTTTAATAAAGATATAATAATAACATGATAATTGATGGTCGTTCACAAAACTTGTATTGGCAAACATTCAAGCTCTATTAGTAGCTTTCACGTTCAATACAATAAATCATTTAGAGCGCTCAAACACGCATTGCGCATGTCACGGCCATTTTGGTACCAAATCTACGGCGATCCGATCCGTGGTTGCGGAGTAATTAAGGTTTTCCGGCTGGCATGTCGAGATTTAGTACATGCAGAAATGACGGGCACAATAGGCTGATGTATCTGATGAAGGAAATCATTTATGCATGCATTCAATCTCGGCATACCCACCGAAAAACCTTAATTACCGACCACGGATTAGATCGCCATAGATTTGGCACCGAAATAGTCCTCATGAAATGCGCATTTGCCTGGATTAAATACCCATGAAGGGTCGTAGGCTCTTAAGTTTAAGCTATTGGGCGTGAACGCTAACAACAGAACTTCAATTTTTGCGACTTCTCTTCTACACGAGCATATCGCATCTTCTAGCCGGCGCCGTATACTCCGCAGACAAAGGAGGATTTTTTAAAATATAACATACATAGTTTCTTAACATATATTCAGTACAAAACATGTCTCGACGCTCGCAATGGGCCTTAAGGGCTGTGGCACGGACGTCGAACTAATTTTCTCACGAACGTGTTCTTATACGGTTTCTGTATAGGAGGACTGTTTGTCTTACAATCGCACATGTTGTGCTCGCATGTCGAGCACACAACACCAGTGTCACAGAATTTTGTAATTTTACTCTCACCCCGAATAAGGCCGCCATGTTCCATTGAATAAGCAAATATTTGCTTTAACGAGCTCTACAATTCGCTATATCGCTTTTGATTTTTTCCTGGCGCCCTGCGTACGTACGTATTTACATACAAGGTCAGTCCGTATTTGACCGCCTATTCTGCGTAAGTCAACTCAGGGCAATTACTGGCGAACACTGCATTCTTATATAACCCCCGCTGATCACTGCATTCTTATATAACCCCCGCTGATCACTTTCAGTTCGGGATCTAATAAACCGCATACAAGCTCGTGTCTTTTTACACTTTCTTAATGACGGCAATGTGAGACAATGTGATATGTCGAGAGACTTGTTAGATTCTCGCTCAATCACACCCCCTACATAGTTGTCCAACGTAGATTAAATCGTGGCCGATCGGCAAAAACCGAAGACGGCATACTGCTTCGTGCCTGATGAGGGGGAGAATGATGACGGGGAGGAGAAAATGGCATCTAGCGAATCTATCTAGCTTTCGTGACCTTAGATAGTGTTTGCCTGGCTTCTATTGTATATGACTTGCTTAAAATGCATTCTGATGAACTGTAAAGCAACTATATGTATATGACTTGCTTAAAATGCAATTTTAATGAACTGTTAGCCTGCCGTAAGATAGAGGCATCGGGAAGTTGAGAGGTTTCTGTCGCGGGTATGGATACGACTATCTATGTGTGTGTGTGTGTGCGTTTTAAACTTTTCGGGCTGACCCTCAGCCAATATTTAACGTTAACGGGACTGCTTTTCGCATTGCTTCATAGACGGATCCCCATAAATACAAATCGGTGCAACGGTGGGGCTCGAACCCGCGTATCTATGTGTCTCCTCCGGTCGCGAGGCGCAGGCGAATGCACCACGCAACCGGGTTCAACATATGTGTGTCTTTGTTTATTACTAGTAGTTGGGTTCAGGTATACCGGTGTGGTGTAAAACCGTATTGAGCTAGATCGAAGGAGGTATTCAGGGTGAGATACCTTCTCAAATGTGCTATGAGGGGTTTTCAATTATAGAATAGACAATTTAAGGTTACGACACCGTATTCTGCACAAGTCTGTCTTGAAGGGTCTTTGCGTTAGCGGGAGTGCGACGATGATACGATGTCGAAGAGGTGTGATATTTCGCCGTCTATCAAAGGATTTCCCAAAGAGACGTTTGAGTGTTTTTTTTGGCTGAAAAGCCTAAATGTCTTCCAGAAAATTGGGCAGACAATGGAATCCTAAAAATGCCAGTCTCAGAACATTCGACGGACATGTGTAGATGCGTTAAGTTATGTTCCTGATCTCTTTCCATTGGCGTAAACATGTTAAGAAGAAAATGACGGCAAGTTTAATGTGCATGATTGACAGCCTGATAGTCGCTTAAGAACGCGGGCCCTCTGCGTATAATAAAGCACTTTTGATAGTGGTTAAAATGGACACATAAGTTTAAATTATAAGACAACAGGTAAAATAGGCACGGGGCGGTTTCGAATGTGCGGTCACAATGCTATGAACACCTAGTCTGATTTATTGAAGAAAATTGAAAATACAGTGCGAACGCTCGAGTATCTTCCTATATATATATATATATATATACTTGAAGCAAAACAAATGACTACTGTCATGAGAACACGGGCTTGTTATATATATATATATATATATATATATATATATATAACAAATATGTCTGTAAATATGTCCGCTACTTTGTCGGCCGCCCTACGTTTATATTGCTCTCGGTCCTTATGTTCATTGGCGGCCTCTCTCATTTTGAAAACTTTTTCGCCTTCGTGTTGCAGGGAAAGATCTTGTCTATCAGGGTCGGCTGAAGTCATGGCTGACCGGTATCGACGGCGTCGAAATAACCGACGATGACCGAATCGTGGTGGAGAGCCAGGGAGTCGACTCCACCGACGGCGACAACGATAGTGACGACGACGACGAGGATGACGGCCAAGAAGCCGATGGTGCGACCTCAGAGGATGGCGCGACCTCAGAGGATGGCGCGACCTCAGAGGATGGCGCGACCTCAGAGGATGGCGCAACCTCAGAGGATGGCGCGACCTCAGAGGATGGTGCGACCTCAGAGGATACGCAAGTGCAAGACATGATGAGGCTACTTGAAGCGAACCCGAACCTGTCAATGTCGACGGTGAAGAAGGTCTTCTTCGATACGTACGGCCGGGAGCTGGTGATCCAAACAAAGCTAAAACGGTGGCTGCAAGACCTACCAGGCATAATCGTTAGTGACACCGACGCCGTACTGCTGGTGCTCAACTCGTTCAGCGGCGACTTCCCGCAGCGCGCGCGAACTCTGCTCGAGACACACACGCTCGACATCGAGCAGTTCATCAGCGAGTATCAGAAAGCCTATGGCGTCCACATTCGAGATCTCAAGGGGCTGAAGAAGGCGCTCAAAGCCCTGCCGGGCGTGTACGTGCTCAAGGACAACGTCCTCGCCCTCAAGTTGACCGACTTCGACACGGAAGATTTTCGGGAGAACGCTCGGGAGATCCTTGACAGTAGCGGCGACGTTTCGCTGAAAGCGTTCATCGAATTGTACCTCGATGAGTTTCGAAGGAAGATCGTGGATGTGCAAGCTCTGAGTCAAGGTCTACGAGCAATTCCTGGTGTCGCTGTGCGGGACGATACGGTACGCGTAGTCGGTACGGATCGGGCTACCATTGGCAGACTGCTCAGTGGAATCGTTCAACAGAAGACAACGGTCCACCAAATGCGCGAAAAGTTTGAAAAACAGGTACGAGGTTACGACCCTTACCGTAGAGCAAAATGTATAGGTATGCGTTTCAAGTGCGATTACTGTGTTGCGGTATTTGGAGGACGCGCTCGCTCATATACAGCACCTCTGACGCTTCTCTGCTATGGCTTAAGGGTTATTCTGCCTTCGCTCGTGGTTGCGGGCTGATTTAGCTTACTGAGGGCGACGCCACTTTGTTTGTACTTCCTAACTTCGTGATGGCAAAGCTATTATCTTCAACACTCGGCGAGGATTATAGTTGAGTCGGTATAGAGGGGTCAAGGATTATAGCCAGTCGAGTCCGGTGGCGTGGTGCATTTGCGTGCGCCTCGCGACCGGGGGTAGACACATGAGGTCACGGGTTCAATTTCCACTGTTGTACATTTGAATTTATTGGAGTTCGTATTATGGAGCAATGCGAGAGTGATCTCGTGGTCGTTAAATGTTGGCCGAGAGCCAGCCCGAAAAAGTTTTTTTAGCTAGGCTGAGCTAGACGAGAGATGAAGTCATCTGTTTAGTAGCGTGTTTTATCATGCCTCTCTAATTAGTCAATATTTTATATATATATATATATATATATATATATATATATATATATATATATATATATATATATTTATATATATATACAGAACAATATAACTACGTTGTGATGAATCTCTCTCTCCCTCTCTGTGTTTGGATATTCATCACAACGTATTTATGTTGTTCTGTGGATCGATTTAAATGCCGTGTGTGCAGTTGAGTTTGGCTTAAAGTGATGCGAAGCTTCTAGTGAAATGGAGCTATTAACACTAGATCTCAATGTAGTATCGCCAATGCGATTGACCACTAAATGTTTATGTACGCTCAGATCAGTCACAAGTAGTGTTACACATACTACAGCGTGATATATAGTTTTGCGTCTGGTTGATACTGAGCTACCGAAACGTTACAGGTTGGCATGCCGATTCCAAGCGACCAGCCTCTGGCAGCGTATCTCGCTGCTGCTTCGTTACGGTCGGACGGTTGCTTTGTCGATACACTAACAAAGGTATGTAAGTGCATTGTGGAGAAACCGGACATTGTTGTCGCACAAATATACTCCATTTAACATAAAAATATTGTGATATATATATATATATATATATATATATATATATATATATATATATATATATATATATATATATATATATATATATATATATATATATATATATATATATTTCTATGCAGAGCTTGCAACTCGAATATACACCGACGTTATGATTAGTCTTCCGCATAATATAGTACACGACATTCTGTGATAATGCAGTAGAAAAACAAACTTGCAGTCGGGTCAAGAGGGGGGGGTGGAGGAAACTGACACGCAATGCCAAAAAAAGTTCTATAATAGAAGCTATAGCTCATCATTATCATCGTATTTATTTCACTCATATTGAGTATGCGTATAGCATAGATAATTATGCAGATTATACGATTATACAGTCAGCTGCTCGTGGCATGTTATTCGAGAGAGGCAGTGCAGTGATCTCCTCGCAAGGGCCAGGCAGGCAGACGCATGAAACTTCGTACACGCCTGAGAGTGGACAGATGTACTCCGTGTACTCCTCGTGGAAGCTCGTATTCGAACAGACGAACAGACCAGGAATAGAAGCTATAGCTTAAACGATCAACAAAGGTCCGAAAAACCTTTGGTTATAGATGTAGACGCTATGCACAGGAACAACGAGGCCTAACAACGTCACCATATCCACCACCCCGGGAGAACTTGAGGGTAATCATACGATTATCAGAGCGTTCAACAGATTTTATATAGATAATTTTCTGGCTTTTTATTATTTTACACGCCAAACTGCTTGTATAAATACTGTAATATAAAATAAATAAATTTGATTCGATTCGTTACTTCTGTTCATCATTGCCAAACTCAATTCCTCCTGGATCGGCGGAATGCGAATTGGCTAGAAAGCATCAACAGTCCCAAAAGTTAACGTATGCGGACACTTAGGACTTTATATTTTATTTCATTTTATTCCCATAATGGATTATGATGTGCTGTCGGTAACAGATCAAGGTTATCTTTGAAAACAATCTCACCTTGGCGATGACGTATCTGCGTTATTCTTATATGATAGCCTGGGCTGGGAAGTTACTGATAACCCAGCATTTTTCACAGACGTTGAACTTTATTTTATTGGCTATAATTATTTAATTGTAGAAATATTCACGTTTTTCTAGTCTGTGTATACTGGGATGCAACATTTTCCCGGCTCCAAGGGACGCCGATAATTATATAGAGTTCTAGCCCTTGAGTTTCAGCCCCCTCACCTTGGCGATGACGTATCTGCGTTATTCTTATGTGATAGCCTGAGCTGGGAAGTAACTGATAGCATAAAATGTTGTACAGAGCTTGAACTTTATTATATTGGGATATAATCATTCAATTGTGGAAATATTTACGTTTTTCTAGTCTGTGTATACTGGGATGCAACATTCCCCTGGTTCCAAATGACGCCGATAATTATATAGAGTTCCAGCCCCCTCACCTTGGCGATGACGTATCTGCGATATTCTTATGTAATAGTCTGGGCTGGGAAGTTACTGATAACCCAGCATTTTTCACAGACATTGAACTTTATTGTATTGGCTATAATTATTTAATTGTAGAAATATTTACGTTTTTCTAGTCTTTTAGTAATGCTGAAACCTCTCAGCATTAATATGGGGGATTACGGGAATCGTGATGTGCATGCGTCACCACAGCCAGTGACTAGTGTGGGACTCACAAACCCACTAACACCCGCCTCCCCCCAACCCCCAGGGAACGGTAACTGCTAGACATCGCTTCGTATACGTTTTTCTAGTCTGTGTATACTGGGATGTGCCATTCCCTCGGCTCCAAGTGACGCCGATAATTATATAGAGGTCCAGCAAATTGTTACTTCAGCTGGCAGGAAAGCAAAGAACAGCGCGAAAAACGTCAGCTGGCCGAACCTTGCCCGCGAAGTGATTAGATGATCGTCTAATCGCCGGACATGCCATAACCTTTTTATTGCTTCGATATTCTAAGATGTTAAGCATTCTTTTGCTAGCGATTTAAAAAACGTTTTTGATTAACTTCTAACATCGCTTCACAGCAGCGGAACTAGGTACATATTGCGAGACAAAATGCCTTCGCTATCCAATTTCCAAACCAGTGGCAGTGGCACGCTTTCTTTGCACGTATACTGGGAATGTTGTTTGGTGCCCATGTGTCTGCTCTCAAACCACCGTCGTCAACTGTTGTTCATGGTCGTATTGGCTTATGATATGCATATCTTTGTTTTAGTAAATATTCTGTGCCTCCAGTGACTTCATTCGATGGTTCATTTGCGGTCTTTTCTATATATATATATATATATATATATATATATATTTATTTATATATGCGCATATGTACTTGCTTACCGTTTGTAGATCGTAAAGCGGGCGCCGATGCCCAACGACAGGTCGCTTCGTAACCCCCAGCCGGCCGTGGAGGATATCAAGCCGGACGAAGAAAAGAAGATTCGAGCCGTGTTCGGCAATCAGTTGTGGATGACGGCTACCAAATTTATCGAGGAGTACGGGCGCCAGTTCAGCACGAAGATCACCATCGGCTGGGTCAAAGAGCAGACTCTTCGTATGAACTATTTTGCCTTACGCAACAGCAAAGTGTTCATTAGTCAGGCAAGCAATCAAACACGGGCGATAGCCCTTTCCGTAAAATATTTTAACTTAAAACTTTAGTTGTTACAATTGTCGAAAGTTTGCTATGGACGATATTTTAAGTTCGACAATAAATTTCAATGTATTAATTGAAAATAAGTTTGCCGTATCGAGAAGACAGCCCCATAAAAAAATAGCTCCGGCTAAAACGGCGGATTCCGGCTGAAACCGGCGGCTGTGTAATTTAAGGGTGTGCAAGTATTGGCGGCTGCTGCTTGCTCAGTATTTGGTAGGGTTGAATTTTGTTCACTCATAGCATTTTATTGATTGCATGATTATGCCTGCTTTTGTTGTTGTTGTCGTCGTTTTTGTTACTGTTTGGTTGCTGTTATGCTGATTGATTGCGTTTGTGACGATCCTGATGTTGTTCTTCTTATACATAGATGCCGATTCTTGAGACTGAACTGCTTTTGCAAGCAAACTGCTTTTGTAAGCCTTTGTTTGCTGTCATTTGATATCAGGTGAACGAAGCATGCCATATTGTCTACTTAGTGCATTTCCTGGGACGTCTCCACGTTAAACTGATTCGGCCTTACTACCATACTGTCTTCGGTCAAAGGCTTACGGCACGAAATCTCGATGAACTGCTCAGCTCTCGGACAGACATTATTCGTGACGGGGATATCATTGACGTAAGTATTGGACGCTAATATACATGTTTTACACACAGCTGAAACCTCTTAGCATCTGCTGCCTCCTGTGTGATGACTCCTCTCGGTAAGGCAGAGACACGTAAAAGTAGCATAAGGATTAACAAGATTTTACACTATAAGAAGAAGAGGAAAAAGAAGAAATACTTCTACCCGAACAGGGCTCAGTCCCACAACAATGCTTCGTTTTATTTTTAAATTGAGCATTAACCGCCCAAACTACTACTGCTTGTTACAGAGATTTCTGTAGACGGTAGTATGCGCCCGATGGCAGCTATCATCGTTATCTTCATATTCAGTATCTCTATTTCTGATAATCGGCGATGCTATCGGCTTGGTTGTCTTTCGTTGTCTTATGACGTTTGACGTAATAACCTCATTGCGTTAGATCTGATACACGTGAAAGGTGAACTCAATGCCGTGAAATGCTGACACGTACAGCAAGGGAGTAGGGCAACGAAAATTAGTGTCGTCGATATCACTTTGAAGGCCTTTGCAGGCAACACGCCTTATTAAATCAAAATCTGGTTTCCGTTGCCGTTGAAGTCCTTTAGTAGGCGCACTTGGTTGGCATGTGATATGACTGTGACGGCGTGACCTGAGTAGCTGATTCGCAGTACCTCCATGGCTTCGGGTGGGCTCGATTGCAGGTTCGATTCCGACAGCGGGGATCAATGTCTTGTGCTAGAAAGTGCCAGGATTGTATAAGCAAGCTAGGAAAACAGATGAAACACTTCGGTGGCACACTTGGATCATGTACTTGGCCATTCATTGTTGTTACATAAAGGCCCACATAAACGTGCAGCATTTCCGAAAAAAACCCATAAAAATGTCAGCATGAAAAAACAGCGTGAGAAGTCCTTTATGGCGATACAGTAAAAATATTTATTTTGACCCTCTGAAATAATTACCTATGATTTAATCAGGGGGGGGGGATACGCAAAAAAACTGTTGGTGAATATATATATATATATATATATATATATGCCAGGGGCCAACAACCGAGGCTTCAGAAGACAGCGCAAGTAGAAGGTTATTAAACTACTCACCGTTAGAGCCGTTGTAAGCAAGTGACCATATTTATGTGCGTACGAATTGTGCGATGGTAGCGATCCAGAGTAAAGGCTACCTCCGACCTTCCTGTTGAATGAAGTTGCCCAACCGGAATATATATATATATATATATAGCCCGGATTTTTTTTGAAGATCGATAGGGGGGATTGTAGAGCTAGTTAAAGCAATTTTTTTTAGCAATGCAGCATGGTCTCTGAGAAGTGAAGTGAGAGTGAAATTACTAAAATCTGTGGCGCTGGTGTTGTTGCCCGACATAGGAGTGCAACACGTGCGATTGCGAGACAGCCAGTCATCCGATACAGAAACTAAGAACATCGTCGTGTTCCAAAGAAAATTCTGCTTCGTTCAGAATACGTGACGCATGGTTGTTTAGAAGAAAATTTGCAAAAGTTAATGTTTTTCTGTAGGCTGTTAAATACCTCAAAATTGTAATCCTCGGACTATTCACAACGCTCAGGACGTACACATTCAGGCAAATGCGTTCATTACGATAATTTTGATACCAAATCTATGGCGGTTAGATCCCGAATGGGGTGGCATTTAAGGTTTTCCGGAGATATTGTCGAGATTAAATGCATGCAAGAATAACCCACTTCATGAGACAAATCACTCGTCATTGCTCTAGAAGCACACAACTATTTAATATCGTACAATAGCTGCTCGAAGGTACCTCCGTGAACCACTATACACGTAGAGATTACGTTGGACGTCTTGAAATATGAGTATAGAAGGACTGGTTGTCGCAGCAATGGCACATTTTGCGCTCCTAACACGAGTATCACATATTTTAGTAATTTCACTCCCACTCCGAAACAAGACTTCTCAGAGACCATTGAAAAATAATATTTGCTTAAACTTTTTCCAAAAAAATTGAGTATTTTAGCGATATAGGGAACTATAGAGCTCCTGTGAAAGAGATAATAATATTGAAAAACCGACAAAGATGTTATTAGAACGCAAATTGTCGGTAATCTTGTTTGCTCAGTTGAGACCTAGTGATTAGGCAACAATAAATTGTCCAGATTTCCACTGCAGTACTGGCGTGCTAATTGCAAGCTCTTTATTCTAGAACTCTTAGACTTGGCCGAAAAAGACGGCTGTTTCAATCTGGATATGCCTTAACCGAGAAATATCTGTGTACGTTGGTGGCGTTAGATCCGTAAACCTTGCAGTATCCCGCAGCTCGAGCATATTCGCGCGTTGAACGATATGGATCAGCAGTTTCGACGTCTGATCGTTGACCTGATGAATCAGCGACAATGGGTGGCCGTTGAGGAGATTCGGAAGGATCACCACGTCGAAGGCGATATAGAAGAGCTAACAAAGCGGCTACGCTCGATGCCCGGCTTTGCGGTTATGGACGGTTGGGTGAAATTATGTGGCACCGCGCGATTGGTGCTGGGTGTCGTGCTCAGTAAGATGCTTGTATGGTTTCGCGAATTGCACGAGAGCGAAGTTCCCCGAATGTTTGAAGTTGTGTATGGGATCAACCTGCTCGCTTTGGCGCCGACCGGTGTCACCGTCGACACTGTCGTCAACTTAGCAACTCACGTCAGGAGACACGACGATGGTCGGCTGACCACTATACAATGCCCGCTGAGTTTACACATCTATCTGCCTAAAAACGTAGACGAACTGAAAGCCCAGCTGGAACGTGATCGTCGTGAACAGCTTCCGCGGCTCATAAAACTATTACAGTCACATCCCGGCATGGTGGTCACTGATGTAGAGAAAGAGTTTGGCCGAGCCTATCGGACCTTCTTGATGTTGCCGCACTACACGCAGCAGTACCTCAGAGAACACCCCGAGTTTCTGGTCAGAGAAGACCGAGTCTACCACGTTAGCTGGTGTGCGCGTAAAAATAGCAGCTGCCGGACATTGTCTACAACATTGCCGGTTGCACTTGAAGCGCAGAAGGAGCCGTCTCGTCCGGCTACAAGCGTTCCTCTTTCAGGTGAGTCGTGGCGCCTTCAAATACAACCATACCAAAAATGTTACATCATACTACAATCATGTTTTGCTGTTTGCTAACAAACGGGTCGTGCCAATAAATGAGCAGGAGAAAAACTCGCGCAGGCGCAGACCGTTTCGAGGTGTTACTAGAGAGAGAGATAAGCGGGTTTTCTCTGAGGGAGAAAATAAAGGCTGCTAAATACGCCGTCGGGGGGTCGCCGCCTTTTCAAACGAAGGCCTGAACGGACTCAAGCCTCGACAGTTGTGTTGACGATCACCTCAGAGGCGACCCGCAAACCCGTTTTCGATAGTCCGTCAGTGGCCTAATTTTGTGTCGCGTGGCTACGTTCTCGGCGCCAATCTAGCAGAGTCGGGAAAGGTAGCGGAAACTGTTGGCATCATTTTAATTAGTCAGGCCTCTAAGCGTGTGGCCTGCTATTAAGGCAATTATGCACATACGTCTCGAGCGTGTAGCAGCAAAACAAGGGCAAGTCTGAACTTTTTAGTCAAAATCCTAACTCATGGTTGCCACTTACGGACTTTTTTTTGTTGGCTTGTGTTGCTGTGTCATTGATGCCCGTTAAATTTACTGAATAGTGGATTCCCAAAACAACGAAGTAATCGTCAACACCGACTCCGCAGACTCCGTTGAAGGTGTGATGGAAGATTTAGGCAAAGCTACCGACAATCATAACAGCGACAACAAAGACAGCAACACGCATGTCGTGGACGTCACGCCAACGATCTCGTTGTCAGCAGCAGCAGCCGGTAAGTGGTCTCGTACTTTAGCACACCTTTCTTCCTGCTGTTGGTATACAATTATCATAGATTTAGGCACCTCTCTCTAACTCTGACACTTAAGCCCCACAGTAGTCTTTAAAAGGTGGGTTACGAGAGCAACTGAATGCATCTAGTTAACTGAATTTTTTGTAAGTGAATCTCTATCCATGCATGTTACGACCAAGTACGCGAGCAAGGTGGTATCTAGTGTTTCACTCTAAAGCTATTGTAAGCAAGTGGGTGATACGTTGGCATTTTTTAAAAATATCCTCGGTAAGGTCGATTTGGTTGTCCAACTGAACAAGGAACTCGGCAAAATTTCCAAGACGAAAAAAACGCTATTTTATTGGCTTTGTGTTAGTTGCGCTATTTGACTGTGTCTCTTTTTATGGCATTGAACATTCCATTAATATATCATGACTAATCTGGGAATTTGAAGTAGAGAATAATACAAGTGCTGACCGGCTGCCTTTCACTGCTGGGATTCGTAGACCTACTTTGCTCCACCTACTTCTTGCTGGTTCTTCGTTCTTCATCGAAGTGTAGCTTGTGCAGTCTTGTCGAATAAACGTTGTCACTTATAACGGTGATTTTTGTCGTGCTTTTTCATGGCAAGGTAGATTTCCACGAATGCTACCTGCTCTTTCATCCGATCACGAGTTATCGCCCGTGTTAAGTAGTTAGGTTTGCACTGAATCCTCCATCTTCATACGGCAGGAGGCGTACGCAGCGTGTCGTCCTCCCGTTGCGTTGTATATATAGAGCATAGGGACACAAAATAGCTCAACATGACAACACGTCTGTGAACGTAGCACGTGTAGTTAACGCTTTCCTCCACTTACTTCACTTCCGCGTATCGTAACTCGGGCGTAACAGAGCAACAGGAAAAGGAGAACGTCGTCGAGCTGCTACGCGACCGCCACCACTGGGTGAGCGTAGAGGCGTTTGTCGTCGAGTATCAACGACGATTCGGGCAGAGCGTCAGCGTCGCCTGGCTCCAGACGAAGATCGATACGCTCGACGGTCTGGCGCTGCTCAACGACAAACTGCGCTTGATGCCGATGCGGCCCGAGATCGGGCTCGACTACGTCAAGTATCTTGTCGCGATCTGCGGAGGTCTGCCCGTCGATCGGCTGGCCGGCTGCTTCCGAGACGCGTACGGGATGCGGATGCCGCCGGGCACACTCGAGAGGCTGGCGTTTACCGACGGCCTCGTGTTCGTCCAGCGAATACCAGCTTTTTCGTTTACGGTCAGTACGGAAGTTTCGAGGCAGTACACAGTGTATGTACGAGTACATCAGCTACTTGTGCTGCTGCTATAACTACAACTTCAACTTCAATCATGCTATTTAGTGCTATTTATTTCGACTTTTTCTTATGTTAGAGGGAAATGTATATATGCGTAGCACCCGGGATGGGTAGCGTAGGCTAACGTTGTTGGCATAAAACTCACGGAAAAAAGTCTAACCTAAACAGCCAGAGTAAGCCAGGAGATTGCAAGCGCGCTTGAGATGGTGGCTTAAAATCGACTCAGGGTCGACTCACACGATGAAGCAAGAGCACATGTTCACGCGGATCTAAGAAAATGAAGGCGAAAATCAGCCCAAACAGATTGAAATACAGAAGCACACAATACTACGAAGGCGATAACGCATTTAACAGCCAAGATTAATGAGCTTAACAACTGATGAAAGAGAACGTACCTACAAAAGTAGAGATTAAGAAGACTGCACGAGACTTCTAGTTAGAACAATAAGTAGGCTTTCGGAAATGATCAGATATGTAAATAAGATGATGTAGGTGAAGGAGGTAAGCTGACACATAGACCCACCACCAGCGGTCAGGGAACTGGGTAGACGCAGTTGAGGCTACCGATGGCCTAAAATGTACCCCAGGATTAGCCTTTGGGGGGATCAATACGGCTAACGCAGAATTCCGTAAAGTAAACTTCTAAAAAGCTTACATAAGTATGGAGAGTTCCCGTTTCCTCACAAACTGGAGATGGAAGACGCGAGAAAGATACGAGTATTTAAATGCTGCATGGCGAAATGCGAACTAAAGCTTAAACTTTGCATAAACAGAAAATGAGGCAATGCGGTAGTGGACTGGCGGCCAGATCGTTACAATAATTGTATTAAAATAAAGGGAAACTTCAAAAAAGTGTACAAGCCCAGAAAATAGGGAGGAAAGGCGTAAATGGTGAGCTTCTCTTTAAATTAGGGAGACCAAGAAGGCCAACAGGCGTTTGCTACAAACATTAGGAGTAAGACTAAGCTGGAAATTTAGCTTAAGCCCGAAGCCCTTGATGCGAGGATCATCACCAGAGGCCTAGATAAAACAACAAATGTTGAAGATATCTCTAATGCCCTATTGAGCTGATTCGCGCCGATGAGCGAGACTCATCGGCGCGAAGCGGCCATAAAAAGGATAATAAAAAGTCAATTTGATGGTAATCACTCCTCTCTCGTTCGGCTTCCAAAAGCAATGGATGGGGTGCTCTCGCAGCCAATCCCAACACCTGAAAGGTCACGAAATAGTTGAGCCATCTTTGCAGCTTTAACAGTCAGAGGGTTGGGCATATTGCAAATTACTTTAAAAAGACAAGACTGAAGGAAAAACTGTATTTGATTCGGCGAGAGTTAGCATATCGGAAAGAATGCGGAGATAGAATTCCTACCTGCTATACGCGCAAGGCACGGCGCCTGGCGACGATGTAAGAATATTGTAAACCACGCTAGCTAGTGCGATGTCTCTCTATGTAGTTTTTTGGGTGGCCCTTTTCATTTGAAAATGTTCTATATGCATAATCAATATGAGTGAAGTAAAGGTGATGGTTTGAACATTTTCTACAGCAGGGATTTCCTCCATTTATTCGGAACCTGTGAAACCTGAAAATCAAACCGTGAGGGCAGGAACGCAATGTTGATGGTGTGACAGCTGCTTCTTCTGATTCGTGTTTCGGTTTTGTATTGAGATCGCTCCCCCCTAAGCACTCTTTTGTTCTTGTATTGATATATGGGTGTTTTGACAATGCGACGTTTCTGTATGTGACGCTTTGTAGTTGTATCTGGCGGTTTCTCCGTTTTGAGCATTCGCATGTCTCGTAGCTTGGATTAATTTGGACACTTGTCTGTTGTAGGTCATGAAGGAACTGGTGCCGCTTTCATCACTACAACGCAGGGTGCTCCTCTGCCTTATGCAGGAACGCCATTGGATGGGCGTTGAGGAGGCCTACGACCAAGCCACGTTGACGTCTCTGTCCGCCTCTAGGGAAGACTTAGAGCATCTGTATCGTGATTTACCGGGCGTGGCCGTCGTCGATAGCCGAGTGAAATTTTTTGGCTGCCATCCGCTCGAGATAGCGAAGCGACTCTCGAGACTCGTGTTCTGGTTTCGTATGCTTCCGCTGAGTGAGATTGCCGCGATTTACTTGCAGGTGTTTGGCATGGCACTCCGGGTCACTAACCTGCAGGACATGCTTAAGCAGTGCGGGCACGTGGCGTTAGATAGAGATACCGCTTGCAGCAAGCTTAAGCTGCCCGACGATCTCAAACTGCCGGTGCAAAGCGACGCGCGTAGGACAAAACTGCTCAATGACTGCGCGCGCCAGTTGCAGCGGCTTCGCGCGTTGGTTGCGACCAGTGAACGAATTGCCTTACAGGAGCTCGCCACGCAGTACCGGACACGATACCAGACGTTCGTGATGACTGCGACGGACGGCGAGGATCTTCGGTCCTACCTCGAAATCCACCCTGAGTTCAAAATCGAAAACGACATCGTTCGTCTGCAAAGCAGGCTTGCCACCGACAGCAACCGCGTGGCGGAATCGCCTGTCGCCGTCGAGAGCGGCAGCAACGCCAGAGGCAACAGGACGGGGTCGACGGGCCGCGTTTACGGGAAACACCATCTTCACGAACTGTCGGCTGACATCGAGGACGGACCGAACGTTCGCGACCGCTGTAAAGCTATTCTGAATCGACACCCGAACGGACTGGAGGTGAACTTATTTTTGGCCGCCTACCATGAGCGGTACGGTGTGCTGCACTTCGGGGAGAAGTTAAAGCCCTACGTTGAGGAGTTGGGCTTCATCATCGTCGACCAAAATATTTATGACCGAGCGCCATTGGACCTGCGCGCGTCGATTACGACGCCGAGTTCGACGCCGAGCGCCGGGTCGTCCGGCAGTTCGGCAGACTTTTTTCCGGACTCGAGCACGCGGTGGTTTTCCCTCGATCTACTCTACGCTCGCCACCGAGAGAAAGTCGGACACGACATCGGCATGGGAGCTTTCGTTGCGCATCTGCGCAGAACACCTGGCGTGGCCATACTCGGAGGGTGCGCATCTAACCAGGGCACGTCTGGAGAACTTAATCGTATCGTTCAGTTGGTCGCCATGCTCGGCGATGTGCACTTTTCAGAAGTGCGAAGCCGCTACGAGTGGTTCTTCGGCATGCGACTGATCCCTGACGACGCGCAGCTGATGGCAATTTTCGCAAGTGCCGAAAGTCTGAGATTACAGGGCGACGTGCTCAGTTTGATGCCGTGGAAGTACTTTAGCACCCCTCCAACGTTTGATCGTTCGCCGGCTACTCTGCAGGGTAACTGGATAAACCAAAGTGATCGGATCCGGAGATTGCTAAGGGAAGCGCCTCACCATAAATTGACTCTAGCCGAGTTTCCGGGCCGATTCCTGTCCCAATTCGGGGTAACTCTAATCCACCCGTACGGACTAGAAGACTATCTAACTAGCCTGGACTTTGCACTCGTTTGCGAGGGCTACGTCATGCTTGTGGATCTAAGGAAGGTGACAGAAGAACCAGCAGCCTTGTTTCCGAGATCAAGTCCTGTTGTAGAAGTTACCTGTTACAACAAGGCGTTGACAGACGACAGCAAAACAGGCAGTCCAGTTCAGGTACTCGACCCAGCACAACCTGCCCCCCAAATACTAAGCAATGGTTGGCCGCAACACATAAGCCATGGACGCAGCAATACGCCTATCGATAAGGCCGAATCCTCGGCGACACTCCAGCAAATTTCAGTCGACCCTGTGTCCAAGGATATGGTGCCAATCGCGCCTTCGGCGATTCCCAGTCCGGACGGATGTTCCGCGGAGCCAAGTAGGAGCCACCGAAGTCTAGACTTCCATGGTGGGGATCCCGACAGCGTCGGGGTCTCCAGTATAGAAGACCTACGGGTTCCGCTCATGGAGGTGCTCGACTCATCGGGCTACCTCGAGTATCCGACTGAACTGCAGGCGCGTTTTCAGGAGACGATCGGCACTGAGCTGCCGATCCAAGACAAGGACCTTTTTCTTGTTCAGCTTATTCGACATTTGCCCATCCTCATAAAGTCGAACGGTTTTGGTGCTGTCTACGTAACGGTTCAGCAGGAAATAACCGACGAATCGCAAATGCCCTACGGTGATGACCAGAACGGGATTAAAGTGGAACCCGAAGAAGAGCTGGAGGAACTGGACGTGTGGGATCTTCGACTGCCGCGACTCCTCGAGTACCGTATGGGACCTGATGCAGTCAATGCTGCAAGATGTGAAGCTAAAAACTTCCTTAAGGCGCACCGCACCCTTTCCAGCTATATTGATGCCTGCACCCGTTAGTGATACCGCCTTTCGAACTGTAAATCAACTGCCTTACATTTGTCACCGAGCATGGAGTTATGATGTGGAATCTTGGCTGTGGGACGAAATAGCAGAAACGCCATCGATGAAATACCCCAGTTTTGTATTAATGACCTCTGTTCGACCAAAAAGCTCTCCATGCCTGTGAAAATCACAACGGACAACTGCCATGGTTTGACTGTTCCGTTAATTGTATTTATTATCATTTCTATCATACGACAGCGCGTGATGTGATATCTCCAAAATGTTGACGGCTTGCCAAGCGTAGTTCATATGGACATATGTACTACTCCGATACACATACCCACACGCGGGTCTATAGTGTCTTCTAAATTACGATATTATATATAAATATCGAAGCGATATTTTTATTGATTTTATGTAATGATGCAGTAGTTTTAGTAGTTTTTACTTTGCAATATCTTACTTAATTCCACGCATATTTATCGTTCATTTTATTGTACATAGAGAATACATGTGACTTGTTACTCTTGTGATGGCCTCAATAAATGGTAATATGTTTTGCCACGTGTTTGCATTGAATAGTATCGTTGTAACGTTGTTCTAGTCATATATATATATACAGGGTCATTCATATCGTTATGTACTTACTTCGAGCTTTGGTAGAACTCGGCAAGAAAATATTTTTTCCCAATGGAAGGAGGACGCGGAAACGTCTTGTTTAGGAGAGAGTGAAATTTATAAAAGTAGTTCTTCTGCTTTTTCTTCTCCTACATAGTTGTGCAAACCTCGCAATAAGCACATAAGGATATGAATGACTTTGTATATATATATATACTGGTAATGAGACAATTGGAACGCCACAACATCGAGCACATTACCTTCCCCTTTCCTTGCCAATTCGGATTCAGTGGATTGCGTTCTACGGAACAAGCCCTTGCACATTTATTGGATTACCTCAGGGACGTCTTCGGTCTCTTTATGCTTTATATGGAAACTTTATTCGTAACTTTAAACGACCAGATCGCAATGCTAGCGCCATTCGTGCAGGCAAATACTCAATATCACATACCCAGGTAACGCCTTGATGTTACTGGCCGCATGTATATATATATATATATATATCTATTATAAGACAGCATAAAACAAATAACATAGCAATACAGTAACTCAAACAAAGGCATGGCCGAAGCAAGGTACTAGGCCTAACACCGCTGCAAAAGTAGAGCAATTAGACAAATAAAAGTGAAAAATACTGCCACATGCTCGATTGCTTTGCCCGGAACTGTGTAAACGTATATGAGTCGCATTCTATTAAACCAATGCTATCCGCAGCTGTGGCAGTCTGTCAAAAGTTGCAGGATTTTGCACTCCACCCACCTAATTGGCCTTACATATAATATATATGCATTTTTGATATAAACATAGCCGCCAGAATTCGTCCAACACACTGTAAGGTCTAGTACAACTCGGCCAAATATAATTTTTGCAATCTAACAAGGGGGCATACATGTCTTTTTTGGGAGTGAAAGCGAAGCTATCACATGAAGTTGTATCAAGCTTTTTATCCTGACACAACTTCACTAACTCTACAACTGTGAGAGCCACAGTCATCCTATCTACAACGCAATCATACCAGCGTGTTTGGAAATGTTTGCATCCGTGAAATTACATTCTGTACAAGTGTTCTGCATTCTGAACAAATGTTATATGGAAGATAACTCTAAAGGAATTAAATTCTTTGCAATTCGTATATTTTGGCTCTCACTCTCAATTAACAATTTTAGAAGACATTTCCGCCCCCCGTTCCATTGTAAAAATTTCTTTTTTGCCGAGTTGTTTTGTATCCCAAGGTTTGTTAGACGAACTCTAAGATAATCTATATATATATATATATATATATATATATATATATATATATATATATATATATATATATAAATACAAGCTAGCAAGCTGTTATCACCGCTAGCACTCATCATAACACTACGTCCAAACCCTCCCGAAGCGTTCGTGTATTGACTCACACGGTCTAAGGGCAGATCAACTGTTTATCTTGAAATATAAAGCCAAAATGAACCGAAAACGAGGCGGTCGACTCAGCATACATAGCCGCTAAGGCAAATTGTCGCTGCAGATTGCCACCGCTGAGGGGGCACTCGTACGGCACGCCAGAACAGCCACTTTGATCACTAAAACGTCACAGACGAGTCATGGAATCCTGGTCGCGGTGTTAACTATCTTGTCCACCATGAGACACAGGCGACACAACATGCGACACAAATTGTTAACTATCTTGTCCACCATGAGACACAGGCACTTGACCTTACGCAATTCTTTGGCAGTTGGGCCTGACGGAATCCCTGCCGCTGCAGTTCGCCTTCTGTTTAAGGAATGCTCTAAAATGGTTCCGGCAGTAGCCACGGATACCCTGAAAGAGGGGAAAATGCCACCGGCCTGAAAGAAAGCTGACCCTCTATTTATCCCGAGAGGAAATAGCTCTCACCATCCGACTTGCCCTCTGAACACGCCGACCAAGGGCGTCCAGTCATTTGTGGAATCAAGGCTGCGAAATTTTGCAAATGGACATAGTCTGATCCACATCTCTGATCCACAATATGAATTCCGGAAGCATAGCTCGGTGCCCCTAGCAGTGCAGAGTAGTTTCAAAGGCAGAGTTACCCCACACTTCGTCGATGATTTTCAACAGTCCTGAAGGGTTATGTTTGAAAGTTAAGCACAGGACTTTTAACACACTTAAGAACAGAACTCATGACTTAAGAACAGAGCTCTTAAGACACTTAAGAAAACGAAAGTACCTCCCTACCTGGTCTGACTGGGCTCTGATTATTTAGAAGACCGATTGGTGCTGAGCGATGGAAGATAACTTCCGGCGACCGGAGTGCCGCAGGGATCGATAGTGAACCTCTTACTCTTGAACTCGCACACGTCCTCCACGTTCCTGATATGTATTAGTAGTAGTAGTAGTAGGTAGGGATCAGAGCTTGAAGTGAGCTGAAAGTGGTTAAGGACTAGACGGACGAGGCGGGTTGAAGATGTCTTCCTCAATAAATGAGGCCATTCTGCTCATAGGTCGCTACGTAAGGCTAAGACCTGTAGGAGAGGAAAAAATGATCTCGCGCACGGTTCCATAACTTGGTGTCCACCTCGGTCGTGGGTTAAACGGTTGTGCTTTGAACAGGTGTGCGCACTTTTTGTAAAGACAACCTTTCGTTAGCCATGCACCGCCAGAAGCTGTAGATCATAGCTCTACATAGACTATGCTATATCAGGCTCATACTTCATGATTAGCGTACTACAACGGCGGGTTTACGGCGCGCAATTCAATTTATACAATTGTGTGTATGTGTATATGTATATAAACATATAGATGTAATGAATTCCGAGCAGGCGTTGGTCCATGTGTCAGACTTGTGTAGGCGCAATATAGGATGTATGACTATCATCATCATTTCTGCACAGAATGGGTTTGCACGATGCAATACCTATATATGTTGACATGTAAGCATGGCATCGTGGACTGCTACAGCATCACCTGTGCAGTGCAGTGTGTGTCGCTGACGCGGATGACTAAACTTAAATGTTTAGACTGATCAATTGTACTTATTGATCAATTGTACGTGTTTTAAAGTTCAATTTTCATTTATATAATAACTACAGGTTATTGCCAATCAATGGCACGTTCGCGCGGAGACAACTGCTCACCCTAAAGTGCTAACGTAGTGAACAATTCTGTATAGCGCCACTTCAGCAATCGCTAGCGTTGTAGAGATAGCTAGCAAAGTTACCGATGCCGTTGAAAGAGTAGTTTGCTTTCCGCGCTCGAGGTATTCTTTCGACGAGGAACACTGCATTCTTCAGAGACATGATAACTTCATGGTACAACATATGATACAATCCATGAAAGTCGCAGTACGTCACGCACTCATCCGCAAAGTCGAATCTGGGAGGCGAATGAGCGTTCCCGAAACTCTCGCCCTTATAATGCGACGCCGCAAGAACAACGCGACATGGATATGCTTTCGCTGCTCTCTGCAGTGACACCGTGACGGCATGAAAATGGTATTTTCGCTGCTACTGCTGTCAGAGACCGAACGGAGTTCCACTTCTCACGGAAACCTAGGCCACTGGTTGGCATATAGTCTAATCCCTTGGTCTACGAACCCAAGAATCATGTAAAGCAAGTGATGGTCTGCTCTACCACCGCAAGTTTTAAGTTCTGTACAAATAACTAGCTTTGTGTACCGAATACGCTGAACATAACTGCAATATACTCTAGTAGAGCTTAAGTAAGCTAAACGCAACATAAATATTTCTTATGCAAGTGAAATGACCATTGTAGCACACTATCTCCCTTACAGCAAGTAGTTGCCAATTGGCTATTTATAACACTTGCTAATTAGTCAAACAACGCGTTTCTGATGTGGCGTAATCCCATAGATCAAACGATGAACGTGTCGCAGTTTAGTGTGAAAACTGCAGCAAGACGAGGGACGTATATGGTTACAATAACATGCTGGTTGCAAGTCCTTCCCCTCAATTTTGCACCGGTCAATCATACGTAACCTATGTCTTGCCGCAGACCGCTTCAGGCATTAAGTTACGTTAATCGTGCATGCAAATAATTGTAACTTGTGCGCGTAATTTACGTAACCGTTGCAACTATTTGTAACGTGTACGCGTAATTTACGTAAGCCTTGCAAATATTTGTAACTTGTACGCGTAAAGCCTATAGGCAATTTTACAGGGACTATAGTTATCAATGTGCAACAGGCATATCGTCTAAAATGGCGTGCCAGCTATGGGCTCGGAAGGCACCAATCGACGGGGCATGAGCACTGTGCTCACTATTCAAAAAACGTGTGCTTGTGGCTAAGCAAGATCCACCTAGTAGAACAATCCGTTTCTGAGGTGACCTTAGCTGCCCGCTCGGCAAACCGGATGAGGAGTTCAAATGAAAAGGTACGATACGTCGTAACAATCAAACTGATTGAAATGTTAATATGTCGCTTTGGGACAATGTCGTGAGACATCTAAGGAGGCGAACAGAGTGTCTGCTGTGTATCCGGTTCAGCGTCTTGACACGGCAGGGCGCGTGAGGACAGCATGGCGTTTCTACTGCCATTCTCGACGATTGAAGAGCAGCGAGGTGTTATCAGATTTCTGACTGCGTAAGGTGTTCTATCTGCCGGGTCGGATTACTATCGGCCGGGAATGTTTAATGTATGACCTGTGACCACCAGACCAGGCAAACACAATAATCATGACCAAACTCGTCGACAAGATGAACGCTCTAGTGAGAAGTGATCTGCGTGATGTTTCAATGATGGTGGACGCGCCAGCGTCGCAACAGTGTGGACAATTGTGCTCGTCAGGTTGGTGTACCGGAAGGTACTGTGTTGGTTTATTCGCTTGATAAAAGTGTGTGTACACATATCACCCTTTTATATCAGTGGTTGTGCACGCAGTGAGTTTTGAAGAGGCTCAGAACCGCAAAGGGAACTGCGTATGGGGCTAACACTGCAACACCTGTTCCGGCATCATGAAGAAATCGCTTTTTGGGGGGCGGATCTCACGATGATGAAAGCTGGTGCCACCACTTCGAGGCAGCTACAAAGCTGGAAAGCATACAATGGAAGCATGCGTCGTTAGCTTCCCCTAAGAAATTGAAGTATATATATCTATCTAACTCTCTCTCTCTACATATATTTATATATATATATATATATATATATATATATATATATATAAAAGGTGTCACAAAACAGTTTTCAAGATAGCTCTAGGTAATTGTAGAACTTGTTAGGAAAAAACTTCTTCTATCGAAATGTCTATGTATGTCAATATAGTTCAGTGTTCCAACTAAGTAATGTCCAACTGTCAATATATGTGGAATGTCTAGAAATGTTTTTGACTAAAAGTGAAATTGCTAAAGTGTATTAGATTGATGTTGCGGGCCCGACATAGCTTTACAAAAAAACATTTACCTGATTCGCCTATAGCTATAGAGGCAATACAGGGAGTTTTGAGAAGCATGGCTATTCACATAACGTTGACAGCCTCCAAACGTGATCGTGCAGCAATACGACATTGTGAATGATAATATATAATGATAGTGTTAATACATGCTTTAATCCATGGTAGATACTTAAGGGCGGTCGTAGAACTCATTAAAAAAATGCCCATTGTTTTCTAATAAAGTAGAACGTGTGTAGCTTGTTTAAGAGTGACAGCAATTTGCTATTGGTTGGTATACCGATGTGGTTGACCGTCACATCACCTGACAATATGTGCGATTATAAGAGAACGAGCTAAAACATTTTCCCGCGTAGTGGAGTGTGAACTAAGGTCTAATACATTGAGGATTGCGCCATGTTTGTTGATGTTTGCGGAGAAAATTCGAGTCGATTCTCCCTCGATGAGCGTGTGAGAAAATGGCAAACATGTTGTTGATACAGCAGACGTATTTATAAATTTGGGCTAGTACAGTTATGTTGTACAAATCCCAATGACGAAGAGATCAGGTGCATTGGTGTTTTCCGAAGGGCTTCGATCAACCTTTGAGAATTCAGCCCAATACTTAAGAGGTGTGCATGGATGGTAAAAAGAAACTGGAACCTGGAACTGGATACTTCTGAAAAATCTGTACGATAACTCCCGTCAACGACCGCAGCGAATTAGAAAAAATGGCCCGCGTTAAGGTTCCGGTTTACGGGATCTCAAACATATCAACGTATTGAGCAGAGTTTGCAACATCGAGATCTCGTACATGTAGGTAGACCATGTATGTATGCCGTGTACGTTTTTACTTGACTTTGCATTGGTCAATCCGTCAAGTCTGCTATGGCTGGTTTTTGCGCAATAGAGACAAGGATACACGTGTTGGCTCAGTTCGCGTAAAATGAGTCCCTGCTGTTGTACAGTATGGGAATTCATCACCAAGATTTGCTCAGAGTGTGCGAACCTTCACCAACTTATGCTGCTCCCAACAAATAGTTGTTGGCACGATGACGTGTGCATTCCGCCAGTCCTCCTCCTTGTGCGCCCTTGCGCTTGCTCGAAACTACAATGGTTGCGCAATGGTTGTGAACCCCCATACATGTGACTGCATTGTGACCAGTGTGTGATATCCGCCGATGATTTCGGAGACCACCCATTCTATGGTACGATCAATCGAACCGGCTCGAACTAGCCCAATCTTTTGAGATGTCGACCACAGCAAAAGCCATCCCACTGGCGTTCGAGTACCAGCATGTAGAGAACAACCGTGCAACGGTACGTGTGCAGAAGCGACACCATATATTTATTTCGGACTGACCCTCAGCCAAGATTTAACGTCTGCGGGACTGCTTTTCGCATTGCTTCATAGACAGACACCCATAAATACAAATGTGCAACGGTGGGGTTCGAACCCGCGCACCTGCTATGTGTCTCCTTCGGTCGCGAGGCGCAGACGAATGCGCCACGCCACCGGGCTCGACAAAGAAGCGACACCAGAGCAACCAGAACAGGCAGCGTCTCGCTCAAAGGAGAGGTTAAATCGGACGCATTTCTTAATTTATCGCGCCGCCCTAACACGGCAAAGCTTCATTAGGACGCAACTAGGATGCGGAATATGTGCGGAGTCAATTCAAGATGAACAACATATGTTGGCTACAGTCAACAACATATAGATGATTTATTTGTGTCTTTAAAAATACAATTGTTTTGTATGAACGTTTCAAATTATTATACAAATATTTAAACTGGTGTAAGCTAAACTCCTGTGCGTCCGCATCTTGCCAGCGCCGAATCGCATCTGATAGGCTATTCAACGACGGCAACGCAGCACACGATGCCGCGTGCTACCTGGAGCATTTTACATGCATCTGCAGGTGTATGACCCCCCCCCCCCTCCCCCCCCCCCGTCCCGCATAAAACGTGATGAAAACTGTGAACAGCGAAGCGCGTGAGAACGTGTCGGTTCGTTCGTCCGGCCTGTTTCCATGTTTCAGAGGTAATCGCACCCGTGCTATAGAAATCAGGATCGATCTCCGCCATTTTCCCCTTCCAAGAGCTGATAAATTGCACGTAGGTAGAGAGTGGAAGGGAGTTTGAACCTACGCTTTAGGTCCTCAATAAGCAACGGCGTGTCACATAGCAAATAGACGTATCTGTTCAGTGATGTACGATGCAGACTTAAAGCCCGCTTCACGAATGCAGGCTTAATCCGCTCGAGCTTTTCGAGTTGCGCCGACGAGAGATAATCCCAGATAATTCTCAGTCAACAACATAGCTTGGCTACAGTCAACTCGTTTTGGAGCTCGTCAATTGAATACAAACCAATTCACCGTTTGCAGAATCTGCCAACGGTATCAACTTACACGCCTATGCTTCCATCAGAGTCCGGCGGGTTCGGCCGAATTCGCGCTACATCTACAGGTCAGGACAACCGCTTTCTTGTAATGAATAGTTTGCAAAATGCAAAAGTTCCATGCGTTCAAAACTGACTGGCGGATAATTGGACCGTTGGCCAATGGAAGGGTCAGTCTGACCTCAGATAGTATTCCACTCTAAACTGTATAAACACGGTTTGGAGTGCAAGCGCTGCTGATGATAACTCCATCTTTGTGCACGGCAATACTAATCCGCACACCACTGCACTTATTCGGAGGTCCCGCGCAGAAGCTGGATTGAGCTTAATAAAGTAGTGGCCAGCATGTTCTGCCGACTTTCGAATCCTATCATGTGCATGTGAAGGATGCGCTGAGATAAGCAACGAGTTAGACCTTCAGCTTCACCAACACTTCCGTAGCTTATGAGTGTTACACGAAAGCTGTAGAATAACGTCTCACAGCAATTCAGTGGTGAGTCAATTGGATAAATGCCATGTCGCATAGCGACCGATGACTGATATGATACGCAATACATACACTCTTTAATTAAATACATTAGTTAGCAGTTAACACAGACAATTCAACCATTGACAGTTGTTTTTGAGCGATAGTTTTTCAGATTCTAAAGCGTGTTCTCTTGAAGTTGCTCTAAGTGTCTTTCCAATCATGTCATCATCGCTTCTTCAGTACGGCAATTGCTACCGTAAGTACAAAATATGCCTTAAGTCAAATCGAATGCCTGCACAATTTTTGTCCTAAATTATATTAAATACATAGATACATACATACATGCATATTTATGTCGATCTGCTGTCTAGCAGCATTGCGTACAGTTATTTAACGGTTGAGTAGAGATATTTTGTCCATAGCCTGTCCACACAAGACACACGTCCATGCAGCTGTGTGCGATTGTCGCTGTCACCTCTTCTTGCAATTCGCTGTTGCTGACGCACTGAGCGATAAACGCGGTTTGTAGCCGGCCAACTTCCTTAGCTGCGCGTTCGACCGAAACAGCTGCACAAACTCTCCCTTTCTCCCTCTCATCCGTTTTTTTTTTGTCTCCATCTATTCAGCCTGTCGCTCTTGTCTCCAGTATCACGGACACGTTTCGGCCGGCGAAGTTCTGTCTCCCAATTCGGAGATCATATTCTGAGCACGTACCGCATTGCTGGCCACGAGCGTGGCACTCCATATATATATATATATATATATATATATATATATATATATAAATATAAGACAAGCACAATGTAGGGGCAGCTCGCTATATGCTTTTGGAACAGCGTGTGCCAAATAGTTTGATCGTGCTTTATAATAGACCATATTGCCATTTAATGGTAGGATTTCTGTCCGTGGTGTGCTTCGTATACATGGTGTCAACGTGCATCGGCTCGTTGGTCTAGGGGTATGATTCTCGCTTAGGGTGCGAGAGGTCCCGGGTTCAAATCCCGGACGAGCCCGAGAGATTTGATTTTTGTTTTCTTTACACATTTTATTACGCGTAAAGCACTGTCGGCGCGAACATTTTTAATTGTGGTTTTCAAACAATGCTATAGAGGTTTTTTTTTATCATGTTTGGCATGTTGACCACGCTGAACGAGAAATTGAACCGCGCATAATGGAGATGGTAATGGAAAATGCATGAATTAGTGATTCTTTACATGAATTCTCGGAAAGTCGCTGTATTAATGACGGGTGATTTCCAACGTTTTGGCGATTTTTCAGAAAAGCTTTAATAAGACAGCCGCTCCCAATGAACGTTTAAAGTGCCCGCCCTGTGAAAACATAGATGACGGTATTATTCGTATGAAGTTTAACTATATGATGAAGTATTTATCTAAACCCCACTTCTTGCTACAGTGGTTTCGTCGACATTTATTCACTCAACGTTTTCTTACTAATATTTAATCTTACCGAATTTTAACTTCAGAATTGCTTGCTTTACCACGAAGCTACTGCTCTCCTAAGGTTAGTCGTTCGCAAAGCCAAACCCGATGAGACGAACACAATTGACTAAAATTTCCCAGATTACGGTGCTCGTATACGAGAACAAGCCGGAATGTTGTGCGCTCTTTGGTGCTGATTTTCGATCTAATGGTAAACGAAATGCCATTGGGTTTATGACATCTACCCGTATGGGTTTATTGACAAATACATATTTTGAGGTGTACAATATGTCCATAGTTTTGTGCGGGCTTATTTGTGAAGAATACGCTGAAAGCGATTATCTATGCAGCGGTAACAATGGTGTAGACGATTATCGTTGTATACAACGATAACAACGTTGCCGTTGTTACCAATGCTATTGTAGGTCTCATGGATCCTAAACAGAGTGGTTTCTAAACTAAAGTGGTTACTAGAGAAACGGTGGTGGGATGTCATCCAATATACACTACTGCACGAACATAAACGCAGTGCATATTACACGTAACTCTTACTTGACCAAGATAATAAATCGCAAAGTTTATTTGCACGTTGCAGCTGTGTTCCGTGAATGCTTGTGAGGAGTCGGCCATACTCTCGCTACATCGTTTGACGACTATCTCTCATCATAACTCTTTTCAATATATATACATATATATATCTTTATATTGAAAAAAAAAAAAAACAGAAAAAAATAATTTCAACAACAACAATAAAAACATCATTATATATGTATATATAGATATATATATATATATATATATATATATATAAACAGCTACGTGTCGAGCTCAGAGTTCATTCAACGCGCTGAGCGGTGGCTTGTCGTCACGCCTGTTGTTAACTACAATATGTTTCACGACGCGAAGCATACAAAGCGAGCTTCCTAAACATCGGAGAAAGTAAGCCGTTTTTTTGCGAAGAGCCGTTTCACGCCACTGCGTTGACTTTGCCAATGTTCGTTGACTTTGACGACATTCATGCGTTTTTGGGGGGAAGGCGTTATTGCCGTGGCAGTTCCTCTCTGGGTGTACCGTAGGCAGGTATAAGGTGTTATCTATGTTCTGTAGCTACTTAGAGGGCGCGCTTCACTAGAGCGATGTCAACAAAACTCAGACCCCCTTGTCTTGTATTCAGCGTGTCCTCGCGCTCAATCTAAGGCTCTCGGGCTGCAAAGCTGTTACATTAGGTCTGTTTGCAGAACGTAAGTTCGCTGTCTTCGTGAGAAATGGTGTAGATTCGGAAACACCTTCATCACACATAAGAAGGAGAGTATTCGTCAGTGAAATACAGTTTAGCAGCACCACAATTCATTGTTCGATATCGATTTTTTTATGTGATCGGTATCTATTCTCGCCTCTCTCATTTAGATCAATGTTGAATGCACTCGGCTGGCGCTTGCCGCACGAGCGTATCAGTTTAGTGAGTGCCGCCATAGGCAAATCTATTTTGCGCACAATAGTGTGAAATGGTATGTTACCATGTTGACTTTTGCACTGCCTGCATTGCATTTTCATCCCATCTCGCCTCATAGCGTTGCCCGACTTAATTAATGTCCTAGTTGTTCGCTTCAGTGGGACTTCTATGGTCGAACAGCCTTCTGATCACAGTAGCGACCGCCGTGTTCACTCAGAAAGCACTTCTTCTCCTGTGTGTGGCTAGTGAGCGGCTTCAGCATAGTGACACTGAGCGAGATATTGCTCGAGATGCACCATGCTCATCCACTAAGCGCTATACAGTCGCTGTCTGAACAATGGCGACATTGTGTCTATCCATGCGCTACATCGGGCTTATCACGGACTGCGTGATGGGCTGGCAGATAGGCAGACAGGTGTAGTTCGCGGAATCCGCTCAGATCAACTTAGAAGATGTGGCATCGTCACAGGCGGCTGAGGCGTATTCATGTCGGTCAGGTCTCGCTTGATTGTGCTGTCGTCGTTAGCAGAGTCATCTGGCCCCTGAACGCGATCTGTTTTTTGTCTCGGTTTGTGAGACTGCAAAATGTTGCGAGTTGCAAGACGGCACAAAATATGTCGTCACTGGTTTGCAGTTAGCAAATAGCGCGTATTTCTCTCTGCAGCGTATACTATACCCACACATCTTGTTTCTGATAGCAACATATCTGATACGCATCTCATAGTAGATAACAAGGTCGTGATTCCGACTGTTTGATGTTCGTGAGTCGCTGTGTTCACTGGCTAGTAAGTAACGATATAGTCAGTCAGTAGAGCAAACGAAACCTAACTAATGTTGCGTTCGTACGAGTCGCACTAGAGAATGCGGAATCACTATCCACAAAATAATGACGAACATTTAACTTCATTCAATTAGGTTTCTTCTACGTTGTAAGTGAGCTAAGCAGGCTTACTTTAGTACAAACCAGAGAACTTTTGCCGAAAAGCGCTCTGTGACGCAACGTCGTAGTGCAAAACCGTTCTTGTTTATCTGGCGGCGGCAGCAGCAACACCTAGCGGATGGGAATGGCAAATGTTCTCATGCTTGTTGAATTCTCTCGCTTCACCGTATTCGTTTTCGGTGATTAGAGAGAGAGAGAGAGAGCAAAGTTTGATTCATCAACAGTCGGTGACCGGCTGAAGCCGAGTGAGACTTTTTAATTGAATTACGCGAGAGTTCCCTGGTAGGCGGCGCACCCTTGACGCACTCACACGGCCGACGAAGCGTCGACGGGGACCACATGCTCTGACTAAAAACAACCTCCTCAAAAACGGTTTAATTCTATCTATGCATGCTCTGACTGCTTTTGACGCGAGTGTTGCCCCTTCTGCTAATCTTCTCGTTGTTGTTCTTCTCGCAGTGAAGATTGTTGTGGTCGAAAGTCGTCGATCAGACCCAGCGTGACCACTTTATCACCGCCCCCGTCGCTATAAACATTGTAGTGAGCATCTCTGTAGCGTTGCGGTAGCTACACCGGCCAGTATACGAGTGCGTACGAAAGGCTGCAAGGCTGGGATCAGAATTTAAAATGTGGACACCTGACCCGGTTGACTGACGTATATTTTTGTTTTTGAAATCATTATCAAAACGCAGTTGTCAACATGACACAACATTAATACCGAATAGTATATAAGCAAAATACCCACATGGTGAGAAAGCGAGCAAAACTGAGTAAGGGAGAGAGAGAGAGAGAGAGCACACATCTTATGGGGTTGTTTCACGTGTGTAACAGGTTCTGGATAGCAGGTTTCTAGAGAGATCAGATTCTTACAACATTGCACCCATTGTATACGCAGTATATGACTAACCTGCCCACGTATAGGCGTCACTGTCTTGAAAATGCGTATGTTTTGTAAAAGGCATGCTTTAAAAAATATATATTTTTCTATATATGTAAATCGTAAGTAAAATTATTTCGAAAGATGTATGTATCCTACAGGAATGGTATCACTGGGAGTTATCATATATGTATGCATATATATATATATATATATTTTTTTTTTTTTCAAGCATGCCTTTATATATATATATCTTCGGGCAATAGTACTGTTGTTTACTGGAAAGCTTTGTTGTCGTGTGTTCTGCTGTTATTGTAAGTGCTTGTTGTTACTGTTGTTGCTCGTGCCATTTTCATGGACAGGTAGCCCAGCGCTAGGTCAACCGAATATTCAAAATGGAGGAAGAAAGCAACGAAACCGAACACATCTAGTTAGTAAAACAACAGCAGCCTCAGCAACAATAACATTGGTCCCGTCTATCCATTTTTTTGTGACGGCTATTATGGCAGCCAAGTAGCTGGTTAGCGACGTCATCACGGGCCGCCACAGTTGCCTAGGTTTAGCTGGAGAATGCCCCGAGCCAGTAGACTGGCAATTCATCATGAGTGATATGATATTTTGGCTCAGCCGCGCTGTCTTCCTCCTTGAGCTGATTGCTCACTCTTGTAGAATCTATTTACAGCCAGTTTTGTTTGGACTCCTTTACAGAAACAGTGGCAGCCATAATAAAAAGTCGTTATTAAGGGGCAGTGACCCTGCTAGATTAAACATTAGTCAAATATAAAGGTATGTGTAGGTACGTATATACTACACGCAAATCGAGCTGTGTCATTACAAAACTGTTAAAAGTGTTCCAGGTTTGTCGTTATATGCATATATATATATTATGCACACGGCGTTTGCGTGTTGCCGGGCGACTGCGTCTATATCTGCACGAACTTGCATCCACGTGCACACTGACAAAGTTGTCGTGAGAGCATAGAGAGATGTAGCGAAGAAGATGTAGAAAAAAATCGACGAATTTGCGTATTCGCAATTATTGGTATTTGACTCTTGTGGTCTTTAGACACGGGGCACGTCATCGGCCTGCATGTAAGTAAGGCAGTAGTTCTCTAGGCTTGCTAAGCGGTCAGACACTGTACGATTACTGGGTAGCCTATACAACCGTTACTTTATTAGGTCATATATCCTATGATTAAGTGCATTCTTAATCGATAGTGGTGGATGCGGTACCAACCCCAGCAACCACACTTAGCGGGAGCACCAGCTTACACCAGCTGCGACACGAAAGCTCAGCTGATTAGACATCCTCAACCATTCAACGGTTGCTGCCAGTGCGTTGTTAGCCGAGTGACGAACGGATCGAGCCGCCCCCGATTGATTCACCTCGCGCACGCACGAGGTGAATTGATGATGATCATGACTCAATTAATTCATTAATTTGCTTTCGTAGCGTGTGCATGCATGCGCGTGTATGTAGATTTACTATGATGCGTACTAATGACGATGGACTAGCGTTGAAATTTTTGTTTTGGTAACCACTTTTACTGCACGCGTTCAACTTAGCGTGAACGAGAATAACTGAATGAAATCGTTTCAGTCAGTTTACAGACGGTAGGTAGCACACGCTATGTAGTAGCAGTAGTACTTACTGCCAGTCACCACTCGCGTCATTGTCGCGCTGTCTCGACAAGCCCCCCTATTTCTCCGCTCTCTCTCTCTCGATATATATATATATTTATATTTATATATATATATATTACTTTTGCTCTCTCTCTCTCTCTCTCTTTGCCTGACAACAATGCCGGAAACTGTGCGGCGTGAGCTCGCTTTAAACGCGTCACTTTAGCTGCGACGGTGGTGGACAACGAACTAGATAGACACAAGTAGCGCGACGAGTGAACGGGATGACAATCGGGACACGCCGCACCGACGCCTCCACTCTCGCCAGCCAACCAACCACAACAGCAACAACATTGACAACAACAACGACAGCAACAACATTGACAACAACGACAGCAACAACAACAACAACAACCGCAGCAATAACGGCAGCAACAACAACAGCAACGGCAGCAACAACAACAACAACAACCGCAGTAACAATAACAGAAACAACAATAACAACCGCAGCAGCAGCGGCAACAACAACAACGGCAGCAACAACAACAACAACAACAGCAACAACAACCGCAGCAGCAGCAACAACAGCAGTAGCTACAGCTACAACGACAATTCATGCATTACAAGCATTGTTAATACTACTACTACTACTACTACAACGTGCTGCTTCTTCTACTACTGCTTCTATTAGTCTACTACTGTTGTAGTTGTTGTTTGTTGCCTGTGCTTAGACAGCCACCAGCTTACTGCTGCTGCTGCTGGTGATGGTGATGGTGGAGGTGGCGGCGGCGGTTGGTCAACAGTTGGTCGTCCGTTCCCATTGCCAGCAATGTTGCTCCGCGCGCCCATGACGAGACAACCATGATGTCCACGCTACCGCCGCCGCTGCCGCCGCTGCCGCCGCGTTCGGCTGCATCAACGGACGGTTGCCGAGTAACGGTTGTTGCTGACAGACGGTGGTGCAAAACGTGGCGAACAGCTTCTGGTGCTGCAGCGGCAGTGGCAGTAGCAGCATCAGCAACAGCAACAGCAGGAAACCACGGAAGTATCACAAAAACAGATAACAAGCAAAAATCGTCAAGCTGTCTCCATTTACAAATAGACTTTTTGTTAGCCATAACCAATTGACTTTCTTTGTGTTTGGAAACGGGCGTGTGGGGGGGGGAAGGGACTGGCTTTCGAGAATGAATGCATGGTGCACATATGTGGTCCACTGGGAGCCTCCATAGTGGCCAGATTAGTGAGACTCTCAAACCTACTAACCTATTCGTCTACCAGTTTTTCCTAACCCGTTCCACCGGATATCCGATAGTGCAAGGAATTTCTTAAAACTTCGCTATGAATTGATCTATGGATCCTTGGAGCGATCAATCAATTATTATATGTGTCAGTCGCGCCGAACAGACGAAGTATACCGTTAGATACATTTCCTCATACGATAATGATGATGATGATGCTGAATATGATCATCCTTATAGGAAGAGCATTATTACTGTTGCATTACTGTTGTCATGGATTTGCTATTGCCACGTAATATATCCTACCGTTTTTTACATATTTAACGTAGGTGAATTGACACGTAGGAAGTTATAATTATTAACGTTATTTACTCTACTGTAATTATTATTATTATTATTGCGATCACTGTCATGATGTGTCATTAGTGACCGCAGCAGCTGCAGCAGCAACAGCAACAACAACAGCCAGAAACTCGAAATGCCAGAAGAACCGAGCGATTGCGGCAACGGTAACAGCAACAGTAGTAACAAAGAGCACCACGCAATAACAATGCCAGCGCGAGCGAGTACGGATATGATGAGCCACGAAGGAATCAAAGGACCGATCAACTGATTATTATTATTATTATTATTATTATTATTATTATTATTATTATTATTATTATTATTATTATTATTATTATTATTATTATTATTATTATTATTATTATTATTATTATTATTATTATTTTTATTATTATTACTATTATTATTAACTGATTATCAGTGAGTAAATGATGGATAAATTGACTGGTTTATTGATTCATCCATTCAGTCATCGTTTCACTGCACATTAACCATGCGCCGGATTCCCGCCAGTCCACTAAGCTGTGCCCAGTCATAGTGATGGAACGTGTTACTTCTGACCATAGACCGCACTGGCTCTGTTTGTCCGTTTGTTTATTTGTTCCGATCAACACGCTCGATTGCGACCGTTTCCAACTCTATTCTACAAATGACCATAATCATCATCTCACACGCAGAGTATTATGTGCAAAAGAAGTTGTGGTCGTCGTTAAAGGTAAAGGTCTATACGTCTACGCTATACTCGTGTGTAGGTTACTTGCTTACTTTATATGAGTGCTAGTATATATGTGTGTGTATATATATATATATATATATATATCACCTTCTACCATTTACTCACAGTTATATATATATATATATATATGATTCGATCACCTTCTACCATTTACTCACAATATGTGCCTAACGAAACTACACATTCGACAATGGAGAGTATAAAAATATACAAGCAAATACAT
The DNA here is from genome assembly GCA_003439945.1 of Dermanyssus gallinae. Classification (NCBI taxonomy): domain Eukaryota; kingdom Metazoa; phylum Arthropoda; class Arachnida; order Mesostigmata; family Dermanyssidae; genus Dermanyssus; species Dermanyssus gallinae. Next base: position 1,399,316 of record QVRM01001737.1, read on the forward strand.
TTATGCGCACGTACCGTGTGCCCGCGAAAAACATTCTCCCGCTCCAGACGATATCCTATGGCCTTCGTCTCTTTCTCAGCAGCTCAGTCGCTGGTTTGGATATACTAACTATGATCCAGGTACTTGCGTGATTTCCTAAGCGCAGGCCGGGGAGGAGCCAAGCGCCGCTTAGGCGAGGCCTTGGCCAGGGTCGTTGGCATCTGCTGATAGGACCAGCCACCGATCAAGGTCGTGTCTGCTCGTTTCTTCGAATTACCAATAAAAAGGTTATTTCATACGCGGAGACACCGCGATGATATTTGTAAAACTGAATTTAAAAAATGCCATTAACACGCGGGCCGGACTACCTGCTAAGACTTCTATGTAGTCGGGTCTAGTCAATTAACTATTTGTTTATCTAATAAAATTGAAATCATATTGGATACGTTACGTCACCACGTTCATTTGTCCTGCCATGTGCATCGTTGCCAAGGAGTCGGTTTTTACCTTAGCCACGAGGATCCAGCCGGAAGACCGGCTAGGTCCGACCTCTTCTGCGTTGGCTTGAGCGAACTAGTTACCTCCACGGAAACATCCAGGACATCCTGACAGACGTTCAGCCAGTGCTGGAGTTTAGCCAGGTCAGAGGCATCTTAGTGAATCTAGTGAAGTGCGAGGTGTACGCCGAAAGCAGCCTTGGTATCTACGCTGTGGAAGCCATATGCGGGCTCTTTCCTATTTTCCTTCTATGTATATGTATATATATATATATATATATATATATATGTATATGCCACGCCCACCGAATCTGTGACAACAATATGCAAGACAAGTGCATGGCGCAGGTTAACGTTCGAATGGCGCAAATAACCAGCAGCGTTATGGAATGTCTAGCCATGTGGCGCATACGGAACAGACATCGATTGCTGTAAGAAGGACTTTCTGCCAGTTAAACCGAGCAAAGCCGCGTCGACGATCTTTCGCCGGTTATGACCGAGCAGAGAGTCAACAAAGCCATCGTTACCGAGCAGAACGTCCTTCGAAGGGCACTTCTATTCCGCCAAAATCGACTCGTTTTTGATGTCGCGTTCAGTACAAGTGTGCTTCAACTGCTGATGCTCTGTAGGCTCACCTTTTTCAAATTGGATATATTCACACACACACGCTATATATATATATATATATATATATATATCAGTATTACTTTATATGTATACAACTGACGGGCATTGCTTAGAGAATTATACGGCTGAGCAGAAGACGCGAAGTCGAGCGGAGATATTTTTCTTCTAGGTACGTTTGCGGCTCCCAGATGCGTTGCCGGCTTAGCTGTTTCGCTGAACAAATACCATACGAATTGATGTGGGCGTATCAAAACAAAACGTTGCTTCAAAACAGATGTCGGATTTACGTGCCCAGATTGCGTGAAACGAGATCGACGAGGTGACACTTACAACATCAACTCGATCTGAATTACTTTTCATATTTAGAACAAAATGCTTATTAATAGCACGTTTTTGACTCCGTCGTCGATAGCATTGTACTGTACGTAATTCCTTCGCTTGCAGGCTCACTGCATGGTTCGTGCGTGCCTCTACTCGACGAGGTCAACTTGGTAGCCTCGAAACATCGTAACAATGCACTGACGATGCAATGCCAACAAAATTAAAATAATCTAATGTGTTTTGCTTTTTGCCCTTGTTCTTTGTTTCAACACGCAATTAGCGACCATTGCTAAAGTTTTTTGTTCTTTTTTTTACAAAAGCTTGTGTTTGCTTTAGCAACTGTTGATGCATTAACACGCTGCCGTGCTTTACTGTAGCAACAAGAAACTGAGAAGTCGATAGTACGAGTGATATATATATATATATATATATATATAAATGTATATATACACCGAGCAAGATGGCTTGGTGGCAAAGCCTTAGCCCTGCATTCGGGTGGCCTGGGTTTGAGACATGACATTAAAAAAAACCGTACACAAGGAATTAGCCTTACGGAAAAAAAAAAAAAATATATATATATATATATATATATATATTATCATATGAATGATATATGTATTCAACGTGTACTTGAAATCCTAAGAGAAACATCTCAATATGTGGTGATTTAATTTATTTTTTATTTAATCTAACAAGTTCTGCTGGCACCGCGGTCGCCCATCCGGGCAGACATGCGTAAACAATCCATATCTATACTAATACGTATAGCAAGCAGCATTACTATATATGTGTATATTTTCGTGAAAGTGAAGGAATATATATATATTATATATATATATATATATATATATATATATATATATATATATATATATATATATATATATATATATATATATATATATATATATATATATATATATGTGTATCTGTGAGCACTAAGAACCTGTTGTCCCGACCCTGACTATTGTGTGTCCCTGTTGTTGCATTAATAGCTTGTTTCAACATATGCCTAGTAGCATTTTCTGCTTTCGCCCGAGATACGTTAAGTCGTGAGCCTTGATAGTAGGTATTACATATGAGTTTCGCGGAGGCCGCCGTAGTTTAATGTTATTCATACACACACGCAGTCGTTGCCACCAGCCAATATATATGCAGTAGCAGGAATGCGAAGTGAGTACTTGCACGAGTCACAGCATGACGTAAGGCACAAACTCTCGACCAGCTAGCTCTTAGCCCAATAATTGCGGAACTGCCCTTTACCCTTTATTGTCTAGACAAGCTACTCTGGGTAAATGGATTTCGAATTTGAATTCTGGCATCTAGACTTTGATTGATCTGTATACAGAAACCTAGGTATAGCGTGACATGATTTGCGCATTGTCGAGCCGTGGTTCGTATTATATGCAACAAAATGTAAACGCGGAATCACGCGATTAGCTAGGACAGTACTATGCTCGCTAGGCGCTCACAGAGAACAGGTAAAAGTACCGATATAGAAATATTTTGAGAAACACGAACAACCTGGACGTATGTACGCGAGCGGATCGAAATGTTATGATATATACAATATTTTCTCTCGAATCTTCCAAGGTGTTTTCGTTGCAATGCATTTTTTCGTCATCTTTTCTATAGTCTCAAATCGCTGTGCCTTCAGTTTTGTATTCGCGCGAACAGGAAAAATTCGCACGGGATCGTAAGTATGATATCTCGAACTTGTTCAACGTTTTCTTCTGCCGTTGACGTCGAAGGCCTTCCCGATCAGAGGCCACCTTCGGTCTCTTGACGTCCGTTGCGAAAACGACATTACCACATATACACATTGTTTCGGAACACTGCTTGATCACCATAAGCAGTTTTGAGCATCTCGACTACTTTGGAACATATGATTTGTTTTTTAATACAGAACTTGATGCCACCACGATTGGCGCGAAATGTGGGATGTGTATAGCTCATGAATGGTTCTACTAACCAAAACAAACCGCTACACCTTAGTGGTTTCAGCTCACTTAAAAAATAGTATTAGAACTTGCCGAATCGTCCTCGTATATACAGGTAGTTCAACAAATTCTTAAAATGAAAACCAAGAATTTTCCAAATCTTGTTTTTAATTTTTTCTTATTCGATATACTCCCCGAGAAGCTCAATACACCTTTCCCACCGAGATTTCAGAGCATTTATACCTCTTGAGTAGAATTCCGCGTCTTTAGACTGAAATAGGCATTGACAGCAGCCTTAACCTCTTCATTGCTGGAAAAACGCTTTCCACCGAGACTATTCTTCAAATGTCCGAAGAGGAAATAATCAGAGGAGGCCAGGTCTGGAGAATAGGAAGGTTGTTCAATAAGTTCGAACCTCAGTTGGGCCAGTTTTGCCGTTGCTTGCCGCGACTTGTGTGCGGGAGCATTGTCCTGGTGAAACAGGACAACCTTCTTCTGCAAAGCGGGCCGTTTCACGATGAGTTCTTGCTTCAGGCAGTCCAACAGTCTTGCATAATATTCTCCCGTGATCGTTTTACCGCTCTCAAGGTAGTCGACCAGAATTATTCCACGTTGGTCCCAAAAAACCGTAGCCATCATCTTTCCGGCCGATGCCGTTGTCCGCACCCTCTTCGGAGGTCCTTCACCAGGTGCACACCATTGACGAGATGCTTCTTGGGTCTCGGGAGTGTAGTGATGGACCCAGCTTTCATCGACGGTCACGAATCTGCGCCAAAAATCCGACGGATTTTTCGACATCTTGGCCAAATTTCGCTGTGAAGCGGAAACACGCGCGTCTTTTTGGCCTTGGTTGAGCAAATGCGGCACCCATTTTGCTCTGAGCTTTTTCATCTTCAAGTTTTCGTGCAGGATGAAATGCACTCTACCCAAACTGATCCCCAAGGCCTCCGCTATCTCCCTAATGTTCACTCGCTTATCTGCGGCAACGATTTTCCGCACTCTTTCCACGTTTTCCTCATCAGTTGCCGTTTTTGGGCGTCCTGAACGTAGTTCATCCTCGGTGCTCCTGCGACCTCTTTTTAACTCATTAATCCAGTTGGAAACAGTGGCAAAACATGGCGCAGAGTCACCGTACACCTCGTCTAACTCAGTTTTCACTTGGGTCGCATTCCAACCTTTGAAATAAAAATGCTTGATAACCATTCGAAACTCTTTTTTCTCCATTTTTCAAAATCACGCCGATACGTTGCACGGGAAAAGCGATCAAACGAAATCGCAACGGCCAATCACCATAATATTTTGACTGCTAGCATTCGAAAAGTTGCCGTTTCCAATAGCGGTGAAAGCGCGCCAAAATTCGAATTCTGAAAAGCTCATTTTAAGAACTTGTTGAACCTGTATATATATATATATATATATATATATATATATTAATTAGCCTCTCTCTTCATTAGGCAGTTTCCAAACGTCTATGTGCTTCTGAGAGAAAGATGTTAAGTTGGGACTTTTTGTGAGAAGAATTAAATGCAGTTACGCACAACCGCTACGAGTTGAAACAATCAATTTTTCCACCTCGAGCTGTGTGGGACTCAATCCCAGCGAATGGATGTTACTCCGCTGGGACCCATACCCACTAAACACACCCCCCCTTAAGCTTCACTATCTGATGGCCCAGATCTTTATAGAACTGTGCTATGGGCCATCAGGAGAAGTGGCAAGTGCCCTATCGGATCATTTGGCCGGGGTCGCTCACAAGTTCCCCCACATGTCAGGCGCACTTTGTCCCAACCCTTGCGAACCTATTTGATTCAGCGTTTGAAGTCGTATTTGACGTCGCTCTTGCGGATTTAGGAGCTCAATTAGAAACGAGCCGCCAGTTGCCCTGTGTGGCCACGAACCTGCCGAAAATGGACGCCAGAGAGATTGGTCAGCAACTTTATATGAGCAAAGGGTTAAAAAATCTCATCGCGGGAAGCGTCACGGCCTCTGATAGGGCCAGGCTGCGCGCCGTCTCCTCCAAAGAAGCGGGCGCATGGCTCCGCGCCATACCCTGTTCTCGGATCAGGGCGCTCTTAGATAAGGAGTCGGTGAGAATCGCGATCGGATTTCGTTTGGGGACGGACCTTGTGCACACTCACACCTGCGCGTGTGGGGATGCCGTCCGGCCGGACGGACGCCACGGGCTATCCTGTATCGTCAGCGAAGGTAGGCGAGCCAGATACCAAGCCTTGAACGAAACCTTCAGCAGAGCCTTACGATCCAGTGGCCTACTGTGCGTCCTGGAACCCGTCGGACTAGACGGGGAAGGCGGGAAAAAGACCTGACGGTCTGACCTTAACCCCGTTCGGGAACGATTGCATGCTGGTGTGGGACGCAACAGTTATTGACTCTTTAGCCCCTTCAATGGTCAGTGCTGGCGCGGCCCGGGTCGGGTATGCTTCAGCTCTCGCCGAGGCAGAAGGTGAGACAACCGGTCCGGGGAACCCTCCAGAGATGGTTAGACCCTACATTAGACCCTTCGCAAAGGTGCAAACGTTTGCAGGGACCCAGTTATCGCGTTACTATCGTTGGCGATTAATTATAATAAGAAAATTATATATATATATATATATATATATATATATATATATATATATATATATATATATATATATTACGTTTATTTTAGCAATTAATGACTTTGAATCTGCAAATCGTACGTAAAATTATTTCGGAATGTATGTATTCTACAGGGATGGAATTTCTGGGAGTTATCATATATATATATATATATATACATTATATATATATATATATACATTATATATATATATATATATATATATATATATATATATATACGCAATCTGCTTTACATCGGCAACAATTCCGATTTGGCCCAAAATAAGACCTGATGATAACATTTAGTGTAAATAGGTTTTATTTAACGGTTTCATCAGTAACAACAATCAGCCTACAACATCTAATTGTATAAACTAGAACATATTTTCCATTAACTATTAACTACTGCTAAACACTGTTGACCGGCTGGCCGTTGTCCGTGCGGCAGCCAGACTTCGCATTCGTCGGTTTGTATCTATTCGTGGAAGATCTGCAACAATAACTGCTTGATACAACATTATGACAGGTCTGATACTGACCGAAAGCTCGGAGTGGCGCCATGGGCTTGTTTCTTGCGTCTCATAAACCCTATATATATATATAGATATATATATATATATATATATATATATATATATATATATATATATATATATATATATATATATATATATATATGGCCCTACAACTATGTAGAGTGCGTTGGATGGTGGTAATAGTAGAGCAGTGATGATTGGTACGCAACAACCCCCAATCTTCCCATCTGTGATTCATTACTGCTGGACGGAAGAAATTAATTACGCGTGCACGGTGTCTCGGTCAAAATTAGACATACATTCCAGCAGTTACCGAGGTCGATGCTGCCACATGCATGTGACATAAACATGTATGTATATATATATATATATATATATATATATATATATATATATATTATGACAAGTGCCACACAGAGGCACACTATGACTCTGCTTTCGTGTATAACAGTCGCGTAGACGACCCCAGCATGATCCGGCCAAGAAGAATCGCCAGCAGATAGAGACGTGTGCGAGTTCCCCTTGATAAGGCGATACAATTTGAGTACTACTCATACTCTAAGTAGGGTTAGTTAATTATGTAACTATTCTCACAGATGGTAGTGGTGAATAGTAGCTGTGATAACGTTGGTACTACCACTGCTACTTAGTTAATATTGTATCTAATTGGTCTCTCTCACGACATCTGATCAAATGCGGAAGAAGGCCACGGATGGTCACAGCTGAGTAGTTGAGTTTCGCACCGCAGCCAGTAGTTGTTAGGCTTGTTACAAGATGCTTTATTCATAAATACATATGTGGATTGGTTGACGTAATAAAAATCTGTAAACGTCAGTCGATCATGTATGTATATATATATATATATATATATATATAAACGTCAGTCGATCATGTATATATATATATATATATATATATAAGTGTGGGCTGACGCAAAGGGCAACAGTGACATTCGAGTTTACAGGGCTAGAGCTATATCACGTGATGCCGTGCCCGAAAAGGCAATCAACCACAGAGGCGCCTCGAGTCGGCTCCCGTTCATTAGACGACGAGAGCCCGTTAAGTGGGTACAATTCGTCGCTAGTTGGGGCACGGCTTATTGATACTGGCAGTTGGACTGCCAACACTGATCGTACACGCAACACTATACGTGCGTATAGGCATGTTACATATATATATATATATATATATATATATATATATGTGTTTCTGTGTGTTAGCTGACTTCTGATCATCACAAGGCTATTATAGTAGTAGTAGTAATCGCGTGCATGTTACGGCTAACACGCGGGTCCCGTTCATTCACAGCTGTTTGCACAGCGGGTGCGTCCAGCGAAACCGCAAGAAAACACTCAGTCAAAAAGTGTTCTTCTTTTTCGTCTCTCTCTCTTTCTATGTTCCTAGCAAAGTTATCTCTTTCTACGCGTCCCTAGCAAAGTTATTGTTACTGTTATAGCGTTCCCGACGAAACGACGTATCTCGCCGCACTCGAACATTGACCAACAGCGACCGATATCTGTCGTCGTCGTCGTCGTCGTCGTTGTGTTCGTCTACGTTTTGAATAATACTATCATGCATATACGGTTTCCTCCTACTCTCGCGGAGGCTTCGAACGTTTACCCTTTCATTAGTAGTTATGTCACGTTTTTTGTAACTTCTACGCTTCTTTGTTGTTTGTTGTTGTTGCTGCTTCTGCCGCGGGTGCTGCTGCTTTTCCCACAGCTGTTCGGTCCCACGACAGTCGTCTGCGCGATTCGTGTCACGCCTATACGTGACGCTTGCTGATGATTGCACTGCAGTTGGACAGCGGCATTGCGACTACGCCGGTTTCTTCTCTTCGGTTCAGTTCGATTCTGTTCTGTGTCCGTCGTCCGTCGTTCCGGTTCCGTTCGTCTAGCTGACTGGGGTGCTTGCTTCATCAGCGGACGGCAATCGCCCGCCGAGCCCCACGCGCCACGCCCCACGCGCCACGACGCCCCACGCGCCCGATACCTCCACGCGCACGCAGCGTTGTTGACACGCGCTCCTCCACTCCCCCCCCCCAACGACGCCTAGTTGAGAAAGCGGATGCTCATCTTCTCCTCGACGTCGGTCTTGGCCAGCGTCGCGCAGAACTCCTCGAACGAAATCATGTTGTCGCCGTCCTTGTCCGCCTCCATGATGGTGCGGTCGGCGATCGAGCTCAGCTGGTCGTTCGAGATGTTCGCGCCGACCATCATGTGCAGGACGGCGAGCAGTTCGTCGCGCGAGATCTTGTTGTCGTCGTCGAGGTCGTACATCTTGAACGCGAACTGCAGCTTCTGCTCGCGCGAGTTCAGCTTGTTGTCCTTGTTCTTCTTGATCGGGCGGAACCGCGACAGCACGCGCATGAACTGCCGAAAGTTGATGCGGTCGTCGAACGCGTCGGCGAAGATCGTGTGCACGATGCGGTCGCCGAGCGGGTTGATGGCCAGCTCGGGGATGCGCAGCAGGTCTTCGCGCGACAGCGTGCCGTTATCGCTGCGGTCGAGGTTGACGAAACGCGAGTACAGCCGCTCGATCTGGTTCGACGAGAAGCCCGTCTCGGCCTGGATCTCGGCGATCTCCTCCTCGGACAGCATGATCGAGCTGTGGTTACCCATGGCGGCTGGCTCGACACGTAGAACGGCGGTTTCGGACGGCTATTGTTGTTGTTGTTGTTCGATTCTTATTCCTGCTACTTGAACCTAATGCTGTCGTTGCAATTTCGGTTGTTGTTGCTGTTGTTGTTCCAGTTGTTCCAGTTGATCTAGATATTGTTCTAGTTGGTGCGGTTGGTGCCGCCGCTTTAGCTTAGCTCGTCGCTGTTGGATCGCTGAGCTGGTGCGTGCAGAGCAAAGGGGAGGTAGTGCAAATCCACTTGTCGTTTTCCACTCGCACCAATGCACCACCTCCTACCACACGATACACAACACAGACGCTGGCAGCCAGCACAACTCGTCACAAGCGTCGCCGGGGGCCAGGTGTGACTCGCGCGCAAGACGTGCCAACGTTCGTGGAGCTGAACGCAAAAGTGTCTACGATGGACAGAGACGGTACAACACAGGTGATGATAATGGTGGTGGTGATAATGGCGATCAGTGGTCGAGCTAGGCACAGTCCAGAGGTGATCCCGCCACCGATGATCGCAGATCGTTCACAACAGCACCTATTGTTGTTGCTGCTGCTGGTGTTGTTGTTGATGCTGTTGCTGTTGTTGTTGTTGTTGTTGTTGCTGTTGGTGTTATTGTTGCTGTTGCTGTTGTCGCTCCGCCAGCACGAACCACCTGTCGACACGTGGATAAGTGAACGCACACACCACACATTCAAGATAGACACATAGATAGATAGATAGAGAAATTGATGGATCTCAATTCAATCGGTCAATCAATAGGTAGTAAGTAGATACAGATACCAGCAGCACAAATCTAGTGCTGAATACTGAATTGCTGACTCGTAGGCAATTCAGCCGGACACGGAACCAGTGGCCACCAGTCACCACGATCAACAGAAACAATCAGCGGCTGATCGTGAGGCTGACAGAAAATTGTGCTAACGGACGCGGTAGCGAAGATGGACGCAGATCAGAAGAACGATAACACGTCGATAACAACAATTTGTTTTGCGATGACGGTGACGACGACGACGACGACGATAACAATAACAACAACAGCAATCAAGTTCAACTTTTGTTTCCTGTTTTGTTAATTGCTTTGTTGTGTCTGTGTGTACATGTATGTGTTTCTGAACGAGTGTACATCTGTGCCAGTATAACGCTATCTGTATATATCGGTATATATTGATATATAGTCGTACTCGATGTGACTTGTGAGTGGTCTCGAAATGGTCGTTAGTCAAGCCAGCCACCGCAGACAGCAGGCTGCGTATTATCGCTCCACGATAGATAAGTAGCTCCACAGAGTCTGCCTCTCTCTCTCTATGTATATATATATATATATATATTTATATATATTCACAAGAGCTACGCGCTCACGCCCGCGCAAGAACACACAGAAACAGCAAAACAGCAAAACAGAAACACGCAGACGTTGTCTAAACACGGCAACGTCGCCAACTGACAGCGTTGCTAGCCAGCCACGCAACACGGCTGGAAAGCAGCTTATTCGCCGCCGCCCCTGCCGACACAACAACAACAACAATAGCAACCATTAAAAAAATATCAACGAAATCACACAGCACAGAACCAAGAAGAAAAATACTCCTCCACAGACCTCAGCAGCAGCAGCAGCAACAGATGATCAGTGACCGACACAGCACAGCACAGAATAAGCACTCAAGAGCAGCGACGACGACGGCGAGAACCCGATAACAGCAACAACAATAACAAATTGCTGACGGCTCGTGCCGCCGCAAACGATACACGGCCAGCGCTCGCCAACCCAGGCTGCCTGCCTGTCAGCCGCCCGTGGTGGGCGAGGGTCAGGATGGGCGCGCGCCCGCTCGCGAGAGAGAGGGTGTGTGACAAGAAGCCTGTGGAGGAGGCACAGCATAGAAGCTTCACATGCGCCGCTTTCGTGGCGGGTTACCATGCAAGCTGCGGTCAAACGACGGCTTCTTCTGTCTTCGTGCCACTAAATGACACTTTACGCGATTGCGCGCGCGAGACCCTGCATCCGCTGGTTTGCGGAGACACAGTCGAGGAATGTGATACGTAATATATATATATAGAAAATATTGCGATGATTTATTAATAATTTACAATACGTTTGCACACTCGGCAGTGCCTTCATATTATATATATATATATATATATATATATATATATATATACATACCGAGCAAGATGGCTTAGTGGCAAAGCATTTGCCTTGCATTCGCGAGGACTGGGTTCGAGACCCAGACCGGCCACTCTTAAATTGGTTTGCATGGTTTCCAATGATAAGGCAAATGCCGGAGTGGATTAAAATTAGCCATGACATGAAAAAACCGTACATTGGCAATTGCCTTACGGAAAATCTTAAAAAAAAAGAAAAAAATATATATGTGACGTGTGACTCTCTTCGGCAGAGCTGCGTAGGGCCCACCTTTAAGGTTTGCCAGAGAGAAATTCTAGGCATAATCGAACCTGACTGTTCAGAGCCCTGCCTAGTAGAAGAAATCCTACTATGTGTCATAATGTCGTCTTTACCTTTTTAACCAGCTTTAGCATGCTCACACTGGAGCTATTTAAGCTTCCTTTAACAGAGAAATGTTCAACCCCAAACAGCTGGGCAATGTTCAACCCCATTTAGCAATCAAGGATGAAGAAGAAACTCGACCCGAATGCGATTCGATCCTACGAATAGCAACGCTTCAGTTTTCTAGAGATATAGAGATGATAAACATTTATATATATGTATATATATATATATATATATATATATATCCGAGCAAGATGGCTTAGTGGCAAAGCCTTTGCCTTGCATTCAGGAGGACTGGGTTCGAGACCCAGACCGGCCACTCTTAAATTGGTTTGCATGGTTCCCAAAATAGACAAGGCAAATGCCAGAATGAATTAAAATTAGCCATGACATGAAAAAACCGTACACGGGCAATAGCCTTACGAAAAATCTAAAAAAAATACAATTTATATATATATATATATATATAGAAAATATTGTGATGATTTATTAATCATTTACAATACGTTTGCACACTCGGCAGTGCTCGCCTTAATACAAAATGTGGTAAAAAGGTGTCACATGAGGTTAAGAATCATCTGTCCATGTCCTTGCTTGATGGTAGCCCCCGCTCTTATGGACCCGATGCGAGCGATATATCCTCAAGGTTCCTTGCAACGTTAAGACGGTAAGATCTATAAGATTCCTCTTCGTGACGCCGAGCCCCAAGAGCGTACTCGCAGATTCGGAGTCCCATACACCACTTATAGATATAGTGATGGATCCGAATCTACGAGGTTTTTTCGGGTCGGGGAGCGCCGCTCTTAGGAACTCGACGTAATATTTGGCGATCTTGTCCTGCCGCGCTTTTGCGAAATCCCTGTTCGAGCCGCAAACTTCGGCATTTAAAACCCAGACCTCGTAGGTGTTGTTATTACGAGGTCGGGCTTTACACCCGGTGCGCCCGGTCGACGGAATACTCGCTCACGAACCACCTCATGACCCCTCTCACGGAGAAGACGCGCCACGCGATCACAGACGTCGTCATGTCCCTTTATAGTTTGTTTGTGTGTTGTATCGCTCATCTGAGTGACATGAGCCAACGTCTCAGGCGCATGACACCCGTGCCTACAACGTTTGTTGTAGCCCGGGCGTCCCCTAGCCAATCTGAGACGCGTTGGTAGTGCGTTGATTCTGAGCTTTAGTAGGTTTAAATACTCCTTACCAGATAGGTAGGGCATACCCTTAATCCAGTATTGTACAAGTGACGTTTCGTGTGCTTTTTTAAAAGGTGCCCCATCGAACGTGTTGTGTAGTTGTTGAGACCAATGATCGGTCTCTTGTGTAGCGGTCTCAATGGAGGTTCCCAAGCGCTCGCAATAAAATCTTGTTTTTGCAAGGTCTTTTTTAAAGTGCTCGGTGGTTAGCATCCATTGGACCCCAGGATGTGTGGAGTGTTGTAGTGCTGTCAGACGGGAGACTCGTAGCCTGGGGATAAATGTTTGGAGGCAGGGGATGTCCAGACCGCCGTGTGCTGTGTGCGTGTACAGGTAGGTGTTCGGCACCGAGTTTTTGACCTTAAGCCATTTCGACTTAAAAACCTTTCTGATCTCTTTATCTAGGTCGCTAAGGAGTGCGTGAGATAGTCTGGGACCGGAGACCAGTTTATATAGGAGGCGGGGAATGAGAAAGTCTTTCAAAAATATGAGTCTTTGGTAGGGTTTAAGGGGAGCTATCGTGAGTCTGTTGAGTAAATTAAGGAGTATATCCTTGGTAGAGTCAACTCTGTCACTGCTGTCAAAGTCGACTCCCAGATATCTCCATCTATCGCTTATATATTTAGCTGGAAATTGCCGATCTCCAACGTTAAATTCTGGTACAGTAAAAAAAACCTTTACCTTCCTTCCTATTAAATAGGTAGGAGACAGTAAAGCTTTTATTAGTATTAATTTCAAGGCCTCGGGATTTCAAAAGGCAATATTAAGGAGCCGTTGGAGAGTAGAGGCTTTCGTGGAGGCTAGGAGGATGAGATCATCCGCAAAGGCTAAGCCCATAAGACGAAAATCATCAGTAAGTTGGTACCAGATATTAGTTCTGTCTAATTTTGAAAGAATTTCGTCGTGAACTAGATTAAATGAAAGAGGGGGCAGAGGATCTCTCTGCCTAACACCCCTAGTTGGCCGAAATGTGCAACATTCTTGTCCAAATTCTATGAGAGTTTTAGATGAGAGATACAAGCGTTCGATATAATTAATGAATACCTCCGGGTATCCGCGAGTCCGGAGTGACCACAGGACGGAGTCATGACTCACCATGTCGAACGCCTTACGGAGGTCGATTGAGGCGAGTCTGAGCTCACGTCCCGCAGACTTGGCATCGTTAAGGATGCGTTAAAAACCAAATCATATGTTTCAAAGTGGTCGAGATGCTACAAACTGCTTATGGTGATCAAGCAGTGTTCCGAGACAATGTGTATACGGGGTAACGTCGATTTCTCAACGGACGTAAAGAGATCAAACCCCCGTTTGGGAAAGAGACCCCCGTTTGGGAGAGCCTTCGACTTTAACAACAGGAGAAAACGTTGAAAAAATTCGAGATATCGCAACGTCCCGATCGTCTAATTACTATTATGAAGATAGCTGAGGAATTGGAGATATCTTATGCATCAGTTGTAACGGTCTTCATCGATATTTTTATGCGTCAGAAGACTAACAGTGAGGTTCGCTCCAAAAACAATTTCATTTCCACCAAATGAACGCCCGTCGGAAAGCGTTCAAATTGAACCTTTAGGCAATAGCCGAATACCTTGGATTGCTTTAGATAGTGATTATAGGAGGTAAGTCATGGGTAAATTATATTACGACGTCGAGACCAAAGCTCCATCTTCTCGGTGCTTTCAAGGAAAGAGTCGATTAAAGAAATTGAGATGGAGCAGATCTAACATCAAAATTAGTTTGACTATTTTTTTTCGGCTACCAGAGAATTGTCTTCTACAATTTTTTTGCTACCCGGTTCTACGGTAAATAAAGAATACTACCATAAAATGTTAAGAAAAGTGTGCAAGAACGTCCGACGCAAAAGGCCTAAACTCTGGGCAAACAACTTTTAAATCTTCCATCGCGACAACGCACCGGCGCACACATCATTATTCATTTAGGAAAATTTGCTGAAAAATTCGATTCCTATATCTCCGCAACCTCCTCTGTGCTACTTTTTCCTGTTTCAACGGATATAAAATTTCGAAAGGACTTTTAGAGAGATTTAGAGACTGTAGAGTAGATGAGAAACAATTCGCAGGAACAACTAGCCACCATTCCTTAAGACGCGTTCAACAAATGTCTCGAGGAGTGGGAAAGAAGGTGGTACAACTGGTGCGTTGCAGCGGGCGAGAGCTCTTTTGAAGGTAACAAAAACACGTTGGAATGAAATAAATATTCTACTTTATACATTTGTATCAGAACTTTTCAATCTTCCCTTATACACAGAGAGAGAGAGAGCGAGAGAGAAATAGAGAAAGAGGGGGTCTCATGACGTATAAACGAAGCATAATACCTGTAGAGCCAAATTCACCTTCTCCTTTCGGAAGAACATAGATGTTTGGCAACAGCCTAATGACGAAAGAGGCTAATTATGTTTTTATTCGTTGCACCTTGATGTGCAGTGTTGTTGTTGTGTTCACCCTCTTCTTTCTTATCTCCGCGCCCGTTTCCGTTTCGGTGGCCACTCTGCGGTGGCGTGCTCCGCATCTTGAGAAAGCGGTTTGGAATTGACGAACGAATCTAGCGACGTGTCTGTTTCGCCATCCTGAATTTCCAAGTAGCCTACTCTTGGGCAACACGAGCATTTCGGAGCATCTCTTAAAGGTCACCTGCCACCCGCAAGCAACAGGCGGCAACCCTAAAGCATTATAGAACCATTGAAAACAAGTTTGTTGACTCCTTTCTTGCCAGCGTTTATTAAAAACAAGCAACGGTATATATATATATATATATATATATAAATATATATTATATATCTAAATATATATATATATATATATATATATATATATATATATATATATATATATATATATATATATATATATATATATTTGAATTCTGGTTTATTTATCATGAATTGGTAGAATAGTACAATTGTTCATATATAATTTTGTAGGTTAACGATATCGTTGACACTTGACAGTAGAGAAGATGTTTGCGATGAACCCTGCCATGTGGTTCAGCATATTATAGATCTGTTTCACTGTGATGACAATTTTCATTTATTACTGCAATGGCATAGTTCTAATGCAAGCATCGCCAGTGCGTTCTTTGACAAGGCTTCGTGCGCTTTACGAATTAAGATTTCTTTATGTTTATATCTTTATATTTATCTTATCTGTTGTTTGTTTTGTCTGACGTTCCAAATATATGGTTTTTGGAGGTCTAACAATCTAAAAAAAGGGGGCGATGGCATGAAGACAGTTATTTTCTATAGACTTTTTTTATTCGAATTTTGCGCGATTTTTTATTCTATGTTAGTAACGTATCCCACTAGAATCATAGCCACGACGATCTTGCTACGCATTTTTATATGTTTACTCAATGACAGCCGAGGGTAACAGTTATTCCTAAATAGCAAACGTGATTGACGAGTTCAATATTTACTCTCCCAATCTCACCTGTCGTCTGCGGCGTACGACCCGCCTCTATTAAATCTTATATATTTTTTCGGCGATGTTGATTGACAGTTGATTTTGCAAGCACTACTAAGTCGTCGGCATGAAATGCATGTATCGCTTTTACATTTCTGAGGGTGTCCACCAAGCCAGCTATACAAAGCATAAAGAGGAACGAGCTTGGGAAGTTACCCTGGACGACTCCAGCTTTCTGTGCTACTGGTCTGCTGACATAATGAGCCCCGCTCTTGATAGTAGTTAAGTTCACTTGCAGCATGTCACGTATCAGATTATATACATAGTTCCGTCTATAAAATATCGGATTTGAAGTACTTTGTCTCTTCTAACGCAGTCGAATGCAAATCTAAAATTGATAAAAGCGGCATATGTTATCCCTTTTTGATATTGGCGGGCCATGATCTAAAAGAAAGGCAACGGCATCCGACATAGATCGTCCTCTTAGGAATCCATGTTGTCTGCATGGTAGATCTGGACGTCTATGGCGTCATATAAGCGTTCTACAACAAGTGAAGTTAAAATTTTATGAACGACGCTAATAGGTGCAATTCCGCAGTAGTTGGTTGGGTCGGTTGTTTCACCCTTCTTTTTTGTAAATTGACTGCAAGAAACTTTTCTCCATTCTTCCGGTATTTTGCCGCAGCCTAGGCATGCGTTATACAATTTGATTAATAGCGGGGACACAAAACGTATATTTGTTTTAATATGTTCATACACAATTTGGTTGGAACCCGCAGATTTACCATTTTCTTTGGATTTGATTACATTGACGACCTCTTCTTCTGTAAATGCTCGATAATCACAGGTATTGTCCCTCGGAGGTAGTAAGAGGTCACCACCGTATAGGCGCGTAAAATGAAGTATTCACTCCTTGGCATTGATTAATAGATTTGGTGCAGTGGGTCGTTTTGGGAGGAGTATTCATGGTTTTGTAACACTCTGTTGTACGCGTGTCACGCGCTGAATGATGCCGTATGCTTGTTTCTTTTCTTGTTGACTCTTTTTAAAACTCCGTTTCTTTTCCGCGATTCGTTGTTATCCCTCCGGGCTGAGACTGCAAATAGTGTATTTTATGGCTTTGCATTGTTCATCAAACCATGATTTGTGCGCGGTGGGTTTGTGTAGCAGTTTTCATGCGCATCTCGTATTATAAGATGCATTTCGTATCGAGGGGGTGGAAAATAGGACAGAGAGCATCATCGGAAATGTACGTAATTGCAAAACGCAATATCTCAGGCAGCCACTGTCACTTTCTGTATGCAGGAAGGAACGTCTTCTCTTTATTTTTTAATAAGGTAATTTATCTATTATTTACACACTTACAACGGTGTGTTATTTCATATGTTTACAAATATTGCAAGGAGTAGGTGTAATTTAAACCTACTACAGCTACCATTGTGTTGACAAAAAGTTCTAGCCGGAATAAAATTACTTTTGTTTTTCTCTATGTAAAAGTCAAATTAGGCAGACTAGTGTACTCATCATTGACGGGATAACAGGTGTGACCTAAATTAATTTGTCATAGGTGGACTATAAGGCTGACAAAAATATAAATGAGGCCACACATTCAGGCGACCCAACAGGAAACCTCTTTTAATCACTGCTGCTATAGATATTCACAATACAACCACCAACTCCTGGTTACTAGCAATGAGAATGACAAACAAATGATACTAAGGTTGTGGCTGGAATGTGCTCTACCTTGTATTTACCTTTTTGTTGCTCGAAACATATATATATATATATATATACGTACACGCTATCCGTAAACTATCAATAATTAAGTCTAGGATGTAGCCAAAAAGATCTGTTTCTGCTCTGCGAGGCTGGAATGCATATCTTTAGCTGAGTGCTGCCACAGTACTACTACAGCGCAGTCGAGCCCGACGGCGTGGTGCATTCCGCCTGCGCCTCGCGACCGGAGAAGACACATAGGTGTGCGGGTTCGAACCCCACCGTTGTACATTTGTATTTATGGGGGTCCGGCTATGAAGCATTGCGAAAAGCAGTCCCGTAGACGTTAAATCTTGGTTGAGGTTCAGCCCGAAATGTATTTATATTTACTACAGCGCGGGCTGCACTGGTTAGTGCCAACTGGCAAGGTAACGTGCTCAGCGGAAAGTTGCGGAAAGAGCTATTTATTTCTGCCTGAAATCTTTCATTGTCGTAGGTAATTCCACGCCGAATCAACTTCGGGACGCGGGCGAGAAAATGTGTGGCGGCTCTTTACTGGTGCCAGTAGTGCACCGATCTATTCTGTACGGCTGTATCAGCACACAGCCGTCTTGAGATCAATCTAACCTAGACAAAGGCGTCAGACTGCAACAGACTCAGTGCATCTGGCTGACACATGCACAAATATTCGCTTCATGAACAGGTCTTTTTGTGGCTGGTTGCCTAGTCGAACATGTGGACGGGGGGGACGAAATGAGGGCGCACAAGTGGCTCAAGAGATGCCTAACATTTTAATTTATGTGCGAAAAGAACATAACGATCACTGCAAACCTTTGGTAGTATAAGCAGTATCATGCTTTTCCGAAAGTAACTATATATATATATATATATATATATATATATATATATATATATATATATATATATATATATATATATATATATGCATACATATATATATATATATATATATATATGAAGAAGAAGAAACCTGTCCAGACAACACAAAAAGGCGGTACACCGAAAAAACATGGAGCAAGCAGATAGCCTGTGGAGGAAATATATGGTAGTAGAAAAAAACACTCCGCAAGGATATAGCAACCGTTATCAGACTAAACTTACTTAAATATTTAAAAAGAGCATAACAAATAATATCGCAGGAAAGATGATGATACATTTCTAGGAATGTATAAAACATTAAGAGGAGATAGCTCGAAATAATGCGAGAAGAGAGGAAACGGTATACGCACAACAGGAGCTAAGTTAGGCATCTAATACTATGCTTAACGCTGAAGTATATGAAATACAAAATCCACAAGCATATGTGCGAAAAGCGGATATTGGCTGGCGGAGACTCAAAGAAAAGACCGAGCAGACTTCTCAAAAGGCGACAGAACTGCATGTGAAGCTGATGGGGTATCGCTGCTTGCTTATTCTTGAGCCAATGTACGCATACCTGGCGGGTGAATTCAATAAGATTATTTCTGGGCAGGGAATACCTCAATAAAAATAACCATTATTCGCCTGTAGTTGCCTGTTGACCATGTGGCGGCGTGGGCGACTAGTCTAGTGTGCTAGTCATGGTTGTCATCTACCGGGGTGTCGCCGGTTCGATCCCTGCTCTTGATTGAATTTTCTTTGAGCTTATTGAGGTCTAGAATTAAAATGCAGAGTTGCCTTCGTAAAGCCAGGGGCAAAAAGTACTGAATCGTCCAATCGTAGACCACTAACAGTAACTAGCGTTGATAATAAGAATATTTGCTGTCATCCTTAAAATATGGCACAAGACCTGAAAGAGATGAAGCTAATAGGACCATGGCAAAATTGTTTTAGAGTAGGCGGAGAAGGAAGTTGAAGAATTGACGATAAGAGCTACAGTTTCGCAATAATCGGAAAGAATACATGAGAGTTCTGCAGATTGAATAACGAAAGAACTTAGACAAGGATGACATCCTTGTCTAAGTTCTAATCCTTGCTCGGTGTCACTGTTTTTGCTATATGTTGAGAAAGTGGCACGACAGATGTATGAGTCAAATCTGGGTTTTAAAACAGCATACACAAGAGATAATGAATATCTCTTCAATCATATGTCCTGTTGTTTGCGGACAACATGGTGATTTTGGCGGAAGGTGCTGACCGAATGGAAAAGGTGTTAACAATAACAGTGGCAAAGAATGGACACAAGTTCTACGGAAAATGTGACATTTCCCGAGAATACGCGAGAGATACCGCTAAAAATACAGAGAACAAAAATCTAAAAAAAAAATGCCTGTAAATGCTTAGGAGTTATAATAAAAAACACGCCAGGTATTTTTTAAAGCCGAGCACGCAATAAAAAAAAAAGACAAGCTAAAAATGCACAAACAAGCTGTTAGAGAGAAGCTTCTTGACACGATACAACGTGCAGTTAGCTACCATGCAGTGTAGGTACACATGTACATCGCAGTTAATCGAGTTTGGAGTCCCCAGCTTTTGGGCAAAGTAAACACAAGCAAAGACATCGTATGTAAGCCGTCCAAAGATATAGCTGCAAGTAACAAAGAACAAAACTGGACGACCGAACTGCCCACAGCAAAACTTGCTAAGATAAAAAAGTGGATAAACGGGTAAAGTTCCTTGAACATAACTTTATGTGCAATACGATGGACTACGGAGAATACAAGGTGGTAGCAGTTAAACAGATAACCAAAGTTGTACAGAGGAAAAATGACGAAACAATCAAGGCAAGATGGAGAGTCGATATGAAAAAAAAGACATTCTTGCAATTGTACAGACAGCAGAAAAGAAATACGGCCAAAAATATATTATATCCTCAGCTCGCAAGCCCTAGAACTGTTCGCTGACTGCAGGGTCAATATGTTTAACACCCGAACGCGTCTTCAATTCTAAAAGAGCAATGATTGAACCCAAGTACGCGGTCTGGGCCAGATCCGTTGCACGTGAAATTTCTAGACCTCCGGCTGAGATGCAACTCTCTCATATAGAAAATATATCAATGGAGTGGCGAAGAGGCCAAACGACAATCAATCTTGAAGCTTCTGCATGCGACTGCACGCTTGATATACTAGTTGAATCGAAGTTCCAGGGTATCGTTCTTGACGAACATCTGACGTTCCAGACGCATGCAAAACACGTCAGGAAAACAATTGTCAGTGGCGTAGCCGCCATATACCGCACTCACAAAATCCTTCCCCGCCAATGCCTCACGGCAATGTACCACGCGTATGTCTAGAGCCACCTAACATATGATCTGAAGGTGTACGGTCTTTCTAATGCGTGTCATATAGCCCCGATTCATCTGCTTCAGAAAAGAGCACTTCGTCTCGTCTTAGGTCACACACAGCGCGTATCAATAACAATAGAACAATATAAAGAACTCTCAGTGTTCCCGTTACCATACCTAATTAAATGTATGTATTCTCTTTGGTCAACATCCCAACGTGGTTGGCATTATTCAATCTGCAAGAACCCAAAACACCCGAGGCTCGACATCTCACTTGCTTATTGTCTTTTTGGCCACAAGTACACAATCCAGGTTCGCACTCTGTAATTTAGGTGCCAGGCGTTCTTGATAGCATCCATAGCTCTTACTGTCCTGACAACATTCAACTGCTGACTGAGAAACAAAATCATGGAATTTTAGTCAATGTTATTGAGCTAGACGTAAATGATGCCAGCTATTGACTCCAGTTTATCGAGGGCTTAGAGTCTGTGCACCTCACTGTGCAAGAAAAGCAGTCTATCATTGAACGACGGCTCACTTATAGAAGCAGTCGCCCCATTATCAATTGTTTTACTGATTCGTTACAGATAACCGGAGGAGACACATAGGAGCGCGGGTGGGTTCGAGCCTCACCGTTGCACCACATTTGTATTTATGGGGGTTCGTCTATGGAGCAATGTAAAGAAACAGTTCCGTGGACGTTAGATCTTGGCTGAGGGTCGGTCAGCCCGAAAACTTTACTTTACTTTACAGATAACCGAAATGATCGGCCATTCTATGCGGCAGATGAGTCAAAGCAATAGTCATGACTAACTAGAAACGTCGAAACGAAACAGCGCAGAGCAGCTGTTCGACAGTAGGAGCCAGCAAAGCGGCCGCCACAAGTCAGAACAGCACCAAAGTACGATCGGTGTGTCGAATCGGCCGGCCGTCCAAAGCGACAACGACCAGTGCGCAGCCAGTGCCAGCCAGGAGTTCATCGCGTCCTGCGCATGCGCTCCCGACGTAAGTCAGTAGCAGACAGTAGCAATATACTGTCGCCATACTGTATATATATAAATATATATAGGTTACAGTTTTATTTGCTTATATGCAAGAGGCAACAATTGTCTCCTTATGAACGTGTACACCGGATAAATTAAGTGAAAACGTCACTTGATTATATATATATATACATACATACATACATATGCTACAACATTGCGTCACTTGGCGGCCTTTAAGCGTAATGTCCATGGACGAGGCGGGTGGCCATATCTGATTATACACAAAGACCATGAAATACAACTTCAAGCGACCACTAATATTATATATTTCGACCAGATCCCTGAACACTCGGGCAAATATGATTTACTGGATATTATTATTATTTCTATTATTATAATTATTGTTGTTTTTACTACTAATTTTTTTAACATAAATATAAGATAATTTTTTTAACATAAATATACGATATAGGTAACACGGTGCTACGTAGAAGAAAAGAAAAAATATCATATGCACTGGATGTTCTAGTGCTGCGTACACGGGCTTTCAGCCTTACGAACTACACGACTATATTGTTGTAATACACATAAGATACTGTAAACAAAACGCACTTAAAACAAAATAATAAAAACACATATATTATACCATGTTCGATAAATCAGCGAGCATATGACTCAGTGTAGAAAATAGAAAATATAATCATTACTGATTTACTCAAATTCGTCTTAAAGGCGATTTCTCGAGGCTCCGTCGCTGTGATACGTTACTCATCGTGTGGTGCATTGCAGACTAAACGGCTCCCGTCTTCGTATTTATATTGTTACTCATTCTCTCGCGCCGTCTCTACCTCCTCCGCAAACTATGGCCAGAAATCGCGCCAACTCTGTTAACCGCTTTTCCAAGTTGCTTCGGATGTGTACCTTGTATGTTCGTTTTGACTAAGTTGAGAGATCGTAGTGAAGAGTTGCTGTTTCCTCTCCGCAGACCTGACACAGCGTTTGTGAGTTACATTGCACCTCATTTCACTTGCGTTTCAACGAAACGAACGCACGGACGTAACGCAGATTGGTCCCTACGTTGCCTGCTAGAGTGAATGGCAGTGAAGCAAAGCCAAGTCTGTGCCTCTTAACTAAAGAAGACTAAGCCTCCTTTCTCATAGTTTCTTGAGATGTCACGACGAGCTATCGTTCAGAGTCAGACGGACGTAGGCGACAGACTACTGTGTCTGCTGAAGTCTGACACACCGATACACAACCCGCTTAGGCTGTTGAGCCGCGACTCCGAACGAGTGATCAACGTTCACCGGGATGTTATGCAGGCGTCATCTGGCTTCTTTCGGAAACTGCTCGAGAGTGACGAAAATCTCGAGGATAATCCCATAAAATTCCCGGTGTCCGCGAATGTGCTTGATATCGTCATCGAGTTTCTCTATACGAGAAACGCTGTTTTGGTCGACACCGGCCGACTTGTCGAACTGTTGGTGCTCGCAGATCTCCTGGAGCTTGATAGCCTGAAATCCGAGCTGACCGCATACTTTGATTCGAACATTGTTGATTGTCTTAACACCCAAGATTTTCTCACCGACCAGCCAGTTGCTGTCGTAGAAGATTTTATACGCTTAACTTCGGCGCCGACTTGCGAACACCATCGATTACGCCTAATTTACGCCGTTCACGCGTGGGCAAAGCAGAACTCCGTAGAGGCTTCTCGTATCGGTAAGCTAGTGGGCGACCTTTTAGACAAGGTCCCGCCTTCAGAGCCCTCGGCTGCAAATGCACAAGTCCCCTGTACAGATTCCCTTAAGGATCTTTCCGTGAAGCTATCGATAAAATCAGGCCGAGTGTATGCATCAGTTTGCAATAGAGTCTACGTGCTAGCCGAAGAGGGTTTGTGTCTGCTTTGTAGGACAACAATGCAGATTGATCGACTGAGTATTATCAAACACGACGCCAGAACTTTGCAGCTCTACTACACCACTGAGAAGGATCATGTAAGAGTGGTTACCTGCAATCGACAAAATAACGAGACTACCGAAAAGCCAATTTCTATGAGAGGGGTGCACATTGCGGGGCTGGACACAGAACAGCAAGTCATTTGGACGGCACGAAACCAGCTGGTGCTGATGTTCCCGAGCGGGGATTACCGGTTTCCTATCGGAAGCCAGCCGTTCAGTCACAAACCCACAAGCATCGCATGTGACGGATGCAGGCTGTACATGAAATTAGCAGGTGCCATCCTAATTGTGGACGTATTAACTGGCATGAAAGTCACTCATCCCACAGGGATTGAAGGCAGTATAATTATTTGGGAGAAGGATTGATGATGAGTATATATCATGACAACATAATTGTGTTTCGAATGTTTGCTGTGTCTTTCAGAAATCTTATTTCAGTATAAATTAAATTATGTTTATTTCACTCAAATTGAGTATATTATACAGTTCATTCATAAATATTTTTTTCATAATGCTTTATCTTCTTCACGCTTCCGACGAGAAAAGTAGTGCAACGATTTTTGCTTCAGTGCTGTGCATTCCACTCCATGCTACGTAGCATATCTCTGCGAGCAGAACCAGCAGGTACAGAACTCATACTTCTCGTGAAAGGCGGCGTTTGAACTTGATATTTTAGTATCAAGTATTGACAAACAAGTTAATCATACAATAAATCAACTAAGCAGTTGTACGCAGGAACCAGAGCATTTGCTGAAAGTGGTATAAAACAATGAATAGTGCAAAGAATCCAGCATTTACAACGTTTGAATATGAATGAATTAATATTTCAATATGTAAATGAGCACACTGATAATAAATTTGTTTCTCGTGCGGTAGCTCATTTAATTTATTTATATGCTCATATACTCATTTATGTAATTTCATCCACAACACAAAGATGGGATATTTTAAACAAACTAAGCAGATGTAGAAAATAAGAAACCTCAATTCCTTGCGAGTGCGTAACAGTACTCGATAAGTGAACAGAGAGCACACAAAATAGAAAATATCTTTAATACGACCTCCGCGGGATAAATCGGTAGAGTGTCCTACATTCTTCAGTGTCGTACATCACTGACGATTTCATCACGACTGGTTTTACGCAAATCAGATAGGTAACAAGGACTTGTCTCTTCTGTAGATCTACAATTTCCTATAAAGTTACGTTTAAAACCAAAGCCGCAGTAGTAATCGCTGCGGCGTGCGTACTCAGCTTTTCGTACAATGAGTCCAGAGTAGATGCTTTAGGTTATTAAATGCGTACGGTACGTCGGCCTGATAATGTCCAGTGGGCTACTAATAATACGCATATGGAAATTAAAGGTAAAGGACATATTATCAAAAATCAAATGGTTATGCAGATAATCCTTCAAAAATGTAGAAACCTTTGTCTATTGAAACCTATGAATTAAATATTGATAGTAGCTTGTTGCTCAGTAGTAGCTCTATGATATTAAAGGTGCAGGTCTGAAAAACCAGGCTGCCTAGCAGAAAATATGGACTCCAAAATGGACACCAATATGCAGTTCCATTGGCAGGTTGGTACTATCCCCTATCAAATTCATTTTGTATCGAGGGAGTGGCAAATAGGCCAGAGAGCATTACAAGATATGGACAAAATGCAAACCACAAAACCTCAGACATATACTGTCACTTTCCGAATGTAGAAAGAGCGTTTTCTTTGTCATATGTTTATAGGCGAACAACCAGGCTGACAAAAATATGCGCTAAACCAGCATTATACGAGAGGAGCCCGATAACCCGACTGAAGGACAATCGTAGCTCTTGAAAAAGGTTGTGCTAGGATTCGTGTTGTTGTGAGTAAATTCCATGCATATTAGGATGATTGTGGAGTTTTCATGTTAAGGTATTACAGAAGGTGGTCCCTAAGACTAGGGTAGACATACCCATGTCCAACTAATGCATTTGTGTTAGCGCGGCAAGATGTTTAATAAGTAGCGTTATTCCGTGGCTGGAATGCTCTCAAGCTTTTATTTACAATTTTGTTGCTCGAAACTGCTACACGTTCAGGCATATATATTGTATATAAAAAAGCGCATATTATGCGTACGCTCGGAACCCGAGTCAGAATATTTAATACTTTTATTTTCCTAGATGCAAGTGAGTTCTACGACAACCAATATTTAGGCCTATGATATAGCCAACAACACCCATTTCTGCTCTGCGAGGAAGAAATGCATATTCCTTAGCTGAGTGTTGCCAAAGTTCTTCTACAGTGCAGGCGACCCTCGTTACTGCCGACTGGCAAAGTAACGTGCTGAGCGAATTTGTTTTCAGCTTAAAGCAGAGCCGCTGAAAGAATCACACTTTTTTTCTGTCTGAAATATTTCATTGCAGTAACTAGTTTTACGCCGAATAAACCGCGAGACGCCATCCGGCGACGAGAAAATGTGTGACGGCTCTTTTTGCTGGTGCCGGTAGTGTATCGATCTACCCTGTACGACTATATCAGCTCACAGCATTCTTGAGAGTATGGTTTTAGAGCAGGAAGGGAAGAAAGTTAAAGGAATATACAAAAAAAGACTACCTCTTCGCACGCATCGGAAAAAAACACATGCGAATTCAAGTGAAAAAATAACGAAAGAACGTCAGGCAAAGTTTTAAAATAGTATTCACAACAGATAATAAAATTGTATCTCTTCGAGCACGTGTCCTGCTGTTTGCAGATGACATGGAGGTTTTGGCGGAAGGTGCTTACCAAAATGCAAAATATGTTAACAATATGCAAAGGAACGGTAAAAAACTGGACACAAGTTCAATGAAAAAAAAAGTACAAATGTTATACTTTCCAAGGATACAAGGGAGAAGCCACTAATGATACTGGGGAAAGGAACAGAATATAAAAACAGCCTACAAATACTTGGGAGTTATAATAGAAAACATGTCAGGTATTTTCACTGCAGGGGTAATACGCTCGGATTTCTAGTGGCCAGATACTTGGAAATTAAAAGCGTTCGGTGAAGAGCATGATAAAATATAGAATTCAAATCCATAGAATGCGGCGTGCTGAAGTGCGACGAGCTAGAAGAAGTGATAACAGTGTCCTTGACCGAGGGATTAGGCTTCGGTGATTAAACAATATGGCGAGAGATAAAAAAAAACAGGCTACGGAAGTAGCATAGATGGTAAAAAGTCATGGGGAAACATCCCTCTAAATCAAACCATTGAAATAATCCAACACACAGACGAGGATGTTTGCAAACAGTGTATGTAATGATATTTATCATAGTAAACTAAGCCAGCACTATGCGGCATACCACACAGTGAGCGCTTCTAATCCAAGATATATTGAACGACAAAATGTTAAAGAAAACTCATGTATACATAGTGTGTTCAAAACGTATCGCGACTTTTGTGTTTTTTCAAAAATTATTCATTTATTCATGAATATCTATTTTGTCCCCTTCAAAGTAATCCCCATGAGATATTATACACTTGTGCCAACGGTTTTTCCAATCTTCGAAGCACTTCAAAAAACAATTTTTTTTAACCTTGTTCAGCTCCTCCTTCGATGCCGTCTTTATCTCGTCAAGCGTAGCGTAACGTCGTCCTTTCATGGGCCTCTTCAGTTTAGGGAACAAGAAAAAGTCACAGGGGGCCAGATCTGGGGAATACGGTGGCTGCGGCATCATTAGTGTGTTGTTTTTGGCCAAAAACTCGCGCACAAGCAACGATGTGTGAGCAGGGGCGTTATCGTGGTGCAAAAGCCAATTTTTGTTCTTCCACAAATCCGGGCGTTTCTGGCGGATTGCTTCGCGCAAATTGCGCATAACTTGCAGGTAATATTCCTTATTAACCGTTCTACCCTGTGGCAAGACCTCATGATGCACCACGCCCCTGCAATCGTTAATCATTAATTTTTTCGTCTGTTGTTGAAGTGCTCGGGCGTCCGGCACGCTCTTCGTCGTTCACATCTTCTCGGCCTTCTGAGAACATTTTGTACCACCGATAAACGTTGCTTCGGTCCAAGGTAGCTTCTCCGTATGCCACAGTCAACATTCGGAATGCATCCGCGCACTTAATTTCGTTTTTCACACAAAATTTGATACAGGTTCTTTAATCCATTTTTTTGAATAGGTAAAAATCGAAGACGATCCAAAACACGTGCAAGCAAAGCAGCTGTCAACAATTAAGTGAACATTCAAAATGGCCGAGCTTGTCGGCATAAGTGAGAGACATGAGTACCAACATAACGCCACAAAAAATCGAAATTCGAATATACGTAACCCCATGAAAATTCAAAAGTCGCGATACGTTTTGAACACACCTCGTACATATAACTCCTCTTCAGCATTTGCGGCATTAGAAATTCGCTTAAATTGACACATCAGAGACGCCACTGGTTGATAAACGGTAGGAGCGTGTAGATGAAAGCACTCCTACCGATGACCGCATTTATATGATATTTTATGTGAGACTTAATCTTGTCTTTAATTGTAGTTTCGTGTTCGTTTTACAATTTCATGTCGCCACATGACTAGTGCAATGAATTTGTAAAAATTACAGTAGGATTTAATACATTATCATCGCAATATTTCGTATCATTACACTTATCTCTGTATGGGTTGTGTACATATTTCAAAGTTATGGTTTAATCAGACGCAAGTAAGATGAAATAGTGCATTGGCGCAGCGTTTTTGAATTGATTAAACGCTACAGGTGTCCTAATATCACTAGGCAACTTGTTCCACAGTGTAGCTAAATTACAGATTGTAAACCTCGATTGCGTACTTGTGGCTGAGGAGGCAATACGTAAGTGAAATGCCGAGAGAATACAGAGAATTATAATTTAAATATTTATATTAGGCACTTTGAACATATGATACAGCTAATACTACAACTAACAACTGAAACTGTGACTGTTGAGAGCACTGTGCACATGAGCTCGGATTGCCCGTAGGCGGCAAGAACGATCAGCAAAGATTACTACATCATTTCATTTTTAATTAAATATATTAAGAACCGCTTCTGTGTTCATCGAACTAAAGTAGAGTTTTATTTTGGTTAGTAAATATATTTTGTTTATTGCAAATGGATTTTCAAGTAATTGCTTAATATCAGGTGGCATTGAACTAAATAAGTTTATATAATTTGCATTGGTAGTCTTGCAACTGCTTTCTTTCTTAAATTTCATTGTTGATAGATATGCCTAGGTTGATAGAGTGTTTGCGAACAACTAAACAAGTGCTGATAACCCATATTGTCGCTCTGTTTTTTAGAAGCGCGCTGTAATCCAAAGGTCGATTTTGCTCTCGTATATCTCGTTTTTATCTGAGGAAGTCTGGAAAAAAAGCTGCCGTCACGAGTTAACAGCAGATAACGGGCTCCTGTGGCTTCTAAAATCTTAAATGCCGATAAAAAGCCCTTCAGGCTGTTGTGCCGCTACCCCGACTGAGTTCTCAACGTCCACCGGAACATTGACCAGGCATTGTCTGGTCACTTCTGTAAACTAACGGCAAAATAACAAAAAACGCAGCAACTCTATGCAACCCATGGTACCCGAGCACGTGCATGATCATGTCATCGAAAATCTCTAGACAAGACGCGCCGTTCCTATTGGCACCGCGCTGGCTTCTTGGAGCAGCTAATTCCTTCGAATTCGATAGTCTGAGGTTCCAGCTAGCCAACTTAGCCTACGTCGACGAGAGCTTTAGCGACTGCCTTCACGCGGACGATTTTCTCAGCAACGAGTTGGTTATTATCGTAGATGAGCTCATTCGTGTAGGATAGAAGCGACCGTTTAGCGTTATGTGCAGGCATGATGCCAAATAGAAGATGCCACTACCCCAGTATCAGAGACGCGAGAAGTCACTAGATGCGCGGGCAATTTGTGATATACATATAAGGAGCCATGAAATTAAATTAGGTCGTTGTCGTTGGCGCGAAGTAAGAAGAGGACGTTGTTTGAGCGAAAGACTGTTGAAAGTCGCAACGGTCGCCGTCTGATTGCAGCGGGGAGTGGGCACTTCTTTTTATTCGTGAGGTTCTGGAAAAATGCTTTATGCACACCCAGCGCTAATGTGTAGGAGCGCGTGGGTAGAGTGGGACTCCCCGATGGTATGGCGATAACCACTAAAAACCCCCAGTCCTCACGTTTATCCTCCCAAGGTTTGGTACCGTTTACCAGTTCTTCAAAGCCATGAGAAGGAGCTGTATGCTCTACCAGCCCGTCTAGGCCTGTGGGGGCCTCTCGCAGTCCCTCCTAGTAGTAATAGAGGAACGCCTTTCATCCTCAAAGCGAGTTTTCTCTTACATGATCCTATAAGGGCATGAAATAAACAATATTTATGTATAAAGGTATTAGGCTCCCTCCGCCCATGATTCGGTTGACGTCATCGTCAAGGTTATGGTAGTATTTGCGTCGGTTGTAGCAAGTGCATACGTGGAGAGCCAGTGAAGGTGCAAAAGTCCTGTGCACCCTGCGACCGTGTGGTCCACCACATCGTCTGCTGCTCAGGTTGGGCACAGTACGCAGATGTCTGAGTGGGACTATCCTCATCATTCTGTATACTCGGCTGATCCGTATGGCAGTCGCTCTGTAAGCAGATCTGAGGAGCTGCCTGTTGCGAGCTGTGCGGAGGGCTATATCCGCCTATACTGGCGCCGCATACAGCGCTGTGGATTCAGCGGCCGACCCCATCAAGATTCCCGTCTCCTTGTCGGCACCCCCTGGCCGAGGCAGAATCTTGACCAATTCTCTGGCAATATCCCCCAATGTTTTGGCAATACCAGGTCATCCGCATAGACAGTCGCTTTTGCCCCGGGGGGGCGGAGGTCTGTCAGGCGCAGTTTATCGTACGCCAGGTTGCATAGTGTTGGTCCCAGTATGGATCTCTGGAGGACCCCCGCGGAGATGTTAAAGGCGCCGTGGTGCGTGGAGTGGTGGACACTACAACTCGTCTAACATCAGTCAACACCGAGTTTGCCTCACACCGATATGTGCGTGATATGCAAGACAACGTAGTAGATCAATCGGATGAGTGCCGTCAAACACAACGCCATTATTTTTCACCAATGTAATGTTGTCAATTGCATTGTTCTCTAAGGGATGCTGTATCAGGAAACCAACCTCAAATGCGACACTAAAACAAACGGAACTGTCAGCTCGGGTGGCTGACGCATTGTCGCGGTTGAGGAACCATTGCCTAAAAGATGCATTAGAGCTCTTCCCTTTGAGCGTAGCGAAAAATAGGCATTCCGCAGTTTATCTCCCGCTCGTCACTTTACTAGTCAGTACTGTCTCTACTACTCGTCTAGCCCTGAACCCTCTTGCTCCAACAGGTCACCCAGCGTTTCGAGTGGTCCTCATCTTTTGAGCCCTCCCGTATTCGCGTTAAGATGAAGAGCTGGCTGAAGATTTTGGTACCTTTTAGTTGCAACATTTCGTGTTCACCTGGATAAAAGAACACTACGCTGTTTTTCTTCGTATCCACGTCTCTATGACCCTTTTCAGTAAATCCTCTGCTGATTGGCCTGACACGTTGATACGTTTGATGTCCAACTTTTTGCGAAGGAGAGCGGAGTTACCTCTGGAATAGCTTGACATCGTTTCCGATATGCAAGACACGCTTATGTTTCTGTGTAGGCTGCGTTTTGGCCTCAGCTGGTGAAGCAGCAGACGATGGGATTGGAATCAGATGTGTTGGAGTGTTGGAGTTCTCCAAGTGTTGGAGTTCTTCAATAAGTTGATTCTGTTGTATCATCTTATTCTCGATCTATCGTGGATCGATCTGTGGCGGAAAATCACCGAAGCCGAGTTCAACGAACTTAAATTACGGTCGGTGGATAGCAGACGCATGCATTGATGTATCACTCCGCCTCGCTTTACAATTGTATTCTGTCCGTTGGCAAGTCGATAAATTAGGCAGTTCCACGTTTGTGAAATCGCGCCTATTTGCTGCGTGCATGATGTATAGAACCAATTCGTGCACGAAGCACATTGGAGTGATACTGGCTCAGATTCTGCGCCGGTTCGGCAGATAAAGCAGATGCCACCCGCATGAGCCATAAATTTATTATTGACTAGCTACCAGTCATAAAAAATCGTACAAACGTCCACTGCAACCGTTAAGTTACTAATATTAGGCAGCGTTAATGCGCTAAAAAATCACCATTTATAAAGAAAAAAAAGACATTTTTTAACTGTTGTTCAAACCAAAGACCTTTCTGTAGTAATCTAGAGGCTTCCCGCCCATATCGGCACTTGTTTTAGGCGTCAAACGCTATCCAATAAGCCTCTCAACCAGGTACGGTTAAGGGGATTATTGGATATCGTGAACATATGACTAAAATCAGCCTGTTATCGAACGGCACACTTGTAGAAACAGTCGTCCCATCAACTGTTTTAATAACCGAAATAATCGGCCGCTGTATGCGGCAAATGAGTCAAAACGATTGTCTGCAGCAAGCAGCTGACAGCCAGTGATGACTAGAAACAGCGGAGAGCGCAGAGCAGCTGTCCAACAGTGAAGCCAACACAGCAGAGGCCACAAGGCAGAACAGCACCAAAGTACGATTGGTCTGTCGAATCGGCCGGCCAAAGCGACAACGACCAGTGCGCCAACGATCCAAAACGTTAGAGACACACGCATACACAATGCACCCTATGCATGCGCTCCCGACGAAAGCCGCTAACAGACGGTGTAAAGACAATATGAAAAAGAAATATATGATGCACCATATATTGTGACATATATAATAAATAAACGAGCATGTGACTCAATCAAATATAAAATATAATCTAGACATTGAATTAGTCAAGTTCGTCGTAAAGGTGTGTTTACTCGAAGCTCCGTCGCTGCGATACGTTTCTTATCGTATAATCGTAATTCGTGTGGTGCAGACCAAACGGCTACCGCCCTCGAATTTACATTGTTACTAACCGCGCTCTGCTCTTAAGATACCCCCTTTCCTCTCTCTAACTTTCCCAGTACCTCCTCCTCAATGCATTTATGGCCAGAAATGACGCCAACGGCGCAATCTCTGTTAACTGCTCTCTCAGGTAGTTTCGAGTCTGTGCTTTGTGTGTCCATCTTGGCAAAGTTGGGAGACGGTTTTGACGACCTGTTGCTTCTCGTCCGCAAACCTCAAACAGTGTAAAGCGATACAACGAAACGAACCCTCAAACGCAACAACTCCAAGATTGTTCCCGACGTTGTTTGATAGAGTGAAAGGCAGGCAGTGAAGCAAAGCCAAGACTGTGTCTCCTAACTAAAGAAGACTAAGTCTTCTTTCTCACTGTTTATTGAGATGTCACAACGAGCTATCGTTCAGAGCCAGACGGACGTAGGCGACAGACTACTGTGTCTGCTGAAGTCTGACGCCCCGATACACAATCCGCTTAGGCTGTTGGGCCGCGACTCCGAACGAGTGATCAACGTTCACCGGGATGTTATGCAGGCGTCATCTGGCTTCTTTCGGAAACTGCTCAGGAGTGACGAAAATCTCGAGGACAATCCCATACAATTCCCGGTGTCCGCGAGCGTGCTTGATATCGTCATCGAGTTTCTCTATACGAGAAACGCTGTTTTGGTCGACACCGGCCGACTCGTCGAACTGTTGGTGCTCGCAGATCTCCTGGAGCTTGATACCCTGAAATCCGAGCTGACCGCATACTTCGATTCGAACATTGTCGATTGTCTTATCGCCCAAGATTTTCTCACCGACCAGCCAGTTGCTGTCGTAGAAGATTTTATACGCTTAACTTCGGCGCCGACTCGCGAACACCATTGATTACGTCTAATTTACGCCGTCCACGCGTGGGCAAAGCAGAACTCCGTAGAGGCTTCTCGTATCGGTAAGCTAGTGGGCGACCTTTTAGACAAGGTCCCGCCTTTAGAGCCCTCGGCTGCAAATGCTTCGACGATGCGACCATCGAAAAATACGCCTCTTCTCTTTACAGCTACCGGATTCTTCGAGCTGATTGGCGAACAACTAACAAGGCTTCAAGATTCTTTCAATTTCAGTTCTCTTTACGGTAACCCTGAGTGTATCGTTATTAAGGGCAATGAGGTGTCAATGATGATCTGTTAATACTGAACGTGTACGACTTGCGTGGCGGTGCCATCCTGAGAAGTTTTCACCTTCTAGAACAGACTAGCGCACAGGTCCCCTGTACAGATTCCCTTAAGGATCTTTCCGTGAAGCTATCGATAAAATCAGGCCGAGTGTATGCATCAGTTTGCAATAGAGTCTACGTGCTAGCCGAAGAGGATTTGTGTCTGCTTTGTAGGACAACAATGCAGATTGATCGACTGAGTATTATCAAACACGACGCCAGAACTTTGCAGTTCTACTACACCACTGAGAAGGATCATGTAAGAGTGGTTACCTGCAATCGACAAAATAACGAGACTACCGAAAAGCCAATTTCTATGAGAGGGGTGCACATTGCGGGGCTGGACACAGAACAGCAAGTCATTTGGACGGCACGAAACCAGCTGGTGCTGATGTTCCCGAGCGGGGATTACCGGTTTCCTATCGGAAGCCAGCCGTTCAGTCACAAACCCACAAGCATCGCATGTGACGGATGCAGGCTGTACATGAAATTAGCAGGTGCCATCATAATTGTGGACGTATTAACTGGCATGGAAGTCACTCATCCCACAGGGATTGAAGGCAGTATAATTATTTGGGAGAAGGATTGATGATGAGTATATATCATGACAACATAATTGTGTTTCGAATGTTTGCTGTGTCTTTCAGAAATCTTATTTCAGTATAAATTAAATTATGTTTATTTCACTCAAATTGAGTATATTATACAGTTCATTCATAAATATTTTTTTCATAATGCTTTATCTTCTTCACGCTTCCGGCGAGAAAAGTAGTGCAACGATTTTTCTTCAGTGTTGTGCAAATCACTCCATCATACTTGGTATACCTCTGCAAGCAGAACCAGCAGGTACAAACCCATACTTCTCGTGAAAGGCGGCGTTTGAACTTGATATTTAGAAACTGTTATTTACGCAGGAACCAGAGCATTAGCTGGGAGTGGTATAAAACAATGAATAGTAAAAAGAATCCAGCATTTACAACGTTTCAATATGAATGAATGAATATTTCAATATGTAAATGAGCACACTGATAATAATAAATTTGTTTCTCGTGCGTTAGCTCGTTTACTTTATTTATATGCTCATATACTAACTCTCATATTCTATGTAATTTCATCCACAACACAAAGATGAGATATTTTAAACAAACTAAGCAGATGTAGAAAATAGGATGCAGATGTAGAAACCTCAATTCCTTGCGAGTGCGTAACAATACTCGATAAGTGAACAGAGAGCACACAAAATAGAAAATATCTTTAATACGACCTCCGCGGGATAAATCGGTAGAGTGTCCTACAATCTTCAATGTCATACATCACTGAAGATTCTGGTTTTATGCAAAACAGATAGGTGACGAGGACTTGTCTCTTGTGTAGATCTACAATTTCCTATAAAGTTACGTTATAAACCAAAGCCGCAGTGGTAATCGCTGCGGCGTGCGTACTCAGCTTTTCGTACATTGAGTCCAGAGTAGATGCTTTAGGCTATGTATAGCTTACAACTGGTACTTTATTGTGCTTCAGATTCACTAAAAAGCAACAAAATCATTAAATGCGTACGGTACATCGGCCTGATAATGTCCAGTGGGCTACTAATAATACTCATATGGAGAATAAAAGTAAAGGACATAATATCAAAATTTCAAATGGTTATGCAGATAATCCTTCAAAAATGTAGAAACCTATGCCTATTGAAACCTATGAACTATTTAATGATAGTAGCGTGTTGCTCAGTAGTAGCTCTATTATATTAAATGTGCAGGTCTGAAAAACCAGGCCGGCTAGCAGAAAATATGGACTCTAAAATGGACACCAATATGCAGTTCCATTGGCAGGTTGGTACTATCTCGAATCAAGGTTAATTTTGTATCGAGGGAGTGGCAAATAGGCCAGAGAGCATTACAGGATATGTACACAATATGTCTACAATGCAAACCACAATACCTCAGACATATACTGTCACTTTCCGAATGCAGAAAGAGCGTTTTCTCTGTCATATGTTCATAGGCGAACTACCAGGCTGACAAAAATATGCGCTAAACCAGCATTACACGAGAGGGGCCCGATGACCCGGCGGAAGGACCATCGTAGCTCTAGAAAGAGGTTGTGCTAGGATTCGTGTTGTCGTGACTAAATTGCATGCATATTAGGATGGTTGTGGAGTTTTCATGTTAAGGTATTACAGAAGGTGGTCCCTAAGACTAGGTAGACATACCCATGTCCAACTAATGCATTTGTGTTAGCGCGGCAAGATGTTTAATAAGTAGCGTTATTCCGTGGCTGGAATGCTCTCAAGCTTTTATTTACAATTTTGTTGCTCGAAACTGCAACACGTTCAGGCATATATATATATATATATATATAAACGCATATTATGCGTACGCTCGGAACGCTCTAGTCAAACGAGTCAGATTATTTCATGATTTTATTTTCCTAGATGAAAATGAGTCCTACGACAACCAATATTTAGGTCTATGATGTAGCCAACAAGATCAATTTCTGCTCTGCGAGGAAGAAATGCATATTACTTAGCTGAGTGTTGCCAAAGTTCAACTACAGTGCAGGCGACACTAGTTACTGCCGACTGGCAAGGTAACGTGCTGAGCTAATTTGTTTTCTGCTTGAAGCAGAGCCGTTGAAAGAGTCACACTTTTTTTTGTCTGAAATATTTCATTGCAGTAACTAGTTTTACGCCGAATAAACCGCGAGACGCCATCCGGCGACGAGGAAATGTGTGACGGCTCTTTTTGCTGGTGCCGGTAGTGTATCGATCTACCCTGTACGACTATATCAGCCCACAGCAGTCTTGAGAGTATGGTTTTAGAGCAAGAAGGGAAGAAATTTAAAGGAATGTACGAAAAAGGCTACCTCTTTGCACGAATCGGAAAAAAAACATATGAGAATTCAAGAGAATAAATACCGAAAGAACTTCGGCAGGAATGCCGAAGGCAAAGTTTTAAAATAGTATTCACAAGAGATAATAAAATAGTATCTCTCCGAGCATGTGTCCTGCTGTTTGCAGATGACATGGTGGTTTTGGCAGAAGGTGCTTACCAAATGCGAAAGATGTTAACAATATGCAGAGAAACGGTAAAAAAACTGGACACAAGTTCAATGAAAAAAAAGTGCAAATGTTATACTTTAAGGATACAAGGGAGAAGCCACTAATGATACTGGGGAAAGGAACAGAATATAACAGCAGCCTACAAATACTTGGGAGTTATAATAGAAAACACGTCAGGTATTTTTACTGCAGGGATTATATGCTCGGATTTCTAGTGGCCAGATACTTGAAAATTAAAAGCGTTCGGTGAAGAGCATGATAAAATATAGTATTCAAATCCATAGAATGCGGCGTGCTGAAGTGCGACGAGCTAGGAGAAGTGATAACAGTGACCTTGGCCGAGGGATTAGGCTTCGGTGATTAAACAATATGGCGAGAGATTAAAAAAAAGCAGGCTACGGAAGTAGCATAGATGGTAAAAAGTCATGGGAAAACATTCTACTCAATCAAATCATTGTAATAATCCAACACAGAGACGAGAATGTTTGCAAACAGTGTATGTAATTTTATTTATCATAGTAAACTAAGCCAGCACTATGTGGCATACCACACAGTGAGCGCTTCTAATCCAAGAGATATTGAACGACAAAATGCTAAAGAAAACGCATGTATACATATAACCCCTCTCCAGCATTTGCGGCATTAGAAATTCGCTTAACTTGACACATCAAACCCGCCACTGGTTGATAAACGGTAGGAGCGTGTAGATGAAAGCACTCCTACCGATGACCGCATTGATATGATATCTTATGTGAGACTTAATCTTGTCTTTAATTGTAGTTTCGTGTTTGTATTACAATTTCATGTTGCCACATGACTAGTGCAAATAATTTGTAGAAATTACAGCAGGATTTAATACATTATCATCGCAATATTTCGTATCATTACACTTATCTCTGTATGGATTGTGTACATATTTCAAAGTTATGGTTTAATCAGGCGCAAGTAAGATGGAAAAGTGCATTGGCGCAGCGTTTTTGAATTGATTAAACGCTACAAGTGTCCTAATATCACTAGGCAACTTGTTCCACAGTGTAGCTAAATTACAGATTGTAAA
The DNA here is from genome assembly GCA_003439945.1 of Dermanyssus gallinae. Taxonomy (NCBI): domain Eukaryota; kingdom Metazoa; phylum Arthropoda; class Arachnida; order Mesostigmata; family Dermanyssidae; genus Dermanyssus; species Dermanyssus gallinae. The sequence goes on from QVRM01001737.1 coordinate 1,437,685, forward strand.
CCTCGATTGCGTACTTGTGGCTGAGGAGGCAATACGTAAGTGAAATGCCGAGAGAATACAGAGAATTATAATAAATATTTATATTAGGTATTTTGAACATATGATGCAGCTAATACTACAACTACCAACTGAAACTGTGACTGTTGAGAGCACTGTGCACATGAGCTCGGATTGCCCGTAGGCGGCAAGAACGATCAGCAAAGATCACTACATCATTTCATTTTTAATTAAGTATATTAGGAACCGCTTCTGTGTTCATCGAACTAAAGTAGAGTTTTATTTTGTTAAGTAAATATATTTTGTTTATTGCAAATGGATTTTCAAGTAATTGCCTAATATCAGGTGGCATTGAACTAAATAAGTTTATATAATTTGCATTGGTAGTCTTGCAACTGCTTTCTTTCTTAAATTTCATTGTTGATAGATATGCCTAGGTTGATAGAGTGTTTGCGAACAACTAAACAAGTGCTGATAACCCGTATTGTCGCTCTGTTTTCTAGAAGCGCGCTGTAATCCGAAGGTCGATTTTGCTCTCGTATATCTCGTTTTTATCTGAGGAAGTCTGGAAAAGAGCTGCCGTCACGAGTTAACAGCAGATAACGGGCTCCTGTGGCTCCTAAAATCTTAAATGCCGATAAAAAACCCTTCAGGCTGTTGTGCCGCTACCCCGACTGAGTTCTCAACGTCCACCGGAACATTGGCCAGGCATTGTCTGGTCACTTCTGGAAACTAGCCGCAAAATAACAAAAAACGCAGCAACTCTATGCAACCCTTGGTACCCGAGCACGTGCATGATCGTGTCATCGAAAATCTCTAGACAAGACGCGCCGTTCCTATTGGCACCGCGCTGGCTTCTTGGAGCAGCTAATTCCTTCAAATTCGATAGTATGAGGTTTCAGCTAGCCAACTTAGCCTACGTCGACGAGAACATTAGCGACTGCCTTCACGCGGACGATTTTCTCAGCAACGAGTTGGTTATTATCGTAGATAAGCTCATTCGTGTAGGATAGAAGCGACCGTTAGCTTAGCGTTATGTGCAGGCATGATGCCAAATAGAAGATGCCACTACCCCAGTATCAGAGACGCGAGAAGTCACTAGATGCGCGGGCAATTTGTGATATACATATAAGGAGCCATGAAATTAAATTAGGTCGTTGTCGTTGGCGCGAAGTAAGAAGAGGACGTTGTTTGAGCGAAAGACTGTTGAAAGTCGCAACGGTCGCCGTCTGATTGCAGCGGGGAGTGGGCACTTCTTTTTATTCGTGAGGTTCTGGAGTGGGTAGGGTGGGACTCCCCGATGGTATGGCGATAACCACTAAACCCCCCAATCCTCACGTTTATCCTCCCAAGGTTTGGTACCGTTTACCAGTGCTTCAAAGCCATGAGAAGGAGCTGTATGCTCTACCAGCCCGTCTAGGCCTGTGGGGGCCTCTCGCAGTCCCTCCTAGTAGTAATAGAAAAACGCCTTTCATCCTCAAAGCGAGTTTTCTCTTACATGATCCTATAAGGGCATGAAATAAACAATATTTATGTATAAAGGTATTAGGCTTCCTCCGCCCATGATTCGGTTGACGTCATCGTCAAGGTTATGGTAGTCTTTGCGTCGGTTGTAGCAAGCGCATACGTGGAGAGCCAGTGAAGGTGCAAAAGTCCTGTGCACCCTACGACCGTGTGGTCCACCACATCGTCTGCTGCTCAGGTTGGGCACAGTACGCAGATGTCTGAGTGGGACTATCCTCATCATTCTGTATACTCGGCTGATCCGTATGGCAGTCGCTCGTTGAGTAGATCTGAGGACCTGCCTGTTGCGAGCTGTGCGGAGGGCTTTATCCGCCTATACTGGCTCCGCATACAGCGCTGTGGATTCAGCGGCCGACCTCATCAAGATTCCCGTCTCGTTGTCGGAACCCCCTGGCCGAGGCAGAATCTTGACCAATTCTCTGGCAATATCCCCCAATGTGCTGGCAATACCAGGTATTTAGCCATTTTTGTAACCGCAATGGGGTGACTGTCGAGTATGAGACGCACACCCCGGGTACGTTTCTGGCCTGTCAGATATATCTCTTCGGTTTTCTCCGGGGCCAGCTGGAGGCCGTTTTGGGTCATCCAGCGGGAAACTCGGTTTATAGCGTCATTTGTGATGATCTCAAGTGTAGGCTCGTGACGGGACACGACTGTCAATGCTAGGTCATCCGCATAGACCGTCGCTTTTGCCCCGGGGGGGGGGGGGGGAGGCCTGTCAGGCGCAGTTTATCGTACGCAAGGTTGCATTGTGTTGGTCCCAGTATGGATGCCTGGAAAACCCCCGCGGGGATGTTAAATGCGTCGTGGTGCGTGGGGTGGTGGACACTACAACTCGTCTAACATCAGTCAACACTGAGTTCGCCTCACACCGATATGTGCGTGATATGCAAGACAATGTAGTAGATCAATCGGATGAGTCCCGTCAAACACAACGCCATGATTTTTCACCGACGTAATGTTGTCAATTGCATCGTTCTCTAAGGGATGTTGTATCAGGAAATCAACCTCAATTGCGACAAAGAAGCAAACGGAACTGTCAGCTCGGGTGGCTGACGCATTGTCGCGGTCGAGAAACCATTGCCTAAGAGATGGATAAGAGCTTTTCCTTTTGTGCGTAGCGAAAAATAGGCATTCCGCAGTTTATCTCTCGCTCGTCACTTTGCTAGTCAGTACTGTCTCTACTACTCGTCTAGCCCTGAACCCTCTTGCACCAACAGGTCACCCAGCGTTTCGAGTGGTCCTCATCTTTTGAGCCCTCCCGTATTCGCGTTAAGATGAAGAGCTGGCTAAAGATTTTGGTACCTTTTAGTTGCAGCATTTCGTGTTCACCTGGATGAAAGAACACGACGCTGGTTTTCTTCGTATCCACGTCTCTATGACCCTTTTCAATAAATCCTCTGCTGATTGGCCTGACCCGATGATACGTTTGATGTCTAACTTTTTGCGAAGGAGGGAGCGGAGTTACCTCTGGAATAGCTTGACATCGTTTCCGATATGCAAGACACGCTTATGCTTCTGTGTAGGCTGCATTTTGGCCTCAGCTGGTGAAGCAGCAGACGATGGGATTGGAATCAGATTGTGCTAAGTGTTGGCGTTCTTCAATAAGTTGATTCTGTTGTATCATCTTATTCTCGATCTATCGCGGATCGATCTGTGGCGGAAAATCAACACCGAAGCCGAGTTCAACGAACTTAAATTACGGTCGGTAGATAGCAGACGCATGCATTAATGTATCACGCCGCCTCGTTTTACAATTGTATTCTGTCCGTTGGCAAGTCGATAAATTAGGCAGTTCCACGTTTGTGATATCGCGCCTATTTGCTGCGTGCATGATGTATGGAACCAATTCGTGCACGAAGCACATTGGAGTGATACTGGCTCAGATTCTGCGCCGATTCGGCAGATAAAGCAGATGCCACCCGCATGAGCCATAATCTTATTATTGACTAGCTATCAGTCATAAAAATCGTACAAACGTCCACTGCAACCGTTAAGTTACTAATATTAGGCAGCGTTAATGCGCTAAAAAATCACCATTTATAAAAAAAAAGACAAGTTCTTTAACTGTTGTTCAAACCAAAGACTTTTCTGTAGTAATCTAGGGGCTTCCCGCCCAGCCATATCGGCACTTGTTTTAGGCGTCAGACGCTATCCAATAAGCCTCTCAACCAGGTACGGTTAAGGGGATTATTGGATATCGTGAACATATGGCTAAAAGCAGCTTGTTATTGAACGGTTCACTTGTAGAAACAGTCGTCCCATCAACTGTTTTACTGATAACCGAAATAATCGGCCACGGTATGCGGCAAATGAGTCAAAACGATTGTCTCTCTAGACAAGACGCGCCGTTCCTATTGGCACCGCGCTGGCTTCTTGGAGCAGCTAATTCCTTCGAATTCGATAGTCTGAAGTTCCAGCTTGCCAACTTAGCCTATGTCGACGAGAACATTAGCGACTGTCTTCAAGCGGACGATTTTCTCACCAACGAGTCGGTTATTAACGTAGATGAGTTCATTCGTGTAGGATAAAGGCGACCGTTTAGCGTTATCCGCAGCCATGGACAGCGCCGGGTGGCGGCAATGACGAACCTAAAGACATGGTGCCAAATAGAAGATGCCACCACCCCAGTAGCAAAGACGCGGGAAGTCACTGGATGCGCGGGCAACCTGTGATTTGTATATAAGGAGCCATGAGAAAAAATTAGGTCGTTGTCGTTGGCCTATGCAAGAAGAGGACGTGTGTTTTTTGAGCGAAAGACTGGTGAAACTCGCAACGGTGGCCGTTCGATTGCAGCGTTTAGTGGCCACTTATTTTTATTCGTGAGGTTCTGGAAAGATGCTTTATGCACAACCTGCGCTGATGTGTAGGAGCGCGTGGGTGGGGTGGGACTCTTCGATGGTATGGCGTCACCCACTAAAAACCCCTAGTCGTCACGTTTATCCTCCCAAGGTTCGGTACCGTTTACCAGTTCTTCAAAGCCATGAGAAGGAGCTGTATGCTCTACCAGCCCGTCTAGGCCTGTGGGGGCCTCTCGCAGTCCCTCCTAGTAATAGAGGAACGCCTTTCATCCTCAAAGCGAGTTTTCTCTACATGATCCTATAAGGACATGAAATAAACAATATTTATGTATAAAGGTATTAGGCTCCCTCCGCCCATGATTCGGTTGACGTCATCGTCAAGGTTATGATATTATTTGCGTCGGTTGTAGCAAGTGCACACGTGGAAAGCCAGTGAAGGTGCAAAAGTCCTGTGCACCCTGCAACCGTGTGATCCACCACATCGACTGGTGCTCAGGTTGGGCACAGTACGCAGATGTCTGAGTGGGACTTTCCTATCCTCATCATTCTGTATACTCGGCTGATCCGTATGGCAGTCGCTTTTTAAGCAGATCTGAGGAGCTGCCTGTTGCAAGCTGTGCGGAGGGCTATATCCACCTATACTGGCGCCGCATACAGCGCTGTGGATTCAGCGGTCGACCCCATCAAGATTCCCGTCTCCTTGTCGGCACCCGCTGGTCGAGGCAGAATCTTGACCAATTCTCTGGCAATATCCCCCAATGTTTTGGCAATAATAGGTCATCCGCATAGACAGTCGCTTTTGCCCCGGGGGGGAGGTCTGTCAGGCGCAGTTTATCGTACGCCAGGTTGCATAGTGTTGGTCCCAGTATGAGTCCCTGGAGGACCCCCGCGGAGATGTTAAAGGCGCCGTGGTGCGTGGAGTGGTGGACACTACACCTCGTCTAACATCAGTCAACACCGAGTTTGCCTCACAATGATATGTGCGAGCTATGCAAGACAACGTAGTAGATCAATCGGATGAGTCCCGTCAAACACAACGCCATTATTTTTCACCAATGTAATGTTGTCAATTGCATCGTTCTCTAAGGGATGCTGTATCAGGAAATCAATCTCAATTGCGACAATAAAACAAACGGAACTGTCAGCTCGGGTGGCTGACGCATTGTCGCGGTCGAGGAACCATTGTCTAAAAGATGCATTAGAGCTCTTCCCTTTGAGCGTAGCGAAAAATAGGCATTCCGCAGTTTATCTCCCGCTCGTCACTTTACTAGTCAGTACTGTCTCTACTACTCGTTTAGCCCTGAACCCTCTTGCACCAGGAGGTCATCCAGCGTTTCGAGTGGTCCTAATCTCTTGAGCCCTACCGCACTCGCGTTAAGATGAAGAGCTGGCTGAAGATTTTGGTACCTTTTAGTTGCAACATTTCGTGTTCACCTGGATGAAAGAACACTACGCTGGTTTTCTTCGTATCCACGTCTCTATGACCCTTTTCAGTAAATCCTCTGCTGATTGGCCTGACACGTTGATACGTTTAATGTCCAACTTTTTGCGAAGGAGGGAGCGGAGTTACCTCTGGAATAGCTTGACATCGTTTCCGATATGCAAGAAACGCTTATGTTTCTGTGTAGACTCCATTTCGGCCTCAGCTGATGAAGCAGCAAACGATGGGATTGGAGTCAGATTGTGCCAAGTGTTGGAGTTCTTCAATAAGTTGATTCTGTTGTATCATCTTATTCTCGATCTATCGCGGGTCGATCTATGGCGGAAAATCAACACCGAAGCTGAGTTCAACGAACTTAAATTAGGCTTGGTAGATAGCAGACGCATGCATTGATGTATCACGCTGCCTCGCTTTACAATTGTATTCTGTCCGTTGGCAAGTCGATAAATTAGGCAGTTCCACGTTTGTGATATCGCGCCTGTTTGCTGCGTGCATGATGTATGGAACCAGTTTGTGCACAAAGCACATTGGAGTGACACTGGCTCGGATTCTGCGCCGGTTCGCCAGATGAAGCAGATGTCACCCGCATGAGCCATAATCTTATTATTGATTAGCTACCGGTCATAAAAAATCGTACAAGCGTCCATTGCAACCGCTAATATTAAGTTACTAATATTAGGCAGCGTTAATGAGCTAAAAAAACACCATTTATAAAAAAAAGACAGATTATTTAACTGTTGTTCAAGCCAAAGACCTTTCTGTTGTAATCTAGAGGCTTCCCGCCCAGCCAAATCGGCACTTGTTTTGGGGACAAACGCTATTCAATAAGCCTCTCAACCAGGTACGGTTAAGGGGATTATTGGATATCGTGAACATATAACTAAAAGCAGCCTGTTATTGAACGGTTCACTTGTAGAAACAGTCGCCCCATCAACTGTTTTACAGATAACCGAAATAATTGGCCACTGTATGCGGCAAATGAGTCAAAACGATTGTCTGCAGCAAGCAGCTGACAGACAGCCAGTGATGACTAGAAACAGCGGAGAGCAGCTGTCCAACAGTGAAGCCAACACAGCGGAGGCCATAAGTCAGAACAGCACCAAAGTACGATTGGTGTGTCGAATCGGCCGGCCAAAGTGACAACGACCAGTGCGCCAACGATCAAAAACGTTAGAGACACACGCATACACAATACACCCAATGCATGTGCTCCCGACGAAAGCCGCTAACAGACGGTGTAAACACAATATGAAAAAGGTATATATGATGCACCATATATTGTGACATATATAATAAATAAACGAGCATGTGACTCAATCAAATAGAAAATTTAATCTAGACATTGAATCAATCAAGTTCGTCGTAAAGGTGTGTTTACTCGAAGCTCCGTCGCTGCGATACGTTTCTTATCGTATAATCGTTATTCGTGTGGTGCAGACCAAACGGCTACCGCCCTCGAATTTACATTGTTACTAATCGCGCTCTGCTATTAAGATACTCCCTTTCCTCTCTCTAACTTTCCCAGTGCCTCCTCCTCAATGCATTTATGGCCAGAAATGACGCCAACGGCGCAATCTCTGTTATCTGCTCTCTCAGGTAGTTTCGAGTCTGTGCTTTGTGTGACCATCTTGGCAAAGTTGGGAGACAGTTTTGACGACCTGTTGCTTCTCGTCCGCAAACCTCAAACAGTGTAAAGCGATACACCAAACGCAACAACCCCAAGATTGTTCCCGACGTTGTTTGATAGAGTGAAGGGCAGGCAGTAAAGCAAAGCCAAGACTGTGTCTCCTAACTAAAGAAGACTAAGTCTTCTTTCTCATTGTTTATTGAGATGTCACAACGAGCTAGCGTTAAGAGCGAGACGGACGTAGGCGACAGACTTCTGTGTCTGCTGAAGTCTGACGCACCGATACACAACCCGCTCAAGCTGTTGGGCCGCGACTCCGAACGAGTGATCAACGTTCACCGGGATGTTATGCAGGCGTCATCTGGCTACTTTAGGAAACTGCTCGAGAATGACAAAAAGCTTGAGGATAATGCCATACAATTCCCGGTGTCCACGAACGTGCTTGATATCGTCATCGAGTTTCTTTATACGAAAAATGCCGTTTCGGTCGACACCGACCAACTGGTTGAACTGTTGGTGCTCGCAGATTTCCTGGAGCTTGATAGCCTGAAATCCCAGCTGACCGCATACTTCGATTTGAACATTGCCGATTGCCTTAAAGCCCAAGATTTCCTCATCGACCAGCCAGTTGCTGTCGTAGAAGAATTTATACGCTTAACTTCGGCGCCGACTCGCAAACGTCATCGGCTAGACCTCATTTACGCCGTTTACGCATGGGCTAAGCAGAACTCCATAAAGGCCTCTCATATCGTTAAGCTAGTAGGGAACCTTTTAGACAAGAACCCGTCTCCAGAGACCTCGACTGCAATTGTGGCAACGCCGGTGCGACCACCGAAAACGCCGGATTCTTCGAGCTTGTCGGCAAGCAGCTAACAAGGCTTCAAGATTCTTTTAATTTCAGTGCGCTTTAAGGTGACCCTGCGTGTATCGTTGTCAAGGGCCGTGAGGTGTATTACAGCCAAGTCGAAGATGGTCTGTTAGTACTGAACGTGTACGACTTGCGCTGCGGTGCCATCTTGAGGAGTTTTCACTTTCCAGATCCTGTGGATATTTCTGCAAAGCTATCGGTAAAATCCGGCCGAGTGTATGCATCAGTTGGCAAGAAAGTCTACGAGCTCACCGAAAAGGGTTTGTGTCTGCTTTATAGGACAACAATGCAGATTGATCGACTTAGTATTATTGAACACGACACCAAAACTCTGCAGTTCTACTACACCACTGAAAAGGATCATATAAGACTGGTTGCCTGCAATCGACAGAATAACGAGACTAGCGAAAAGCCAATTTCCATGAAATCCAGAAATCTTATTTCAATATAAATTAAATTATGTTTATTTCACTCAAATTGAGTATATTATACAGTTCATTCATAAATACTTTTTCATAATACTTATCTTCACGCTTCCGGCGAGAAAAGTAGTGCAACGATTTTTGCTTCTGTGTTGTGCATTCCACTCCATGGTACTTGGTATACCTCTGCAAGCAGAACCAGCAGGTACAGAACTCATACTTCTCGTAAAAGGCGGCGTTTGAACTTGATATTTTAGTATCAAGTATTGACAAGCAAGCTAATCAAACAATAAATCAACTAAACAGTTGTTTTTTGCTTGGTTAAACATAGTGCCATATTTAGAAACTGTTATTTACACAGGAACCAGGGCATTAGCTAGAAGTGCTATAAACCAGTGGATAGTAAAAAGAATCTAGCATTTACAACGTTCATATTTCAATATGTAAATGAGCACACTGATAATAAATTTGTTTTTCGTGCCTTAGCTCATTTACTTTATTTATATGCTCATATACTTATTTATGTAATTTCATCCACAACACAAAGATGGGATATTTTAAAGAAACTATGCAGATGTAGAAAATAAGAAACCTCAATTGTTTGCGAGTGCGTAGCAATACTCGATAAGTGAAAAAAGAGCACACAAAATAGAAAATATATTTAATACGACCTCCGCGGTATAAATCGGTAGAGTGTCCTACACTCTTCAATGTCGTACTTCATTGACGATTCTGATTTTACGCAAAACAGACAGGTGACGAGGACTTGTCTCTTGTGTAGATCTCCAATTTCCTATAAAGTTACCTTTAAAACCAAAGCCGCAGTAGAGCGGGACGCGATTAGTAATCGCTACGGCGTGCGTACTCAGTTTTTCGTAGATTGAGACCTGAGTAGATGCTTTAGGTTATGTATAGCTTACAACTGGTACTTTATTGTGCTTCAGATTCACTAAAAAGCAACAAATTCATTAAATGCGTACGGTACATCGACCTGATAATGTCCAGTGAGCTACTAATAATACTCATATGGAAAATAAAGGTAAAGGACATATTACCAAAATTCCATAAGAGTATGCAGATAATTCTTCAAAAATGTAGAAACCTGTGTCTATTGAAACCTATGAATTAAATAATGATAGTAGCGTGTTGCTCAGTAGTAGCTCTATTATATTAAATGTGCAGGTCTGAAATACCAGGCTGGCTAGCAGAAAAGATGGACTCCAAAATGGACAACGATATGCAGTTCCATTGACAGGTTGGTACTATCCCCTATCAAATTCATTTTGTATCGAGGGAGTGGCAAATAGGCCAGAGAGCATTACAAGATATGGACAAAATGCAAACCACAATACCTCAGACATGTACTGTCACTTTCCGAATGCAGAAAGAGCGTTTACTCTGTCATATGTTTATAGGCGAACAACCAGGCTGACAAAAATATGCGCTAAACCAGCATTATACGAGAGGAGCCCGATAACCCGACTGAAGGACAATCGTAGCTCTTGAAAAAGGTTGTGCTAGGATTCGTGTTGTGGTGATTAAATTTCTTGCATATTAGAATGATTGTGTGAGTTTTCATGTTAAGGTACCAGTTTTACAGAAGGTGGTCCCTAAGACTAGGGTAGACATACCCATGTCCAACTAATGAATTTGTGTTAGCGCGGCAAGATGTTTAATAAGTAGCGTTATTCCGTGGCTGGAATGCTCTCAAGCTTTTATTACCAAATGTGTTACTTTTTTTTTCTCGCGTTTGATTTGTCGAGAGCGGACGTGCTATCAATTCGCTCTTCTATATAGGTCGAATTTAACAAGTTTGAGTGTCTCGTTTACGGTGATCTCTGCCACAGTGAGTACCCGTACAATTGAATTTTGAGTGTTGGGCTTTATAGGCCTCAAAGCGTGCCCAGGAGTTGTAACCTCCTAAAGCGCGCAGGTCTATACGTGTCCGTTCTGATAACAAACTTGAAGATCATCTTTGTTTACATGTGGCAACAATTGCCAGTGCATAGTTTGTACTAAGGCGTGAGGGGTTGGCAGTGCCAGCACAGCCTAGGCGGTAGCGCAGGCGATCGCCAGACAAAAGGCCATGGTTCGAGCCCCGCAAAGTGTGATTTTTTTTAACTCTTATATATATATATATATATATATATGTTTATTATTATTTTCTATTTTTGTTCATTGCTATTTTTTTTTATCTACGCTAGTGGGAGCGCACCAGTAAGTGTCACTTCGCTAATTTAGTCGGTTACTGCGAGAACTCTCAGCGGAAAGCCGCTAAGATGCCACCCGGCAGTTCAGGAGGGCCTTCGCCTCCACCTACTCTGGACATAGCTCGCCTGCGACAGTGCGCGTCTCCCGTGTCTGCGCCCAACGAACATCCACCGAAGGGGACGACCGAAAACGTCGGATCTACCTCGACGATGGACACCGATGTTCCATGTAAAACGAGTCCGGCAAACCAGCCAAACATTGGCGCCAAGCGGAAAAAGCCGGCTTCACCGTCAGAAAGCGAAGCCGAAACACGAGAAGACGTTAATTGATGGATTTTTGACCGTGACATCCCGCAGGGAAAAAAATACTTTCTCAAGAGAACAACGAAACCTGGAGAAACTTAAAGAAGATTTATCGGTGGGTGCGTTTAAAGTAATCATCAGAAGAAAAGAATCGTCGGAAGGTGCTGAAACTGATTTCCCCGAGGGCTCACTGCTATCCATATACAAGCTTATCTTTGCCTTGTCACCCAAGTCGAATATATCCGGAGACAGAAAATCAATCATAGTGTGGCTTCCTGATATAGAATCCACTCAGAAGCTATTATCAACCACCAGCCTTGGAGACTTCGCGGTGTCGGCTCACTGCCTATCATTATCATCATTTCGGGCAACGATTCAAGGAGTTCCCACTTGCCTCACAGAGAAAGAAATGTTAAAGGAACTAACACCGCTTGGGGTCATCCATGTAAAACGACTCACGCGAGTTCAGTCCGGAGCTAGGGTGCCTCTGGGTAAAGTGATCCTGCAATTTACCCGACAGCCCCCAACATCAATATTTTTAGGGTTTCAGTCGCACCAGGTTGTGCTCGAACCTGACCAGCCTAGGCTTTGCCACAAATGCCTACGGCCTGGGCACTTCGCGGAACGGTGCACACAACAGCAAGTCTGCAGGAAATGCGGCAATCCAGGCCACCTCGCCGCAAGCTGCACCAATCAGACGCGGTGTATTAACTGTCGGGGTGGTGCTCACCCTTCCGGGTCACCATCCTACCCCCGCCTGATCTATCTCAGAGAGAGGAACAGATTATTCCTTGAAGCCAGAACTTTGCAACAGGTTCGGGTAACGTACCGACTGCTGAAATCACCAGCAGTCGGCCAAACCCCACATCCCGACCAGACACCTCGCCGCAAAATCCAAGTGGGCAGCCAACGTATGCCAACGTCGTTCGCGGTATTTTCTAGTCACCCGAGAACCCTGACCCGCAGCTGCTTCTTCCTGCACTCGGGCCACTCCCCAGCAATAAGCCCAAAAAACGCGCGGGAAGATTGCACACTAACAACGGGACGCTCGCCCCACGGCCCCGATTAACCCGTGCCCAGGTGCGCCGAGCCCCTAGACCTGCACGCCCTATCCTCCCTACGGCTGATGCTGTAACTCGTTTGTCGCAAGTCGTATCAGGGGGCGGATCCGACCTGTTAGGTCAGCTTAAAGCCCTAGTAGTGGTTTTAGGACCCGTCCTGCAGCTATTGCCGGTGTTGGAAAGCCTTAAACAAATAATGCAATAATAATGGAACAGGACCCTAATAATATAGCCAGTGGCGGGTTAGAGTCGTCGGTACACTCAGAGCGAATAGCCTGTCCACTATGCAACGGGCAATACACAAGAAAAGGGTTTACGAGACATATAGCAGCCAAACATTAATCGGCCTCTGCAAACATATCTACATCTACGCCTACACCGATCGACAATAACACACAGCAGCCCGCCCGCATAACCGGAGATATACAGGGTGCAGCAAAGAAGTTAAGACTTTTAAGGATCCTCCCGAAACCGGTAAGGAAGCAGGTAGCAGAGGCCCTGGCAAATGTCTTCTTGGGGGTCTCAGCCGATAACAGAGACGAGGCATGGTATGCGCTTTTCTCGTTTGCCCCAGTGGTTCTCCGTCTTCCTCCCACCCGCAATGATACCCAATCACTCTCTGTTATTATCCGCCATAATCTACGCGACTTCTCCAATGGATTACGTCTATCCGAGATCGCAACCTCAGCGCCCACAAGAAACCGTACTTTCACGAATAATCGCATTCGCCAGACCGTTCTCAAGCTAACTGAGGGTGACGTGTCAGGCGCCGCCAGGCTGATCGGATCGTCTTCGCTTTCAGCACGGATCACCTGACAGCCCTTCGGGAAAAACACCCCCCGGCCCCACCAGACCTAGAGTGGCCAGCCTTTCTAAGCCTTCCGCTTCCCTGCACCACGTCAAAGGAAGAAGTTGTAGCCGCGGTTAAGAGCTTTTCACGGAGTTCCGCCGGAGGTCTCGACTTTATACGACCCCGACTGCTAATGGACTTACTATCTCCGACTCTAGAGGACACAGCCGGTCGGCTGGCGAGCGCACTGGCAAATGTCGTCGACTTACTTCTGTGGGGCGCCCCTCCGTCTCAGCTGATGCCTATAATATTTGAATCGAGGCTTTTCGCCTTACAAAAGAAGGCCGGGTCAGTAAGGCCGATTGCTTGCTCTTCCACTTTACGCAGGCTAGCTGCAAAGATGGCCTGTAATCGAACCAGGGATAAAGTAGGCGAGGTGACGGGCCCTCACTAGCTTGGCTTTGCTGTACCAGCCGGGGCCGAAGCCGCGGTACATGCTGCCCGAGCCTTTATTGACTCACGCACGGGGGTGCGTGTCGGGGTCCTCGTGAAGCTTGATTTCAAGAACGCATTCAACTCCGTAAGACGGGATCACCTTTTGAAGGCGGTCGCGACACATTGCCCCGAGCTAACGCACCACGTCAGTCAAGCGTACCGTACGACTTCCTACCTGGCCCTCCCAGACGATCTTATAGCTTCGGCCACGGGGCTGCAACAGGGTGACCCTTTGCCCCCCCCCTCTGTTTTGCCTGAGTACCAAAGAGCTAGTTGACTCTTTCAAAAGCCCACTAAACATCTGGTATCTGGATGACGGCGTGCTGGGGGGCGATGTAGATATAAATGCCGACGACGTTCGGCGCGTGCTTGATTTTCGTAAGACATCGGGGATAGAGCTGAATCCCGAGAAATGTGAGATCTACGTTACAGGCAATACTGCACAGACCCCAGACCTTCGCATACTTCAAGCCTCATTGCCGGGATGTAATGTTACCCTCGACAACGACTTGGAGCTCCTGGGAGTTCCCCTCCGGCCGGAAGGACTCACACACGCACTCGAAAAATGGCAGAATAAGCTTCAGGAAGTCGCTGACAACCTCGCGCCGCTCGGCTCCCACCGCGCCTTCTTTCTACTTCGATCCTTCTTCTCGGCTACGAGAGTCACCCACCTTCTTCGCGGAGCTGATCTAACAGGGCGGTTGGACGATCTGCGTCCGTTAAACGAGTTGACTCTAAACGCCCTCGAGTCTCTTTTTAATCTATAGCTGGCGCCTTCCGCTCGGAAGCAGGCACAACTATCGGGTTATCGTGCATCATGAGTGCGGGAAGGCGTGCCAGGCATGCCGGTATTAACGACACCTTCGGCAGAGCGCTTCGATCAAGTGGATTCCCCTGCATTCTAGAGCCCCAGAACCTCTCCACCGACGATGGTAAGCGCCCGGATGGGATGACTCTTACCCCCTTTAGTAGGGGCAGAATGCTCGTCTCGGACGCCACTGTCACCGACCCATTAGCACCTTCAATGGTCGGTGGCGGGACGATCTCAGCAGGCCACGCTGGTAATCTAGCCAAGGCAGGGTTAGCTCGCAAAATACGCCTCAATAGGTTACCCACATGAGTTTCAACCGCTAGCGTTCGAAACCATGGGCGGTCCTGGCAACTTGACTCGCAAGCTTCTCCACATGGTCGGTGAACAGCTGAACCTCGCAACTGGAACCAAAATATCTGCGGCTTTTTTGAGACAGCGCCTCGACCTTGACGTCCAACGCGGGAACGCGGCATTCGTCCGGGGCACGCTGCTGAAGTGGTCCCAGCCCACTCTATACGAGATAGACTAATATTGCCTGTGCACACGTTCTCGGGAGACAAGTGTAGCTCCATTCTTATTCCTTAATAAATTATCTGCCATGAGCAATAATTTAATTTTGTTGCTCGAAACTGCTACACGTTCAGGCATATATATATATATATATATATATATATATATATATATATATATATATATATATACAGGTAGTTCAATAAGTTCTTAGAATGAGCTTTTTAGAATTCGAATTTTGGCACGCTTTCACCGCTAATAGGAACTGCAACTTTTAGACTGCTAGCACTCAATATATTATGGTGATTGGCCGTTGCGATTTCGTTTGATAGCTTTTCCCGTGCAACGTATCGGCGTGATTTTTACAAATTGAGAAAAAATAGTTTCGAGTGGTTATCAAGCATTTTTATTTCAAAGGTTGGAATGCGACCCAAGTAAAAATTGGGTTAGACGAGACGTACAGTGACTCTGCGCCATGTTTTGCCACTGTTTCCAACTGGATTAATATGTTAAAAAGAGGTCGCAGGAGCACCGAGGATGAACTACGTCCAGGAGGCCAAAAAACGGCAACTGATGAGGAAAACGTAGAGAAAGTGCGAAAAATTCTTGGCACAGATAAGCGAATGAACATTAAGGAAATAGCGGAGGCATTAGGGATTAGTTTAGGCAGTGTGCATTTTATCCTACACGAAAACTTAAAGATGAAAGAGCTTAGAGCAAAATGGCTGCCGCATTTGCTCAACCAAGGCCAAAAAGACGCGCCTGTTTTGGCTTTACAGCAAAATTTGGCCGAATTTTTGGTGCAGATTCATGACCGTCGATGAAAGCCGGGTTCATCACTACACTCCCGAGACCCAAGAAGCATCTTGCCAATGGTGTGCACCTGATGAAGGACTTCCGAAGAGGGTGCGGACAACGGCATTGACCGGAAAGGTGATGGCTACAGTTTTTTAAGACCAACGTAGAATAATGCTGGTCGACTACCTTGAGAGCTGTAAAACGATCACAGGGGAATATTATGCAAGACTGTTGGACTGCCGTTAGCAAGAACTCATCGTGAAATGGACCGCTTTGCAGAAAAAGGTTGTCCCGTTTCACCAGGGCAATGCTCCTGCACACAAGTCCCGGCAAGCATCGGCAAAACTGGCCCAACTAAGGTTCGAACTTATTGAACAACCCTCCTATTCTCCAGACCTGGCCCCCTCTGATTATTTCCTCTTCGGACATTTGAAGAATAGTCTCGGTGGAAAGCGTTTTTCCAGCAATGAAGAGATTAAGGCTGCTCTCAATGCCTATTTTCAGTCTAACGACGCGGAATTCTACTCAAGAGGTATGAAAGCTCTGACATCTCGGTGGGAAATGTGTATTGAGCTTCTCGGGGAGTATATCGAATAAGAAAAATTAAAAACATGATTTGGAAAATTCTCGGTTTTCATTCTAAGAACTTATTGAACTACCTGTATATATCCCTAAAAAAGCGCATTATATGCGTACGCTCGGAACCCTAGTCAAACGAGTCAGATTATTTAATACTTTTATTTACTTAGGTGCAAATGAGTCCTACGACAAATATTTAGGTCTATGATGTAGCCAACAAGACCAATTTCTGCTCTGCGAGGAAGAAATGCATATTCCTTAGCTGAGTGTTGCCAAAGTTCAACGACAGTGCAGGCGACACTAGTTACTGCCGACTGGCAAGGTAACGTGGTAAGCGAATTTGTTTTCTGCTTAAAGCAGAGCCGTTGAAAAAATCACACTTTTTTCTGTCTGAAATATTTCATTGCAGTAACTAGTTTTACGCCGGATAAACCGCGAGACGCCATCCGACGACGAGGAAATGTGTGACGGCTCTTTTTGCTGGCGCCGGTAGTGTATCGATCTACCCTGTACGACTATATCAGCCCACAGCAGTCTTGAGAGTAAGGTTTTAGAGCAGGAAGGGAAGAAAGTTAAAGGAATGTACGAAAAAGGCTACCTCTTTGCACGAATCGGAAAAAAACATAAGAGAATTCAAGAGAATAAATACCGAAAGAAGTTCGGCAGGAATGCCAAAGGCAAAGTTTTAAAATAGTATTCACAAGAGATAATAAAATAGTATCTCTCCGAGCATGTGTCCTGCTGTTTGCAGATGACATGGTGGTTTTGGCGGAAGGTGCTTACCAAATGCAAAAGATGTTAACAATATGCAGAGAAACGGTAAAAAAGATTGGACACAAGTTTAACGAAAGAAAAAGTGCAAATGTGATACTTTCCAAGGATACAAGGGAGAAGCCGCTAAAGATACTGGGAAAATGAACAGAATATAAAAACAGCCTACAAATACTTGGGAGTTATAATAGAAAACACGTCAGGTATTTTTACTGCAGGGGTAATATGCTCGGATTTCTAGTGACCAGATACTTGGAAATTAAAAGCGTTCAGTGAAGAGCATGATAAAATATAGAATTAAAATTCATAGAATACGGCGTGCTGAAGTGCGACGAGCTAGGAGAGGTGATAACACTGTCCTTGGCCGAGGGATTAGGCTTCGGTGATTAACCAATATGGCGAGAGATAAAAAAAATTAAACGCAGGCTACGAAAGAAGCATAGATGGTAAAAAGTCATGGGGATACATCCCACTAAACCAAACCATTGTACTAATCCAACACACAGACGAGAATATTTGCAAACAGTGTATGTAATTTATTTATCATAGTAAACTAAGCCAGCACTATGTGGCATACCACACAGTAGGCGCTTCTAATCCAAGAGATATTCAACGACAAAATGCTAAAGAAAACTCATGTATACATATAACCCCTCTCCAGCATTTGCGGCATTAGAAATTCGCTTAAATTGACACATCAACCCCGCCACTGGTTGATAAACGGTAGGAACGTGTAGATGAAAGCACTCCTACCGACGACCGCATTGATACAATATTTTATGTGAGACTTATTCTTGGGTTTAATTGTAGTTTCGTGTTCGTATTACAATTTCATGTCGCCACATGACTAGTGCAAATAATTTGTAAACATCACAGTAAGATTTAATACATTATCATCGCAATATTTCGTATCATTACACTTATCTCTGTATGGGTTGTGTACATATTTCAAAGTTATGGTTTAATCAGACGCAAGTAAGATGAAATAGTGCATTGGCGCAGCGTTTTTGAATTGATTAAACGCTACAAGTGTCCTAATATCACTAGGTAACTTGTTCCACAGTGTAGCTAAATTACAGATTGTAAACCTCGATTGCGTACTTGTGGCTGAGGGGGCAATACGTAAGTGAAATGCCGAGCCTCAGGTGCTTCGGGCTCTTGCAAGTCGGATGAGGGAGGGACTAAGGAATGCGTTTTAGTTCTGACGCAGATGTCTAGAAAAAGTGAATGCCGTAATACCCACAAAACCAATAAATGGTTCTTCACGCTGAAGTCAGAAATGCGTGAGTCGGAGTAAATGCAAAAATTCAATTTGCAAGTAAAATTTGCCAAATTAAGATTTAAAAACATACCAAAACGGAACATCTTCAATTCGAACTATTCGAGTGCCTTTTTTAAATATAACATACCTTTTTATTTAACATATATTCTGTCCAAAACATGTCTCGACGCTCGCAATGGGCCTTTAGGCCTGTCGCCTGTTGGACGTCCAACGCATACATTTTCTTGTCACACTGAGGGGGGTGCTAGGGGGGAGGGGGCAGTGTGTATGTAAAACAGAGAATTATAATAAATATTTATATTAGTCTAATGCGTACGTTGAACATATGATACAGCTAATACTACAACTAACAACTGAAACTGTGACTGTTGAGAGCACTGTGCACATGAGCTCGGATCGGCCGTAGGAGGCAAGAACGATCAGCTAAGATCACTACATCATTTCATTTTTAATTAAGTATATTAAGAACCGCTTCTGTGTTCATCAAACTAAAGTGGAGTTTTAATTTGGTAAGTAAATATATTTTGTTTATTGCAAATGGATTTTCAAGTAATTGCTTAATATCAGGTGGCATTGAACTAAATAAGTTTATATAATTTGCATTGGAAGTCTTGCGACTGCTTTCTTTCTTAAATCTCATTGTTGATAGGTATGCCTAGGTTGATAGAGGGCTTGCGAACAACTAAACAAGTGCTGATAACCCATATTGTCGCTCTGTTTTTTAGAAGCGCGCTGTAATCTAAAGGTCGATTATGCTCTCGTATGTCCCGTTTTACCTGAGGAAGTCTGGAAAAAAGCTGCCGTCACGAGTTAACAGTAGATAACGGGCTTCTGTGGCTCCTAAAATCTTAAATGCCGATAAAAAAAACCCTTCAGGCTGTTGTGCCGCTACCCCGACTGAGTTCTCAACGTCCACCGGAACATTGGCCAGGCATTGTCTGGTCACTTTTGGAAACTAACCGCAAAATAACAGAAAACGCAGCAACTCTATGCAACCCTTGGTACCCGACCACGTGCATGATCATGTCATCGAAAATCTCTAGACAAGACGCGCCATTCCTATTGGCACCGCGCTGGCTTCTTGGAGCGGCTAATTCCTTCGAATTCGATAGTCTGAGGTTCCAGCTTGCCAACTTAGCCTACGTCGACGAGAACATTAGCGACTGCCTTCACGCGGACGATTTTCTTAGCAACGAGTCGGTTATTATCGTAGATGAGTTCATTCGTGTAGGACAGAAGCGACCGTTTAGCGTTATGCGCAGCCATGGTGCCAAATAGAAGATGCCACTACCCCAGTATCAGAGACGCGAGAAGTCACTAGATGCGCGGGCAATTTGTGATATACATATAAGGAGCCATGAAATTAAATTAGGTCGTTGTCGTTGGCGCGAAGTAAGAACAGGACGTTGTTTGAGCGAAAGACTGTTGAAAGTCGCAACGGTCGCCGTCTGATTCAAGCGGGGAGTGGGCACTTCTTTTATTCGTGAGGTTCTGGAAAAAATGCTTTATGCACACCCAGCGCTAATGTGTAGGAGCGCGTGGGTAGGGTGGGACTCCCCGATGGTATGGCGATAACCACAAAAAACCCCTAGTCCTCACGTTTATCCTCCCAGGGTTGGGTACTGTTTACCAGTTCTTCAAAGCCATGAGAAGAAGCTGTCTGCCCCTACCAGCCCGTCTAGGCCTGTGGGGGCCTCTCGCAGTCCCTCCTAGTAATAGAGAAACGCCTTTCATCCTCGAAGCGAGTTTTCTCTTTCATGATCCTATAGAGGCATGAAATAAACAATATGTGTGTATAAAGGTATTAGGCTTCCTCTGCCCATGATTCGGTTGACGTCATCATCAAGGTTATAATAGTCTTTGCGTCGGCTGTAGCGAATGCATACGTGGATTGCCAGCGAAGGTGCAAAAGTTCTGTGCACCCTGCAATCGTGTGGTCCACATCGTCTGGTGCTCCGGTTGGGCACAGTACACAGATGTCTGAGTGGGACTTTCCTATCCTCATCATTATGTATACTCGGCCTGATCAGTATGGCAGTCGCTCGTTGAGCAGATCTGAGGACCTGCCTGTTGCGAGCTGTGCGGAGGGCTTTATCCGCCTATACTGGCGCCGCATACAGCGCTGTGGATTCAGCGGCCGACCCCATCAAGATTCCCGTCTCGTTGTCGGAACCCCCTGGCCGAGGCAGAATCTTGACCAATTCTCTAGCAATATCCCCCAATGTCCTGGCAATACCAGGTCATCCGCATAGACAGTCGCTTTTGCCCCGGGGGGGAGGTCTGTCAGACGCAGTTTATCGTACGCCAGGTTGCATAGTGTTGGTCCCAGTATGAATCTTTGGAGGACCCCCGCGGAGATGTTAAAGGCGCCGTGGTGCGTGGAGTGGTGGACACTACACCTCGTCTAACATCAGTCAACACCGAGTTTGCCTCACACCGATATGTGCGTGATATGCAAGACAACGTAGTAGATCAATCGGATGAGTCCCGTCAAACACAACGCCATTAATCTTCACCAATGTAATGTTGTCAATTGCATCGTTCTCTAAGGGATGCTGTATCAGGAAATCAACCTCAAATGCGACAATAAACAAACGGAACTGTCAGCTCGGGTGGCTGACGCATTGTTGCGGTCGAGGAACCATTGTCTAAAAGATGCATTAGAGCTCTTCCCTTTGAGCGTAGCGAAAATAGGCATTCCGCAGTTTATCTCCCGCTCGTCACTTTACTAGTCAGTACTGTCTCTACTACTCGTTTAGCCCTGAACCCTCTTGCACCAGGAGGGTCATCCAGCGGTTTCGAGTGGTCCTAATCTCTTGAGCCCTACCGCACTCGCGTTTAAGATGAAGAGCTGGCTGAAGATTTTATGGTACCTTTTAGGTTGCAACATTTCGTGTTCACCTGGATGAAAGAACACTACGCTGGTTTTGCATTCGTATCCACGTCTCTATGACCCTTTTCAGTAAATCCTCTGCTGATTGGCCTGACACAGTTGATACGTTTGATGTCCAACTTTTTGCGAAGGAGGGAGCGGAGTTACCTCTGGAATAGCTTGACATCGTTTCCGATAATGCAAGAAACGCTTATGTTTCTGTGTAGACTCTATTTTGGCCTCAGCTGGTGAAGCAGCAAACGATGGGATTGGAGTCAGATTGTGCCAATTGTTGGAGTTCTTCATAAGTTAATTCTGTTGTATCATCTTATTCTCGATCTATCTCGCGGGTCGATCTATGGCGGAAAATCACAACCGAAGCCGAGTTCACAACAAACTTAAAATTAGGCTCGGTGGATAGCAGACGCATGCATTGATGTATCACGCTGCCTCGCTTTACAATTGTATTCTGTCCGTTGGCAAGTCGATAAATTAGGCAGTGTCACGTTTGTGATATCGCGCCTGTTTGCTGGGTGCATGATGTATGGAACCAGTTTGTGCACAAAGCACATTGGAGTGACACTGGCTCGGATTCTGCGCCGGTTCGCCAGATGAAGCAGATGTCACCCGCATGAGCCATAATCTTATTATTGATTAGCTACCAGTCATAAAAAATCGTACAAGCGTCCACTGCAGCCGCTAATATTAAGTTACTAATACTAGGCAGCGTTAATGAGCTAAAAAACACCATTTATAAAGAAAAAAAAGACAGATTATTTAACTGTTGTTCAAGCCAAAGACCTTTCTGTAGAAATCTAGAGGCTTCCCCCCATCCAAATCGGCACTTGTTTTGGCGACAAATGCTATTTAATAAGCCTCTCAACCAGGTACGGTTAAGGGGATTATTGGATATCGTGAACATATAACTAAAACAGCCTGTTATTGAACGGTTCACTTGTAGAAACAGTCGTCCCATCAACTGTTTTACAGATAACCGAAATAATCGGCCACTGTATGCGGCAAATGAGTCAAAACGATTGTCTGCAGCAAGCAGCTGACAGCCAGTGATGACTAGAAACAGCGGAGAGCGCAGAGCAGCTGTCCAACAGTGAAGCCAACGCAGCGGAGGCCATAACTCAGAACAGCATCAAAGTACGATTGGTGTGTCTAATCGGCCGGCCAAAGTGACAACGACCAGTGCGCCAACGATCAAAAACGTTAGAGACACACGCATACACAATGCACCCTATGCATGTGCTCCCGACGAAAGCCGCTAACAGACGGTGTAAAAACAATATGAAAAAGGTATATATGATGCACCATATATTGTGACATATATAATAAATAAACGAGCATGTGACTCAATCAAGTAGAAAATTTAATCTAGACATTGAATCAATCAAGTTCGTCGTAAAGGTGTGTTTACTCGAAGCTCCGTCGCTGCGATACGTTTCTTATCGTATAATCGTTAATCGTGTGGTGCAGACCAAACGGCTACCGCCCTCGAATTTACATTGTTACTAATCGCGCTCTGCTATTAAGATACTCCCTTCCCTCTCTCTAACTTTCCCAGTGCCTCCTCCTCAATGCATTTATGGCCAAAAATGACGCCAACGGCGCAATCTCTGTTAACTGCTCTCTCAGGTAGCTTCGAGTCTGTGCTTTGTGTGTCCATCTTGGCAAAGTTGGGAGACGGTTTTGACGACCTGTTGCTTCTCGTCCGCAAACCTCAAACAGTGTAAAGCGATACACCAAACGCAACAACCCCAAGATTGTTCCCGACGTTGTTTGATAGAGTGAAGGGCAGGCAGTGAAGCAAAGCCAAGACTGTGTCTCCTAACTAAAGAAGACTAAGTCTTCTTTCTCATTGTTTATTGAGATGTCACAACGAGCTAGCGTTAAGAGCGAGACGGACGTAGGCGATAGACTTCTGTGTCTGCTGAAGTCTGACGCACCGATACACAATCCGCTTAGGCTGTTGGGCCGCGACTCCGAACGAGTGATCAACGTTCACCGGGATGTTATGCAGGCGTCATCTGGCTACTTTAGGAAACTGCTCGAGAATGACAAAAATCTTGAGGATAATGCCATACAATTCCCGGTGTCCACGAACGTGCTTGATATCGTCATCGAGTTTCTTTATACGAAAAATGCCGTTTCGGTCGACACCGACCAACTGGTGGAACTGTTGGTGCTCGCAGATTTCCTGGAGCTTGATAGCCTGAAATCCCAGCTGACCGCATACTTCGATTTGAACATTGCCGATTGCCTTAAAGCCCAAGATTTCCTCATCGACCAGCCAGTTGCTGTCGTAGAAATTTATACGCTTAACTTCGGCGTCGTCTCGCGAACGTCCTCGGCTAGACCTCATTTACGCCGTTTACGCATGGGCTAAGCAGAACTCCATAAAGGCCTCTCATATCGCTAAGCTAGTGGGGAACCTTTTAGACAAGAACCCGTCTCCAGAGACCTCGACTGCAATTGTGGCACGCCGGTGCGACCACCGAAAACGCCGGATTCTTCGAGCTTGTCGGCGAGCAACTAACAAGGCTTCAAGATTCTTTCAATTTCAGTGCGCTTTACGGTGACCCTGCGTGTATCGTTGTTAAGGGCCGTGAGGTGTATCACTGCCAAGTCGAAGATGGTCTGTTAGTACTGAACGTGTACGACTTGCGCTGTGGGTGCCATCTTGAGGAGTTTTCACTTTCCAGATCCTGTGGATATTTCTGCAAAGCTATCGGTAAAATCCGGCCGAGTGTATGCATCAGTTGGCAAGAAAGTCTACGAGCTCGCCGAAAAGGGTTTGTGTCTGCTTTGTAGGACAACAATGCAGATTGATCGACTTAGTATTATTGAACACGACACCAAAACTCTGCAGTTCTACTACACCACTGAAAAGGATCATATAAGACTGGTTGCCTGCAATCGACAGAATAACGAGACCAGCGAAAAGCCAATTTCCATGAAATCCAGAAATCTTATTTCAGTATAAATTAAATATGTTTATTTCACTCAAATTGAGTATATTATACAGTTCATTCATAAATACTTTTTCATAATACTTATCTTCACGCTTCCGGCGAGAAAGTAGTGCAACGATTTTTGCTTCTGTGTGTGCATTCCACTCCATGGTACTTGGTATACCTCTGCAAGCAGAACCAGCAGGTACAGAACTCATACTTCTCGTAAAAG
>QVRM01001738.1:0-34894 GCA_003439945.1 Dermanyssus gallinae
AGCTAGACTCCAAAACTATTGAGCGACTACTTGAAAATGAAAATCGTCACGAATTTAGTACCAGCGCGGCTAATTAGACTACTTCGAGGCATTTAAGAATAGCAGTGAGAGACCACAGCAACAACAGCAACGCCGACAACAACAACACCAACGACTCCGCATGAGAAGACGTCGTTATTCGACGTTCGAAAGAAGTCATTACGGGCCGCGGTGTGTTTGTAGTACGCCTATCTTTGATTCATGACGTTCGACGGTTGCCCACTCAGTAAGAGTGGCAGTCCTAGTCGTGGTATTGTAGTAGTAGTAGTAGTGGTTTGCTGGAACAAAGGTGGCCGACCACCTTTGTAAGCGCGCCACACCTCGCAGAAATCCACCAACAACAATGATAATCACCATAATAGTAAGAATAGATTGAAGGCGGCTGTGGCGTGTGCCGAAGTCAGCATGGGGAGCAGCGGGAGGAAGGGGGGGGGGGGGGAGCAGTTTTTGTTTTTGTAGGAGGACGGCTGAGGAGCTGGGGTGCTGGGGGGGCGGCGCAAATCAGCCAGTACACAATGGACGCAACGAACCTTTGCGAAAGTAGGAGGAGGAGGCGCCGCACGCAGAGAGCAGCACGACGCACGAACCGCCGGAGCGGCACGTTCCGTCGTGCGCGAAAACGAAAGTCAAACAGTGTCCCACTTCTCCTCTCGCCTGGTGTTGCCGTCGCCTTCTGCGCGCCTTTTCGTCGTCGTCGTGTTTTCCCGTTGGATTTCGTTTTCCTTTGCATGGGCACAGTTTGTGCTTCGAGATGTATGCGGTTGGTATGTGCGTGTGTCTCCCTCTCTCTCTCTCTGTAAGTGTCGTACGGTTGTCGTGTTTGCGGCTGTTTCTTCTGGGGTGCTGACATACCGGCAATTGCCGGCCGCGGCCTCGCCAGCCTGCCTGCCAACCAGCCAGCCCTCTGCCGGGCCATAACCGAAATCTTGCCGCCACGATTCTTCCCGACCGAGCCTGACCTGGGCTCCTCATCATCGTCGTCGTCGTCGTCGTTTCGTCGTCGTCGTGTGTTTTTATTGTGTGTCGTTAATATTGTTGTTGTTGTTGCTACTGGTGGCTGCTGCTGCTGTCGATGTTCTTGTCGTCGTCAATGTTGTTGTTGATCATCTTTAGCGTCACCACCACCACCGTTCGTCGGTCGTTCCTTCATTCGTCCGAACGGAATAGAATGACGAACCGCGGAGGGCAGAATTGCGGTGACATTTCGTCGATGGGTCAACAACGTGTCGTCGTTATGTTGTCGCCAAGGTAGTGGTTGGTGGTCGTGTGCGTTGAATATGGCAAGAGAGAGCGGGGAGAAAGAGAGATAGGGGTAGAGAGAACTGGAGACGAGAGGTAAACGAAGCAAAAGCAGACCATGGGAGAGAGAGAGAAGAAAGAAGGGGCAAACAAAACCCATACAGGAAGGTAACAGCAGCTCGCAGAAAAGAGCAAACGGTGCAGCCATTTCCACCAATTTAATCGCACTCAGCGGTCAACCAGCGTGCAGGCATACGTATATATATAATATATATATATATATATATATATATATATATATATATATTCTATTTATACTATTAACTATGATGAGGTGTATCCTATAATGTCATGCTTCGGTAAGTGGCCCGGAAGTACTTTTAGGAATACCAGAATCAGTTTTTGCACTGTCGACCATGCATGCCTCGCCTGGCGGTAATGTTGCCTTGTTAAAGTTACATACATTAATGACACAACTGGAACGGCTTCCAGCTGAACTTCAAATATGAGCAAGAAGCCTCCGTTGTAATGTTTTAGAGTCCGTTAGATTTGGCGCAACTGAATAGGTAGCCGATTGGCCTCTCGTTTTGTTAATCTAATTGCGTTTTTTGTTGTATTAGGTTTTCTTCCGGAAACATTGCATGGGTGGCATGGGGGTTCGTGACAGCCATTTCCGTTCGTTTTTTTTTCAGTTAAATCCCTTATATGCCTCAAGTTGGGCAGCACAGGCATGCAAGCCAAGTAATTAAGTAGGTACCCCGATACATGCCTTAGACTAGAACAGAACTATAAGCAGAGGTAAATATTGTCAACCATATCATTAGGTTAAACATATTTTAGGCACGGGGATTGGATGGCTGGAACTGCTAATGGATTGAGGTTATTTTCTTTAAAAAAGTGTCTTGAGACTCTCAAATATTTGCAGAAACATAATTGTTAGGGTTTTTAACGGGGCATTCCCTTTGACAGAGGAACATCTTGCACGATCATGCCTTAGCAGAACACAAGCATTTAAACTAGGAGGTATATCTGGTTATTTAGAAAACTAGGCCGGTGGCAGATGACACTTGGCAGCGAGGGGATGCTACATGTAATGCTACAAATGTTGGGGAACCCCCTAAATATCTAAACTCTCCACCGTGGTGCATTAAAGATGTGCCTCACCGTAATTCCAAACCAGTAGGGAACGATGATAGTCTAGAGCTAAAACAACGTCCTATTTTTGGGGGCTTCTAGAGGGGGTAGAGTAGGCATCTGGTGACGGCGTTTGCAGCACAAGGGTTCCACTGAACCGTATATATCTATCTATTACCTTAGATAAAACAATTATCGTAGTGAAAAAGTGCGCTATTTTCTAGGTATTAGAGGGTGGCCAGTCTGTCTGGAGAAGCTGCAACCACGACACTTGCACAGTTATCCAGTTGATGCCAAAACAATTAAAATCATACTTGATCTGTTAGTTCAATATCGACTGGCGACACGAAAGTTTTAACGCAATGATTAACTAAGCTAACTATTGGAGCTATTTATTGGAATCATGTCAACGAAACATAATTGAGCTTTCTACAAAGCCCGTTGAATATTACGCTATGTGCTGGTTATAGCCAGGGTAATCACACAGAAGACCTTTAGAAAGCCGACTTATGGCTTACCCTTTACTTGTGGCCTCCGAACAGTGAGGTATACGCTTTGCATATTTTTACGATAATATTTTTGGGATCAGTATGGAGGTACTTTATCTAGTAGTGAACTTTCGTAAAATAAGAAACACATCTACGGAACTTAATCTGCTTGCGATTAATTTCTGTAAATGTCTTTCTTGATTCTTTAAGTGATTGATTTTCATTTGCTTGACAGGTGTGTTCACGCATGTTATCTATCATTCTTACGTTCTTCTCGCTCATGGGTTGAACATCTCTCATCGGGATAGCCTTTACTTCGTAATATCGACCTGCTTCCATTCCTAACGCTCTCCCAAATTCTAAATCCTTAGTTCTCTATAAATATATATATATAAAAACATACCTATGTATTAATGCAGGATCTCCCAGAATTCGTCCAACAAACTTTGGAATAATCTAGTCAACCGAACGCGGCAAAAAATATTTTTTTTTTAGAAAACTGGGGCGGAAATGGGTAATTGACGTGAAAACCCCAACAAACAAATATATATATATATATATATAGTAATACAGGATCTGCCAGAACTCGTTTAACAAACTTTGGATCTAGTACAACTCGGCAAAATATTTTTTCCTACGGAAAAAAAGGGGCGGAAATGGGTAATTTGACGTGAAAAACCAATATACACAGAACTGCAAAGAATTTAAATTTTTTGAGAATGTCTTCAATACAACATTTGTTTGCTTTGAGCTAACATAGAATGCCATTCAACGGAGCGCAATTGATTTTCCCTCCAAACACGAAGGTACGATTAGTTTCTCGATAGGGTGACTGGTGCTCTCGCAATCGCAGATTTATTGAAGATAAGTCAGAATTAAAGTTTTGATACAACCAATTTTGATAATTCGCTTACACTCCAAAAGAAGACATTTCCGGCCCCTTGTTCCAGATTTTTTTTTCGCCGAGTTGTACTAGACTCCAAGTATATATACATATATATATATATATATATATATATATATAATATATATACCTATGTATGCTGGTGTTACATAATGCAATCTATATAATGCCAATGCTGCTAGAAGATCTCTGAAAGTGTGGCCTACGTATCACTGGCCATGAGCAGCCTGAGCGCTGAACATGTTGCATACATTGATTGAGAGAGTCGAGGGAATGTTATTGTTATTGCGACGGCAGGGAGAGACGGACCGTGCGTATAATAAATAGTATTGTTACTGGTGACAGCCAAAAGACGATGGGGTGTCACTCTACCATTGTTGTCGTCGTCGTCGTCATCCTTGCGCCTCTTTGGAGTTTGCTGATAGCTTTCTGCTACCTTCTGATCTGTGTGTGGGTGTGCCGAAACAGCGAGCAGCGCAACTAGTAGCTTTTCTGCAGCAGCAAATACGACGGTGCGAGCGCTGACAGATTCTGTGTTTTTCTGCTCGCCGGCGCGCATAAAAACCTTAAACAGCAATCCCAGATGTGCTCTGACGAAACGGCCGAGAACGGGAGTTCTGTCTGCACATAAAGAGAACGCTCCGCGAACGAGCGAGAAACGTCACCGGCGTTCACGATTTCTCATTAATATATAGTATATATGTATGTATGTATATATGTATATATGATTATGTATATGTATGTATATGTATATATGTATTATGTATATGTATATATGTATTATGTATATATGTATGTATGTATATATGTATATATGTATATATGTATATATATAGCGAGCGAAAACGAATAAGAGAACAAAAGAGCAAGTGTACAGTATAAAAAGACGGACATAAGCACTGTTCTTAAGCACTTGATACCGAACGCATAACGCACTGATGATACCCAACCAGAAGCCCTTACAAGGATTACGCTGTACAGAGAAAAGTGCGTACGCATACGATTATCCATTTCAATTTGCAAAGCCATTCAAAGCTATGCCAACCTATTCATATATATGGCTATTCGTATTTTCCACTATTTGAAATTGGCACACTTTTTTTCATCTGAAGAACTGAGATAATAAAAATGTTCCTGAAGCAACTCCTTCTATCCGTACGTTCCCGATTTCTCTATATATATATATATATATATCCAGGCTGGGTATATGTGTTTATGTTACGTCAAAGTGTTTCGCCAATTGTCAATCTAGAGTTTTGTTAGTTCTGCTACGGATCGAACTGTCGGACATACCGCGGTACGGTATCTCTCATATTTCTCTAGCATTGGATGCATCAACATCCGTCCTATGGTTTATGGGAAACCTCCACGTTACACAGAACATGATGAAATTCGTCGACTGCAAAGGCCGTAGCTAGATGTCAATCTTTCCTCCACTCAGTGCACCTTATTGATGCTGTTTTATACATCCTTATGTCCACCTCACTCATTTGGCTTGTCAGTTCGGCATATAAACGTCAAAAGCGCACGTTTTCTGCAGATTTCATTGGCTTTGCACATGGATTACCCTATTTAGTCATCGTATTTATTTGACTCATATTGAGTATGCATATAACATAAACAATTATACAGATTATACAATTATACAGTCAGCAGCTCGCGGCATGTTATTCGAGAGAGGCAGTGCAGTGATCTCTTCGCAAGGGCCAGGCAGGCAGACGCATGAAACTTCGTACACACCTGAGAGCACAGTCGACAGACGCACTAGGTGTACTCTTCGTGGAAGCTCGTATTCGAATAAACCAGGTTACCAGGATTACCCTATTTCTGCACGTATCGGATAGCGCAAAAACCTTCTTTAGAAATAAAAACCTCACCCCGTCAACTAAGCGCAATTCGTCCACACTCACCTTATCACAGTTATTAGGTAGAATAGAATATGTGGCGATAGGTGCTATCTGTATCCCGAAAAGACCGACCGCTGCATAAACCGAAAGCACATGGTGTAATTGCCGCAGCTGCGATAGTAGCCTTCCTGATATTTTTCTGAACGTGTGTTAAAAGCTGCTACCGCTTGTTGATAAGGTGATCTCTAGGTTTATAGATTGGTTTTATTTTCGTTCCCTTATTTCGAAGCACGTCACCCCTGGTTAGTCAGCCAGCTCCTTCGAAATTTCATGGCAACTGTCTTTTCTCAAATTACCTACACACCTTCACAGTTTCGCGCAAGCGATCTTTCTCGATCGTGATAGCCCTTCGAGAACGGGTCCATCTAGAAGAATTAAGTTGCCGGAACGGAACTTGGCTAATCAGTAATAGCATGATTTCCCTGAAGTGCTATCCTCGCCAAACAAGCTTCAGATATTCGCGACAGCTCCTACGAAAACAAGACGTTGAACTTATACACACTTCAGTATTTATACTTCTTCCTTTATTACACCCTGAAATGTCATTTGCTTTACACAAATGGGGGGAGGGAGTTGCTTAGTGAGCGTTAGACTGAGTCATCAGCGAATGAGGCAAGGGCCGCCAGCCTGTACGGATAAAAAAGCTTAGGCCAGGCTCTGGTCTGGCCATTGGCGACGTCCACACAATAGCAGTTTGCAAGACCCCGACAGTGGGGCCCGCCGATACCAGATCTGCCACCATCTGATATCGATGTCGTCAACTTGCCGCGGCTGATCTGCTCGCTTTGCAAGGTGAAGATCGGGTAATAAATCCGGCGACTTTTTAAAAGATAAGAACACGCCAAAGGGCGCGGCTGCGTTTTCTGTTCTCTATTTCTCTCTGTCTCCCTATAGATGTTCATGTCAGAGGCTTTGAAGACTGAGAATTGCCATTCCTATTGTTATTTTTTCGTTGCTCACGTGATCATTGGTGTTATTTGGTGTTATTACCGTTTAACGTATTTGCTGTTTTTAACACTACTTTTGTTATAATTGTAGTTCGTATTATTGTTGTTATTGACACGGTCGTTATTTACGTTCTAGATATCAAAAGGCCAGCGTCTTTTAGTTGACCTCGAGGCCTAAGCTCGAGGCGGCAATAGAGACGAAACATAGTCGGTATCATTACACTCGTTCAATGGCAGGTTTTCAGCTTTCGTATTAGCATAACAACCCAAGGAAGCATATTAGTGGCAGGCAATGTTAAGAGGTGGTTCAGCAGTGTACCCGATCTTGCTTTTCATAATTTTCGCTTTTTACGTTAAGACATAGATTGTTGATTCGCAAGCAAAGGTTGGTCATAGCTATAGCACTTACCTTCTCTATTAGCTTATTTATGGTATCACTCTCGATCAAGATCCATGTATCATCCGCGAACTGGACAATTCTCACATCACTGCAAAATGAGTGTGGTTCATTGAATAATGGTGTCCCGAGGTAAGCCGTGATTAACAAAAGCAGGCTCACACCAACATTTATTTTACTTTTTACGTTGTTGCCTGTCAGATAAGTAGCCGTTAGTCTACTTGCTACTAAGGTATGTCGTATTTTGCCTCGCGGAGCCCAGAATCGTCTAATTTATTTACTAATATTATCCGATCTACGCAACCAAATGCTTTTTTAGTGAGAGAATCAAGAAAAACCAGTCAACTTTGTTTTCTCCATCATTGCCCCAATCAAGTTTCGAACTTCAATCACTACATCTTCAGTACGTCGCCCTTCCCTAAATCCGAGTTGTCCTGCACAGGTAATGTATTTCTTTTCATTGGAATCAACTAGTTGAGAATTTGATATATTTTCGAGAAATTTGCCAACTACAGCCGTAATCGAGACAGGTCTAATATTATCAAGACAACTCTCTCCCCTTTATAAAGCATAAAGAATAACTAAAGGTGACTTAAAACTCGTGGAAAAGTTTTAGCTTGTAGACATACTTTGTAAAGATGTCCAAACAATAGTGCCAGATTATTTGCATTTTCTTTTATTAGTTTCGTAGAAATTTTATCAGTTCCATGAATCTTTTTAGAAGTATAGCTCACAGCACTGTAGTTACGGATGGTGCTTTGAGTATAATTTTGTGTGTAGGGCCTTTAAGATCAGTTAGCAGTGTTTTACTACTGGACCCGTAATCTCAGTTCCAACTTCTGCTAGATGTGTATTGAGATAATATAGGATATTGAGATAATATAGACTATACACGTGTTCTGTAGTATTATTAATATTACTACTTCTTTGATTAATTTACTTTTCTTTTGTATGATGTATGCTTTCGAGTGTATTTGCAAGTGCTCATAAATAAAGCTATGTGTTTCATTCATTCAATCATAGTTTGTCTTTAAGCGATCCTTCAGGAATATCTTGCAGATCTTCAATGAAAAACTGTTTAGCATTGGAACCCTTGAGCTTGGTTAGCATTACCTTGAAAGCTCGTTTCATATCCTTCTTCGAAGCTAGTCATTTAGCATTTCGGTCTTCTTCACACATACTTCTAATTACTTGTTCACGTTGATTTCTCTATGTACTAAACTTAAATCTATCCGGGTGGTTGGGGTATCGATTGCGAGCCCCACGGAAAAGCTTATTGCTATAATCTATACTTTGCACAAGGGCTGTATATGGTTTCTTTGGTCTGTGCTTGCTTTGCCGTACAGCTATTTCCTTGGAGCATGATCTAATTATTTTCTAAACTGATTCAGTCAGATGTGTCGCAGCAGTATTTGGATCGGATATATTATAATAGAAAACAGTAAGTTGTATGTAAGATATCACTAACCTATTCAAGACTATAAATATAGTTTGTCTTTTTAATATTCACTTTTGGTATGGTTGTTCCGGAGATCGAGATTGCCAGAGCAGCGCGACCGGGTCCGTCAATAAATTTTATATCGGGATCATTCATATTTGAAAAAGCATGGAAAAAATGATCGGTAGCTGAATCTTATTCCATCCTTGTAGTAGCTTTAAAATTTAACGCATACCCTTGAGTCACCATGCATTCCTGATACTTGCCCGCATATACAATTGTCTGCCAGAATGTGTAGGTTCATGCCGCCTAGTATGAATCTATAAGTACTCGTACTATCAGCCTTACAAATTTGCATTATGATTTTTTAGGTTTCTTGTTATTGGTTTTGCATACTACGTCGCTTTATTTGAAGATGTTTTTTTCACGTAATTAATTTAGATAATCACACAGGTGCATCCTGACGTCGACTATGGTTAATCCGTCCTTAACTCCAAGATCGCTAATTTTTATAGATTGTTTCCTAAGAGCCGAGAATGCCTCCCTAAAGAAGTGGCTCGAATGAAACTGAGTATTTATGCAGGCATTCGAATTTCTGTTTAATCTGTGAGCAACAACCGGATCAACGTCACATTTGGCTAGTTGTAAAAGCTTTCTAATTACACTTTGGGTTACGGTAATATATTTTTTCGCTCCCTGGGATTCAATTCAATTTATCATTTATTCACTCATGTAGAGTAGCATATTAACGACATAAAACAGAGGAAATAGGTAAAAGAATATTAGTAATATAACAACAACATAACAACTCTCGAAATGGTACGAGTTAGGATAAAAAGAAAGCCCTTATAAGCGGGCTAGTTCATTCAATGATTGCACAAAGGGCATAATCCAGTGCAGACTTCTCCGCAACGGTTACAAACACAGCTGTCATACTCGTCATGATACTCAGACCGTCTACATAGGGTGTGGTGAAAACCATGCACAGCAAATCGTGTTACCACATGTCTGTTAGTACGGTCTGGTCCCTTCCACTCGCCGTTTCTCATTGCGCCGGTGTTAAACAATTCCGGATCGAGTTCGGCCATTTTTGCTTCCCATCTTTTAATGCATTCGTCAAAGGCCGCGGTGCGGGGGAGGTTAAAACGACGCCTCAAATCTTCCGTGAGGAGCGGACAATCCGCTAGTAAATAAACGAGTCGGTTGCGCGTTGACGTGTGGAGTCCTAGGGTCCGTTTGAGAAAGGCTGCTTTTACTTGGTTTAGTTGATCCACTACACGCTCCCTGGGATTCCGTACTGTGTGGGCTGATGCGGTTGTTCATGCAGAGACCGTCCGTATCGTATCGAACACCGGCACAACCCAAGAACAGCATACGTTTACGCTGGAGATGTAAGGATTTGTCTCTAGTGTATTTCGTTAAAGAAAAACACAATTATCGGCGGCCGTTTTATTGAAAATTAATTTCACCGTCACCACTGAGCGCGCTCCAAAGGCTCCAATGACGATCAGAAAGAAGTACCACAACCGCAAACACAGTGTTTGCTTAGAGATCACACTGTAACGAAACAGCCCGTATGTATCACTTCTATATATATGGTCAGTAGTATTGTATGGATTGTGGGCAGGTATCCTCACGGATATATTAAGAAAAGCTGAGCATGTGTCTGCAGAGTCAGTTCAGGTCGGTTTACGGGTCTATCAGGCAGAGTTACAACAGAAAACTCGCCAAACTGCTGATTTTATTATAAGTTTTTTAGGGAGCCGAAATGGAAGCAACCTACTCTCCAGCGGCCATGTTGAGCTGTTGTATCTAATATTTACAGGGTCTCTTAAAATTCGTCCAGCAAACTTGCAAAAATTATTTTTTCGCCAAGTTGTACTATGTAGATTCCAAAGACGAATTCTGGGATGAATATATATATATATATATATATATATATATATATATATATACATATACATACATAATAATTACGCTGCAGGCTAAAGGGAAAGAGCTAACACACTAGAGCTATAACTGCATCCTCGGAGCCTTTGAGGTTTTAATAGATTCGAACTTTCAAAGGTCTTCTGAAAAGCGGTCGCAGCGCTCACGTATGCAAACGTAGTTAGCTTGAAGTCGCGGGCGAGCTGAGCAAGCTAACAACAGCTCAAAATGCGGCTGGGAGATGAGCGTTAGACATACCCAGTAATATGGTTGCCTGCGATTTTATCGAAGACGTTATAAGCTTATAAGGGCCCAAGTGCTTCAAAGGAAGACACGTTGATTTGCCAGGGTGCAAATGTCGATGGCCAATAATCATTATTGAAATGATGCACATAATATGAACAAGGTCACGCGCATATGTACAGATGGAGAAGTTGGAAGTTCATAACTTGCTTCGTAAATTTAACTTCAAAGCAATACTTAAAGCGATATGAGATACTTAGCCTTCTGCTATGGCATAGCTAACAACATGCTGCGGCTGGGGGACCTTCCCCTCGGAGCCAACCTCCATGTCTACGCTGATGCCCTTGTCCTCACCGTCTATGCCCGGACACCGGAGCTGCTAGCGAGGCGGCGAACGAGGCAATCACTGACGTCGTGCACTGTGTGCGGAAAGCCGGGCTTGCCTTGATGCGGAATGCCGGGGTCCCCGCTAAGAACGAAGCAATTCTTCTGCAGGTCTGATGGAATCAGTACCGTCAACACGCAAGGAACCCCGAAGTATTCATTGACCAGGTTCTGCGGGGCACCTTTGACTTGCGCCGGTCAACGGAAAACAATCGTTAAATTGTTAATAATTTTGCATGCCTCATGCTCAATACCTTCAAGTACCGGCATTCCATTGCATCATCATGTTCGTGTCCGAGTTAGTTGCCCTATGCGGAATTTCAGTCTGGCCTTTCGACACTGTAACAACTGCAACAAAGTGGAATCGTCTGCGCCGAGCTAAACGGGCCAGTCCTTAGATTGAATATGGCGGACCGGACGGTGAGCACAGCGGCGGCTTTCCCATTCGCCGGAACAGTTCTCTGGGATCGAATGGCGAAAAAAACGCCGCCGTCTGTGGAAGGACCCTACACTCGATCGAGCGGCAACGTAGCATGACTCTATGGCAGTAAGGGTGGGACAATCTAGAGACGAATACTCCAGGCGCCAGTCTCCAGAAATGTGCACTAGATATCATGAATAGCTAAATGGGTTCTAGAAAGAACTAACTTTTTACACTACCCAGGCCCTGGGTAGTGGGTACGGGTCACAGGGACTTTCAGTATAACTGTTCAGGGTCGAAAAGGCTCCTTATCACAAGTGCGTTTAATCGGAGGATGGCGTCGAAGACACTCCAGAGTAAATTATTCTGAAGTGTCTAGCATAGGCGGAGCAGCGTGCCTCCGCTACAACCCCGCCGTTTGTAACAAGACTATTCCTAAACACGCCCGACGTGCAGCATATGCAGGTCAATGCAGGAGTCTCTGCCCCAGTGGCACAAAGTAACAAACATTTTAAAAGACATAAGAACGTCAAATCTATGACAAGCATCCATCGCACTATGCGCACCCTTCAGGCTTTCGGAGAAGAATACAGGCTCGAGTGGACTCCCGTGCATGCGAACCGCATTTACAGCTACCCATCTACACAAAAAAGCCTGACAAGCCAATATGTTTTAGAACCGTGTCACCAATCAACGCATTGGCGTCTCGCAGTATGCTGGTTATATCCACATGAAAAGACTCGCCCTTCGTTGCACCTCACGGACATAATACAATGGATATTTTTTCTATGAATGCCAGCCCGTGTAACGCTAGATAGACGTTTAGTACAAGGTGGCACCTGCCGGTTACAGTAATCGCAACCTTAATCTTGCCCGTCTAAGCTTTTCTCCTCGAAATGAATCCTATTATACTTGCATTCGAAGTGTCATTTTCCATAAAGCTCGGTCAAAGAGAGCAAACCAAAAGCACGCACTATGGTACCGTCAGCAATATGCTTCGTGCAAACAGTATATGATTCAAAGAATAGAAAATAGTAAAATAACTTAAAGTATCAAGCCGATACGCGCTGGTCCTAGAAGCGCACAAGCTACCTCGTATAAGGCTTCGTGCTGACAGGTGCAGTATCCCATATAAATCATTATGATTAAATGTTTGCCATAACTGTCCCAAGCTGTGCTCCTATGATAATATCGGCGTGAGTGTTCGCGTCAAGCCCTGTCGTGCCCTTTTAGCAATTCCAAAGTGGTGGACGAGATAACGAAAGCGCCACCCGAGAAGAAATTCGAGTTTTACTAGACCCCAAAGGCTGTTGGACAAATTCTGGAAGACCCTCTGTATGTACAAGTCTTGGGACGTATGCAAGAACCGATAGCCCCGAAAAGAACAAGACTCATGCAATGAATTTCTCCGGCATAATTTAAAAGTCAGTCGTGACGTACATGTTTGTATTCTTAACAACTTCTTCTAAACTAAATGTTGCTGTTCGCGTTATATTATTCTTGCAATGGTAATTTTGTTACGCTTCCAACCAACTAAGATGAAGGACATTCTGTCGGAGAGATGCCGCTTTTAAGTGAAGGGAAATATATAGCCGCAGTGACATGTTGTCATCGGGTGGACAGATTGTGATAGATATTACCATAACAGATATACGCCTCTATGCTGCTATGTAACGGAGGTGGCCGCAGTGAAACCAACAAAATCGATAGTAGATCTACACACTAATATATATATATATATATATAACATCCAAAGCCATCATCTGTCTTAAACATATGGCCTCGCGTCGATCGCCTGTAACGTCTTCATTACGCTTTCCGATATCGTTCACGCTTATTATTATTATTATTATTATTATTTTCTAATGCCGCCTTGGTGAAATAAATAAACGAATGATCCATTTTACTACTATTGTTGTTACTGCTTTTGTCGAACGACGACGACGACAACAACGAAATAAGAAATTGACACCTTTCACTCGGTTCTCTCGTGCCTCGTACGTTGGCCTTGTTGCTGACTGACGGACTGGTTCGTCAGCCCTTGAACGGCGACTAACGTTCCGGTGGCGATTTCCACTGAGGGTACGCGAACCCCCCCCCCCCCCTCCCTTCCGCCGGACGTCAGAATGTTGGAGACGGCTGCCGGGCGTCCATCGTCTATGTGGCTGTCGTCAGCCTGAACGCCGGGCCACCGCCGAAGGTCCAGCGTCGATCGGGAGGACGGCGAGCAGGAATGAGGCCAGTTGAACCGCCAACGATGTGCAACGATAAACGGCCAATTGTCCAGTAGTAACCTCACCGTCGCGAGACGATGGCCGCTGGGGCCGGCCGCTGGGGTTGGGCCCATACACGACGTAATACGATTAGCCCCCAGCAAGTATCCCGCTGAGCGGTAGCGGCGGCGGCGACTACTGCTGCTGCTGCTGCTGATGCCGCCACTACCAGCACCACTGCCGCCGCCGCCGCTTCCATTTCTGTTGGCCTAATTGTATTAGCAGCGGCATATGCTATTATAGATATGCTGTCGACATTGCCGGCCTGTGGGCATCGAATTGAACAACGCACGCCAACGTCCAACAACACAACAACCACCACAAAAGAATAAGAGAGCAGCGATAACAGTAGCGTGAACGAACATCAAATGCAGCAACCACAAAAACGCAGCGTAAGGTCCATCGATTGTAGCAGCCAGCAGCAGCAGCATACAATAGCCAACGAAAAAAATGAAGCTTTAACGACCCTCACCAGTAGGCAGTGCAATAGATATAATAAGGTATACAAACAATCTGTGTACAGTGCGTATTTGTAATTACAAGTAAAAACCGATCAAACGCTGGACAAACTGATAGAGGAATGGGCATACTCTACCCCACCCCCCCCCGAGCGCAATGCAGCCGGGGAGCATACATGCTGTTCAAAACGTATCGCGACTAGTATGTGGTTTTTTCAAAATATATTCATTATTCATGAATATCTTATTTGTCCCCTTCAAAGTAAGTCACCCTGAGATATTATACACTTGTGCCAACGGTTTTTTCCAATCTTCGAAGCACTTCAAAAAAACATTTTTTTTTATCTTGTTCAGCTCCTCCTTCGATGCCGTCTTTATCTCGTCAAGCGTAGCGTAACGTCGTCCTTTCATGGGCCTCTTCAGTTTAGGGAACAAGAAAAAGTCACAGGGGGCCAGATCTGGGGAATACGGTGGCTGCGGCATCATTAGTGTGTTGTTTTTGGCCAAAAACTCGCGCACAAGCAACGATGTGTGAGCAGGGGCGTTATCGTGGTGCAAAAGCCAATTTTTGTTCTTCCACAAATCCGGGCGTTTCTGGCGGATTGCTTCGCGCAAATTGCGCATAACTTGCAGGTAATATTCCTTATTGACCGTTCTACCCTGTCGCAAGAACTCATGATGCACCACGCCCCTGCAATCGAAGAAAACTGTCAGCAAAACTTTCACATTCGACCGAACTTGGCGCGCTTTTTTCGGTCTTGGTTCGTGCGGCAGCTTCCATTGAGATGATTGAGCTTTGGTTTCCACGTCATAACCATAAACCCACGATTCGTCACCAGTTATGACACTCTGGAGCAAATTTGGGCCGTCGCGGACAGAGTCCAACATCTCA
Source organism: Dermanyssus gallinae (assembly GCA_003439945.1). Taxonomy (NCBI): domain Eukaryota; kingdom Metazoa; phylum Arthropoda; class Arachnida; order Mesostigmata; family Dermanyssidae; genus Dermanyssus; species Dermanyssus gallinae. Next base: position 15,094 of record QVRM01001738.1, read on the forward strand.
TTAGCAATGTTCATGCGATGCTGTTTTTAGTCGCAATTGAGCAATTTTGGTACGAATTTCGCGGCGACCCGTCTCATGCCCAAATCATTGATAAAAATCGAATGGCGCGAGCCAATCGATATGTTTAGGTCCTCAGCAACTTCTCTAACGGTGATTCGACGATTGGCCAATACCATTTTCTCCACTTCATTAATTTTTTCGTCTGTTGTTGAAGTGCTCGGGCGTCCGGCACGCTCTTCGTCGTTCACATCTTCTCGGCCTTCTGAGAACATTTGTACCACCGATAAACGTTGCTTCGGTCCAAGGTAGCTTCTCCGTATGCCACAGTCAACATTCGGAATGCATCCGCGCACTTAATTTCGTTTTTCACACAAATTTGATACAGGTTCTTTGATCCATTTTTTTGAATAGGTAAAAATCGAAGACGATCAAAAACACGTGCAAGCAAAGCAGCTGTCAACAATTAGTGAACATTCAAAATGGCCGAGCTTGTCGGCATAAGTGAGAGACATGAGTACCAACATAACGCCACAAAAAATCGAAATTCGAATATACGTAACCCGCGAAAATTCAAAAGTCGCGATACGTTTTGAACACACCGTACAATATTATTTTTTATTATTAAATCACCTTTAGGTAGTGTTAACTATATGGTATTACAAGTGTTCACAAAATCTCAGAAACGGCATTTGTGTCCGTTAATCTTGGACATATAGAACAGTCTTTTTAGGGTTAACAGTATTAGAGCTATTTTCACTAAAAGCTTCTGTGGAGCCGGGGTTGAGGTCATGGCGACGATGCTGCTATTAATTCGCTGAGATATGTGGACCGAGAAAAATGTGTCGCTTGGCGTTAGCTTTAAACTTAGACAACACTGAGACAGTTCTGCAGAGGCGCCACTCAAGCTAATCCTATCACTTTTTTAAGGGGTCTCCCAGTTCTGAACTTCATAGCTTTTTTTTCTTTACGTTAATCGTTAAACCATTGTGCTCGCTGTATGTCTCCAGCATTCTCAGAGACCTTTTAAGATTCATGAACACTCTACTATTTACAACAAGGTCATCAGCATAGAGTTATGCAAACACAGGGGTAGGGCCATTGAGCAGGCTCGGCAGATCACTGAGTAAGACTTAGAATAGAAACGGGCTGAGATGATCGCCCTGGGAATAGCCGGTGGTTTGTAGGAAAGACTGGTATTCTTAAATGCCGTACTATAGTGGTAGCGGCCCACTTTTCAGGGTAGGGAAAGGAGATACGATGGCACAGGCCCAACACTCGATACGGGAGGGCGTACATATTTTATGTATTAACCGGACCCTGTACAGTGTTATTATAACCCTCGAGACGCTCAAGTTAACTCGGCTTCTCTCTGTTTGATATATAAGTTTGTTTTTGTTTAAAAAAATGCACGATGACTTTCCAATCACCGTCTAGCTGTAGTTTATACGGGTATATATATAAATCTTTCTAGAATTGAACGATTAAAATCAATCTAGAATTGAACGAGCTCACCGAATGTATGCATACAAAAAGGACTTTTTTCCATTGTTGTCCACAACTCTTCCCCATTTCTGGAGCAGTATATCGATTTTCGTAACAAAGTGTTTTGGTTTCTGAATCTCGGGGACTGTCTCCACGTTTATTCTTACTGTTTCTGATAAAGCGAATTTCTTTCTCTCTAGATGGTTCTGCAGACATCTGAATACGTAGTAGTCTGACGGTGTAATGTCTGATAAGTACGCTGAATGCGGCAAGAACCCGCCCGAGGGAATCCAAACAACGGTAGGTACGCGTATCTACCGTTGTTTGGATTGAAGGACCCATTTTTTCTCGTTGCGTCTGGCAAGACACGGAGAGCATTTTGCTTCATCTTGTTGAATGGGAAACCCATTGGGTCAACTTTGAAACAAAACCGACGATGCTTGTGAGTAACTCGGGGTTCTGTTCTACAGTTTCGTATAAGCGGTCTTCCTTGAGGGTAATAGGCTTAAATATGACGAAGTTTTCCAGAATTATATGTTGCCGGAACGGAACTTGGCGAGCCAATCGTAGCATGACGTTTTTGAAAGGCGGCTATACTCGCCGAATACGCTTCAAATATTTTGAATATTTTCTGCAGCAGTGAGGCCTTTTTAAACGCATGCAAAATGTCTGCCTTGTAATTGGAAATGCTTATTTTCGACGTAGTAGCATAGCAGCAACAACAAATAAGATCATTTTGCGAAGCTCTTGGAGATTATATAGTCTTTTGCACTCATATACAAATCTGGTTTGTAAACAAAGCGGACATATAAAACCATAACCAAATACACCGCACATCCATTTATATATGATAACAATAAAGGGGATTTTATGTTTAAATAATAACCAACATGTAATTGTAGGACATTAATAATGTATTATTAAAGCAATAACGTCGTAAGCACACCTCTCCTGAAGTGTACGATGTAGCTATCTGATACTACTAGTAATATCTCACGACGATGCTGACACAAAGCTGCTTTGTCGTAGTATACATAAGTTCTGAGACTAGAAGACGAGAACGCCTCGAGACGCGCAAGTATCATAAAATCTCCCACCCATCCAGAATGCCAAGAAAAAGACGCTCGCTCAGCGTGCGCTCAACTCAGGCGATTGAATGGCACCGCGTCGTTAAGCTTGCCGAAGTCAGGTCTTTATCTCATTGATTTTTCCCCTACTTTAAGGCTATGCGCCACACACTGTATCGCGTCGTACCCATCCACTTAGGCGCCTCTTACCGCCTTTACCGTCGGATCGTCGTACTTGAAGTAGCGGCAATAGTACTCAAATAGCGTCACTACGTCACCACGTAGTTTAATAAAAGACCTTCTCTCTTTCCTCTCTCTCTCTCTTCCTCTTTCTCTTTTTCTACCTGCAGAGGTACTTACGGCAAAGTGACTAATGACAGCAAGCAAAATGACGACATTTGCGAACATATAGAATAGTTGGTGGGCACATTACCTCGGAGTTCCTCGGACGAGGCGGGAAGCAAATACGGAACAGGACGCCTCGCATGTAGGGAGGGGCCCAACCAATCCAGTCAACCATCCTGACGCTACGCGCAGGAACGAAGAGAGGTGACGACGATTTATGACTGCTGGCTTGGTAGCTGGCCGACAGCCTCTGGTAGGACGCGCTCGATGATGTTCCTTCTCTGGCCCGCTTTCTCTCTTCTGTCTAAAGGGTGTGGTGTTCTTTCTTGTGCAAAAGTCCCCGATTGCCGTTCAAGTCTCTATGTGTGCGTGTGTGTGAGTGTGCGTGTTAGTGAACTCCGAAAGCACGCTGGGTCGACACCCTCAGTCGGGTCGGGTGGCGGGTGGACAAATTACACACAAGAAGAAGTTGTTCGTTCTTCTCTATGGAGAAGGAACGAACGCGCCTGAGGACGCGGGAAGATTTGCTCTCTTCGAGCAGGGAAAACTACGAGACAACTAGCAGACTGCTGCCGGTGCTGCGTGACAGTGTAATTTGCACCTGTCCACGCGACTACAATGATTGCTCCTACTGGTGAATGCACCAGCTATTGCTGTTGGAAGTATGGGCTTATGAATACGTGTGCACAGAAGGCGGGGCACGATGGCTGCGCGCGGTTCATAGAAAGAGACGCCTTCTAATAAAAATGCCTTCAGCTTCGACGAGAGGCCTTGCGCGCCTTTTCCACGGCGTAGTCTTCGTCGCTGGCGCTTTAATCGTTTCGTCGGCCGGTGGAACTTCCTCCGATGTGGTGGAGCAGTTGCGCGGCCCACTAAACCGCCACTAAAAAGTTCCACCCCACTAGACCAAGGTTGTAACGTGAGCGGCTACGTACAGAGTCGTAGAAAAGAAACGCGACAACATCGAGACAGTTGTTCGGGTATTGTTTGCGGCCCCTCCTTCTGAAGTCTCCTGAAGTCAGTGCGCACAAATGTGCCGTCTGTAGGAGACTTCAGACGCTATGCGTGGTTAACCGCCAGAAATAAACTCTGTAACCTAGCAATAACAGGATGAGTATAGAAGGTATATTCGGACCCCCCAATGACACTGTGTCAACGTTCAGATTTAGTCCAGGTTATGGCTTGGCCGCTCTGTCGTACGTAGTGCATGCAAGAGTTGCTTTGAAGTCGAATCGACAAATCGCACAGTACGAAAATGCTTACGTGTAAACGGGGAAAAATAACGACGTTTGCCTTGTCTTCCCTTGACTATTTTACATTATTGTTTTTAGCAGGAGTTAATGTTTTGACTTGTGCTGATTTATTAAAAGTCTGTCAATGTTTCGGGTATTGCTGATGGACGCCTTTCATCACGCTTGTTGCGCTAAAACTTTGAATAGAACATGGGCTAATGGACTGAAAGAGTTCAGCAAACATCAGCATTGTATTTTTTTAGACGCTCTAGTGCATTCAATCAGATATAAAACTGCACTAAGTACTACGTACAGTTTTTACCACTACAGCAATTAAATAAACAGGTGGCAGTAAATAGCGTACATATAATAATATAGTAGCAAACATAAATTGTAGTCTCTTTGGCGACATCGTGCTTGTCTAGAGGTCCATTGTTTCGACTTCTCGGGAGCGTGTATAGAGCGCGTACCGACTATTAATTACGACTCAGTGGCCCATCTTTCTTCCTTATAGAATTTCATACTTCTCCCATGCTTAAAGGTTGCAACTTCATCGACGATTTGCCACTATTGAGAAAGGTTAGTGACCCAATAGGTTATTTGAAGACACCTTTAGCAGCCTTGCGAGCCTTTAACAATCCCCAGCGATCAAACGATAATGCCTTTCTTGGTCTTAAATTGAGTTTTTAGTACTACTTGAAACTTTTTTAAGGACTAACTGGAAAATGCGGTACGCACACGCGGACATCACCGCAGGAAACTCGCCTGCAAGTGTAAGCCGGTAGTGTGGGGCTCCAGCCCACTAAAAACCAGTCATGTCCTAATCCCCGCAATCGATCGGGAACTGCATAAGCATAACTTCAAACGATTGAAGGGGGAAAGTAGTTTAAGCATTTAGCTATTCCGGGATGCCCCGCGGGATGATGTCGTGCAGTAACGGTTTTTCTTCTCCTTGGCGCGCAGGATGTTTTCCATAACGTTCTAAGGGTGCCGTCATCAGCCCTAGGTAGACCCTATTGAGCTAAGCGGCCCATTCCGGGCACCACAAAATTGTATGTTCAGGAGTGTCCTCTGATTTGCTTTGGCAGTACTTGTAGAATGGAGATGTGGTTTTCCCAATTCTGAACAAGTATGACTGGAAATCACCGCGTCATGTAACGGCCTGAGTGATGTAGAACGTCAACTCGCCACCTGGCCGGTACATCCAGGCCCTGATATCCGGGATCAGAGTCCTTACCCGGTACCCGGGCGCTTCTTAACTCCCGTGGGCCATAGTTGTTTGGCATCAGCCGGGCTATCTTGTGTGAGACCTTAGTAGCCTTTTCTGCTACAAGACGTATGTGGGGTGTGCCCCGTAGTCCCATGTCTAGGTACATTCCAAGATAGCGGGCGGTGTTGACAATCTTGACCTCCTGGTCGTCTAGGATTAATTTAAAGGAGGTGCACTTCCTTGGTCCGATTAGGAGGATGCCCTCGCTTCGGCGCCAGTGTCAGGCCAACCCCCTTCATCCAGCCAGCGATCTCAACCACGGCGTCATTGGCTCTCAGTTCTAGTTGCTGGGGCGAGTGGGCCTGGACCACCACTGCGAGATCGTCCGCATATGCCAGCAGTTCAGTGCCCTCTGGAAGGTGGTCTAAACGTCAGACGTCATCGTACGCCAGGTTCCATAGAAGGGGTCTTTGATCGAGCCCTGGAGAACCCCGGCCGTCATGTCGAACATGAAACCCTCACTGACTATGCGCCTCTCTCTCAGGTAGGACGAGATTGCCCGGCGCAGGTAGGGCGGGACTCCCTTCTTGACTACTCGAAACTGTCTGGGCCAAAAAGGGACATACCATACAATCACGCTCCAAGCTCGTAGGGGACGGAGGATGCTCTGAATTTAAAAACAATCTCCTTAAACAATTCTTTCTAGGTGCTCTTTTCTACAACGACATCCAGAACTTCACTAAGTATACTTCTGCTGATGTCATCGTAGGCGATTGTTTCATCAGGGCAAAGCAAGGCAGGGCATGCACGCAGGATATAGCTAAATCTATATGACCCCAGGCTATATTTCCAAATGCAAAGAGGATACATGCATGCCAACCGTGGACAAATTTTGGCAAGGACCGCTTTATTCGTGGAGAGTACATGTAAAATTCCCTCTCGCCTCACGGGGCCTCCAAAACTTCTAAGCTCATTAGAGCCACCCGCATGATACCAGGGAGCATTTGTAAGACCTCCTAGATTGCTTTCTCTTTCCTGAGGCGAACCCTAGACAGCAACAATCTTACATTTTGAATCATTTAGTGTCAGTCCCTTATCTTGTTCAGGTTGCAGCACTGTTTATCTGTCTCTCTCAAAAAATCTGTCGCGATGTTATTCGCAAGGCTAGCAAGCGTGCCGCCATCTAGATAGCACACGCTAAAAGGCTCTGTAATTGCGATACTAGATCTGATATACCAAAACTAAATTGTACGGGGTCCAGCAGGTCACCCTTCTAAATCCTTGCTCGAACGAAATGTTGAAGTTGCGCCCCATGTTAAAAGTGAGAAAACTCAGTAATGCTAGACTATAGGCAAAAGCTTTGAATTTTTTATCGTCACCTCATTTAGTACCCTGGCCCTTCTTAACGTATTAAATGCACAGCAAAAATCAAGTTTAACCAAAACCCTTACTTGGCCCTCAGTCTCTAAGAGGGCGCATGTAGCGTATAGTGGTGCTTCTGCGCCGCTTTTTACAACCACTCCAACTTGAAGTGCAGGATTGCTGCCAAAATATCCTTTCTATTTGTAGCCATTGCTGTCTGTGCAGCAGTCCGACGCAAAGTAGATCCACAAGCTATCGCCCTTATAGAATTGTCTTTTTCTTAAGAGCTATGAGACTTGCATCATAGATCACTGGTAGACAAAACTTAGGTAAAGTGCCATTTAACACTCTGCCCAGAAATATGCTCAGATCATTTTATAATGAAGACGAGGAAACGGTTTGATCTCACATATCGCGCAGATGAAGTGGTCGCAGTCCATCCAGTCTGGCTTTGCTCGCAACAGGTAATTATCACCAATTTTTTTACGCTCTTACAGGACCCAACTGTAGGTTTCTCGAAGGTTTCTAAGGGCGCCTGACAGACGGCCAGGAGCGGCTGGTGTTTATTCTTAATTTGCGCTCTACGTGGTGTAAATGTGTCTGGTGACAGCAGGGCTCTTGCGGCAGAGCGTACATCGCCTTCGGCTAGTTTTCTTTTAGCCATAGACACGCTCTGCCGGTCTTCAGCTAAGCCATCTAGTCTACGGGTTGTTCAATCGCTAGGACAAGTATGATGAGGAGAATACGTATTGTGTGGACCGGTCAATTCTGGTTCAATAAGACGTGCGTATTATTTGCGTTTAGATGCGTGGGGGATGTAAATGGGTGATGTGCTTCCGCAGGCTCTGCGAGATTTTCAAAGCACGGCCGCAGTGTGCTCAAGTATGAGGAGTCTGGGATAGTGGGGAGTTCAGTCTAGAGTCCTCAACTGTTATAACTGCGTCGCGATGGGGTGGTTGTGAAGTCTTTTATGTATGATTTTTGTCGGTACTCGTTTTTTTAATGAACTAAAGGCACTTAAAAAATACTTTTCGGGCTGAACTTCAGCCAAGATTTAACGTCCGCGGGACTGCTTTTCGCAGTGCTTCATAGACGGACCCCTATAAATACAAATGTGCAATGGTGGGCACGAAACTTTTTCTAAATCTTGGTGGAAGAAGTTGACAAAGTACGGTATCTCCATTTTTTTTTCACATGCTTTTTCAGGGCCAGACTCGCCGTAAGTTGTGCATCAGCATAAAACTTCTATTTATTTGTCGAAGTTTAATTATTCTGCACTACGACTTGAATCATTGTGGGAAAATCATCACGGGTAAAGCTTTCGAAGTCGAAGAAATTTACTTTTTGTGCCTAGGAATATAGTTTTCTTATACCACAATTTACCATATTTCGTGTCCAGGGCGGCCGCATGTCGGTCTACCTTGTTTTTGGCAATCGGTAGCTTTATTATTGCTATTTCTTTGGTGCAAGCCAATCGCGTTGCATAAATAGTTTCTTACCGTGCAAGTTTAGTTGCTGCGCACCAATTGTAAAAATTTACTCTCTTTATTTCCTTTACAAAAAGGTACTTCCTTCATTGTTAGTTTGATTTTTTTTTAAATGCTCGAGAACGCACACATTCACATATACGTACATGCACTGGCAAAGTTTTTTACATGTTTATAATAGAATTGTTTTTGTCTTTCCTGAAAGTATAATTATTATTTGATTTCGACGTGATTTCTATATTCTATACTTTTTTGGGGAGGTAGATCCATGCACAGGAGCAAAATTCTAAAGCACCGGTTTGCATAAACCAGAACGTTATTCTTTAAGTTTATTGTGTTCCGGAAAATGAAGGAAATTGCGCGAGCTCCAACAAAAATCTTGCGCGTGAAATAACGACCATGTCCAGTTTGTTCGCAAAGACCACAGGTACAATTTTTAGGGCATACAAGTCAGACACAATCTCCATGAGACTGCAAATGCAAATAGAGTTTCTCATGCTATTTACTCCTTTCTTCTCTCAATTACAGAGTAGTAAGCGAAAAAGACAACTTTCCAGCTAGTGTTCATGTTCTGAGTGGAATGTCTGTACTTTCTTCAGAAAGGCAAAACCATTACAAAAGATGTTTATTTGCGAGCTCTACAAAGTGTCGTGAAACCGTGGATGCATTAAGTGTTTAATTAAGGGGCTTTCGTATGTCTCTCAGCCACATAGCAATCTAGCTCATACCAACCGTTTAGTACAGGGCTATTTAAGCATGTGAGCATGTTCGACTTGCATGCGATTTAGACCCTAAATTGAAAAGGTGATTAACTTGAGTAACAGGGGTGATATTGAATAAAAATGTCCGTCAAGAGTTTCCCTGTCTACTTAAAAGAAACATGTCATCTAAATGTCTGTTTTCATTTAGGTGCGGGCTTCAAAAAGGGCAATAAAGAACGCACCAATTTAGACAGTATGCGTAGTGCCTTGCCAAAGTTTTTGAAATATCTATGATAGATTACAGATATAACTGTTAATTTTTCTGGAACTTCTGGAATGTTTTTCCGATGACAACACAGTTTTTACTATTTTCCATTCATCGCGGTAGATGCGTGTATCAAAGCATACTAGCAAAGCTCACATTCGCGTGTATTGAAACGGGGGGAACTTGGCATTTAAGCCCAAAGTCTTCATTAGCGGTGCATATGTAATGTTTGAGTTTTAGCCAGTCCTTCACAAGACCCACATCTTCGTCGCTCGTTGCTGTTTCAGGCACTTCTTCTTCACGGAGCTTGCCGTACATATTTAAATGTCGAATTCGAACGTCTGTCCACACACACTATCCAGAAATTGTGGTCTTTATCCCCGTAGTTGACCAAAGACCTTCGAAACACTCTTCTTGTGCACTCAGTTCACTCGGTGGACATAGTACTAATAAACACAATGCAGCCCGATTTTTATTTTTGGCTACTGTTGTACCGATATATATATATATATATATATATATATATATAGTATAGCGTAGAATTCAACAGATGCATACTTTGGAACACTCGCAATCGGGATTTGATTTGACAGATTCATGATGATGATGATGATGACATAATTAATGAAACTATGTCGATAAAAAAGTTTGATACAACCACTTTTGGTAGTTTTGCACTCCAAAGGAAGACATTTCCGCCCTTTTCCTCCATTGGAAAAAGTGCTCTTTCGTCTAGTCGTACTAGATCCCAAAGCTTGTTGGACGAATTCTAGGAGACCCTATATATAGATATATGAATGCCCAGTGGTTTACATGCATAGTACGAAGTATATATATATATATATATATATATATATATACGTGCGTAAGGTCGATTATGCTCGTTAGTAAATTTCGCGAGCAGTTTTTGTCGTCGTCATCGTTTTGTTTGCCCTTTTCCCGTCACAGCGCCTTACTGTTGTCGCCAAGAAGAGCAAGCAGTGTTTATTTTTCTTGTCCTTCGATTGAAACAACTCGGTACCTGGAAGACGGACGGAGACGCTGCCACCAAACGACTGCAAAAGCGCAAGCGAGCCGACCAGCCAGCCAGGCCTGCCGTGAGCACACGGAGGCGGAGGGTGGGGGGGGGGGGGTGGCGGAGAGAGAAAGCTCGTTCTGTTAATAAATGATCGAGGCTAGAAGTTTAATCCGGCCGGCTTTTTGGTATCGATGAGTCGTTGTCGGCGCACACGCGAACGTTGCCTTGTTGAGTGAGCACCCTGACGACTGGTGTTCCGGGCCGGTACTCCCCAGTGGGGCCAGAGTTTGGCCTGGGGTTGGCAGGGAAGGTGGTGGGGCAAGAGGCGACGCGACGATGATGTTTGCCAAAGAACTTTCGATGACCCCACGGCGATGACGATGCCGGCAGGCAGGCACTGGACACGGGTGGCGCCGTATCTCGTCCTGACTCGGCTGTTCGGCTGTTCGTTCGTCGTTATTCCTCTCGCTGTTGCTGAATCAACACGAACCTCATTTGAGGTGTCTCCGATCCTGATTATCAGTAGGTCATCTGTCTGCCCGTTAGTTCATATGGATGTATGTACATAATGTACATAGACAGAAATAGCAGCAGCAACCAAATATGTAGTAGCAGTAGTAGTAAAGTAAAGTTTTTGGGCTGACACTCAGACAAGATTTCACGTCCACGGAACTGTTTTTCACATTGCTTCAAAGACGGACCTCCATAAATACAAATATGCAACGGTGGGGCTCGAACCCGCACACCTATGTGTCTCCTCCGATTGCAAAGCGCAGACTTAATCCACCACGCCACCGGCCTCGACATTAGGAGTGGTAGTATTAGTAGTAGTAGGGACCACATCCTAGGGAGAGATACAACAGGTTGACGTGGTAGTACTTAATGTCGACCTCAAAACTTGCTTACGATGTGACTGCCCGGAATGGCAAATGTACTAGAACAGGTGACCCGTCAAGCAGAAATGCATTTTAAAGAGGCGACGAAGCGACGCCCAACCTAAAAGAAAACCTAAATAATTGTAATATCATGGTTTATTAACACCCAGGTTAGGTAAATTATAAACATGCACATCAGTCACAAATAGTGATTCATTCACATCCTGGATCTTCTCCCATCTTGCGAGTTCAGCTATTGTCTGAACTGCTGGACATGCTGCGGCGTGGTATCTATCGCGATGGCCTAAGCATCTCGCGCAATTACAAAACTCCTGAGTATTGTGGAATTCTTGCGTGATGCACACCACGTTGACGCGCACCAATTTCAAAGCGATGTGTTGTTAAATGTACATATTCGGTTAATTTAGTATAACTTGAAGTATATAGCTACGTACATAAATGTAGAATTTCGTACGTCTCCGGACGTTGTCTTTGTTCCCGTGTCATTGAAACGCATCAGTAGATAAGCGTATGATCAATCTGTTTGACGGATGCAGTATATGTGTTTTTGTTTTTCAGAAATCTTGTTATTAATACTCGCCGACTAACTATGGCGATCCTTTGTGAATCACTTTATAAACCAACCGATGCACAATAATACCATGTTTTTCATTGCTTGTCCTAATGATGCTTAATAATGAAAAGCTAAATATAGTTAGGGTGAAGGTAAGTCGCGCGGTTATAATGTATACCCACTATGTGAACAGCCCGATTAACCTTTGTCTTGTTTTCTTGCTTTAAACTGCTGGTTTTGTTTGTTCTGTTTGGGGTAGTACTTTAATTTACAGACCGTGATAGCAAAGCATTATTCACCGTCGTCTATAAAACCGTGCACGCAGGCCATGAATTATAGTGGCGGAAACAGCCCTTCAATTTAGGATGTAATCATGAGCAGACTCAGCAGCATGAGCAGGTTCAATAAGTTTTCATGCTTTTTTAGTTTGTAACCAGATTTTATTTTTGTTTTAAGTATTTGCGGCGTTGCTATAATGCGACAGTCCTGCAAATTAGTACAGCATCTAATTAATACAAAAATATTGATTGCTGCGTGCTATGAATAGCAGTACCCTCTCTATAGCTTGTATTGCACGCACTTGTGTACCTCAATAGGAGTCAATGTACGTTTATATATCGCTTTCGGTTTGTTTGTATGTCGCATACGTAAGTGCGAGTTATGCATAAACTGGCTTATTCAACTTTTTCAACTGACTATTTTCTTCAGCACAACATTTTGACGGGACAATTTTTCACTCCTAACAATAACGTCAAAAACGTCTATCTCAAGTTGCGTATTGGGGCTTTGCAGTTGTGGTGTACACAGATAAACACTGCTAAAACTATAAGTATGCCTTAATAATATAATTTAATATTTAACCTCAAGATAAATACATGTTACACGCATTAATTAAAAACTAATTATTATTATGGTTTATTAACACCCAGGTTGGGTAAAATTATAAACATATACATCAGACACAACTAGTGCTTCCTTCACGTCATTGGGTCTTCTCTCATCTTGCAAGCTCAGCTATTGACTGAACTGCAGGACATGCTGCGGCGTGGTATCTATCGCACTGGGCAGAGCACCTCGTGCACCTGCAACACTCCTGAGGATCGTGGAATTCTTCTGTGCTACATAACACGTGATGAAACCCGTGGCCTGCAAACGCCGTAGTTAAATGTCTGCCTTTATACCCCGCTGCTCGCCAGGCCGTGCTTGTCATCGCTACCGTATTATATATTCCTAAATCGATTCCCTTCAATTTTTCCGTCCACTTCAAAGTATAAGCCTCAAACGCTTTCGTCCTAGGTAAACCCCATCGAAGTTGTAATTCCTGTGTTATTAAACTCCCCCCCTCTAAGATATGAACTATTATATTCTTACTTGAATTGGCTAAACCCAAAACCCGTTTCATAAAGAAAAATCTGGCTCTATCTAGTAACTGCAGTTCTGTTTCTCCCAATTTTTCCCATATAAGTGATATACCAAATGTTGCTATTGGTTCTATTTTAATTTTGAAAAGAGCGGAGGCGGTATGTATTGACAACATTTGCGGGCTCTTAATTGCTGCTGCCGCTCGGATTGCTTTTCCCACTCTGCTTTCTATATGTCTTCGGAAACTGCTACCATTCGACGTTATAGTGACACCCAGATAAGTAAATTTATTTACAAATTGTACTACATTGCCCCTAGCTTGAATAACGTCGTTTTTTGCTAGTCTACCCCCTCGTCGAAACTTAACTGCTACTGTCTTTTGCCAGTTTATGCTAAGCCCCATCTCGTCCATATAATCAATTATTCGTTCCAGTCCCTGTTTAACCCTAAATAGACTCCTACCATAGATTACAATGTCATCTGCATACATTAAAGTACTTGCCCACTCTCGAGTCCACCCCTGTCTCACCCGGTTGGGTAGTTCTCCCAATAATACTGAAAAAAGCAACGGGCTAAGCTTGTCTCCTTGAGCCACGCCGGTTGTTTGCTTTACTGTTCCCACAATCCCTATACCGTTGTCGATGCATACTATGCTCTCCCTAAGGATGGCCCCCAAAATTTTTAACAGCTGATTCGGAACTCCCTCCAAGGCTAGCTTCTCCATAATTATGTTTCTCGGCGCTAGGTCAAAGGCGGCTTAAGATCTATAAATACCGCATATAGCGGTCTTCTTGGCTCGGCTAGAGTTTCCCAAATCTCTGCTAGCAATTGGCGCAGGGCCGTATGGGTCGACTTGGATTTTCTAAACCCGTGTTGTTCTTCTGGTACTGCGTTTCTGGTTTCTAGGAAGTGCTCAAGTCGATCTGATATTATCCCCGAGAATATCTTATAGGGGCAACTCTTAAGTGTTATTCCCCTCCAAGCTTCCGGCTCTGTTTCTATGCCCTTCCCTTTAGGTATAACAATGAGAGTATCTTCCTTCCACGCTTTAGGCATTTTCCCGGACTTTAGGCATTCATCGAATAGAGCTTTCCAGCATGGCGCCAGTGCCAACGTTTGCTTTAAGTGTTCATTAAAAACTAATGCGGAATAATATATATATATATATATATATATATATATATATATATATATAGTCGCTACCAGGAAATATAACCTGCGCCGTGGGCATAATAAGAAATCGAATTCGTACAATTTTTTGATCTCAAGTTAAATTGCTAGGTAGGTAAATACGACAAAACAAGAGAGCTAAAATATTTCATATATTGAAAATAACTCATGTGCATGCGAGGGAAACTCGGAATTGTGTTTCTAGCAGAAACATGTGTTTTCGGGGCATACTATTTCACTAGTTAATAAACTTCCAGTACTTAGGGCTGTGGTGACAAATAATAATAATAATAATAACTTATGGCTTGCCAACACCCTGATGGGGGAACCTTCTGTTGCTTTGCTAGTTTGGCGATCGACTGAACTGCTGAACATACTGTGGTTTTACACCAAACACCAAATAAGGAAAATAAAACCAAAAAGCGGTTAGGAAAGCCATCAGCCACTATCTCGATTCGCTGCAATCTTCTCAGGAATGAGTCGCGTTCTCTCTGTTGGCACATGACTGCCTCCTTAATGTCCTGAACCATGCTTAGTGAGACAGGCGGCGGTCTTGTCCTCGACTTATCGCGACTAATCATTCCTGTTCGAGGAATTTCCCGTCCCGACAAGCAGCACATATCACAGCCCGTATTCACAGATACGCTCACGCGCACTCATTACCAAGCTCACACAACAATACACACAACTCTGACATGTGTGAGCACATGAGCGGCGGCTGTGCCTTTTATGCAGCCCATTCTATACTAACAATCATAATAGAAGCTTGACTTTGTCCAAAACTATTCACGATGCTCCCCCGCCCCCCTTCCCCCGCCGCTGCTCGCTCTCAGCGGGACACAGAATTACTATGCATGCATTAATAATATCTTCCCGCGGCGCCAACTATTAACACTAATCGTTGCCCCCTGAATAACGTGGCGACTGCTATGCAGGCAAGCTAGTCTGCGGGCACCTCACAAGAGTTTTGGCAATTCAGGCTTGTGCGAATCAAAATGACGTCGTTACAGCACTTACTGAAGCCAGCCGCAGTATATGTCTCTATGGGCACTAAGCGGTGTTTGACTATGCGCGGTTTGCAGTAAATAGCTGCAGCAAAGGCTCAAATGGCATACGCATAGTATAGGTCGACAGTACAGAAGTAAACATATACTATAGCCCGGCCACTTACTTAATTCCCGTAGGAACAGATCATAGTCTTCTTGCGGATAGCAAAACAAGGCTGTGTCCCAATATTGGATGTCGATTGCATAGCGTTGCTTCGGTAATTCCTGGGCTCATCTGCCATCGGTTTCCGCGGTTATTCAATATTTTTACAAAACGCCTGTCCAATCTTTCTGTCTCCTGTTGCTATATCTAGGTTACCTAGGTTAGAAGCAACGATGCTTGGCACAAGAATCGCTCGTCGACGGGATATATATATATATATATATATTGACCCATCATAAGACATGATTAAATGCACTCCGAACTACGCATCGTCTATTTCTACAAGAAATTTAAGCCAATAACAAGATGCACATTTATATATATATATTCATATATATTTATATATACAGGGTGTGACTGAACGAATTTTATAGCGATACATAAAATTGTAGAGCTCGTTAAAACGAATATTTTTTCTAACGGAACATGTGCTCTGAGAAGTCTTGTTTCGGAGTTACAGTGAAATTACTACAATTTGTGACACTGGTGTTTTTGCCCGACATAGGAGCACAAATGTGCTGTTGCGAGACAACCAGTCTTCCTAGACAGAAACTAAGCACACCGTCGTGTTCGTGATAAAATTCTGCTCCATCTGATGAATATGCAAGGCCGGTCAGAAGACGCGACATGGTCGCTTAGAAGAAAATTCGCCAAAAATGAAGTTCTTCATTAGCGTTCACGCCAAATACTTTAGAATCATAACCCTACAACCACTCACAGCGCTCAAAGCGGACATATTCAGCCAATGCGCAATTCATGGCGATCATGTTGGTACCAAACATATGTCAATGCGAGCTGTGGTTGCGGAGTAATTACGAGTTTTCGGCGGGATGTCCAGATTAAGTGCATGAAAAATGACGCGCTGCGGCTGTCGCGCGACACGTCGGCGGTAGTGAACGTCGCCACACAGTCATTTTACATGCACTCAATCTGGACATCCCGCCGAAAACTCGTAATTACTCCGCAGCCACAGCTCGCATTGACATATGTTTGGTACCAAAATGATCGCTATGAATTGCGCATTGGCTGAATATGTCCGCTTTGAGCGCTGTGAGTGGTTGTAGGGTTATGACTCTAAAGTATTTGGCGTGAACGCTAATGAAGAACTTCATTTTTGGCGAATTTTCTTCTAAGCGACCATGTCGCGTCTTCTGACCGGCCTTGCATATTCATCAGATGGAGCAGAATTTTATCACGAACACGACGGTGTGCTTAGTTTCTGTCTAGGAAGACTGGTTGTCTCGCAACAGCACATTTTGTGCTCCTATGTCGGGCAAAAACACCAGTGTCACAAATTGTAGTAATTTCACTGTAACTCCGAAACAAGACTTCTCAGAGCACATGTTCCATTGGAAAAAATATTCGTTTTAACGAGCTCTACAATTTTATGTATCGCTATAAAATTCGTTCAGTCACACCCTGTATATATATATATATATATATATATATATACTAGGCAAGTAGTAGTTACAGGTGCTTTTTTAGCAGAGGGCATATGGGGTAAATGTTTGTTTACATTAGAACGGAATGAAGGTATACACATGTTGCTTTGTCGAAAACTCGTGAACTTTGTTAAACTGGTGATTTTTACATCGTATATCACCCACTTCACTCTAGAGGACCTCACAGTGCTGCCGAATGACCATTTCGTAGTCTTGACCCGGCGCGGCTATTACACCGGTTAACGCTGGAGATGGCTTTAGCTCACTAGCTGTTACAACCGCGCAGGCCAGTGCACGGCACCGAGGTCTGTGTACCAATAGCGTTAAGCGTCAATTAATTGTAGCAGCTTATCCACGGAGAGTCCACGGACCACCATGACAGAGCGTAATATTATAACGAAGGTTGGGTCCTTACCTGGGCAACTGAATGGACGCCTAGCAAAAAACAGCCAGGAGCGATTGGTAAAAACAAAAACTAGAAGCAAGAATTGGCACTGACATCATGCTGGAAAGCTCTGAAAGAGCCAGGAGGGAGGCAAATCGGTTAGCTCGCTTCACTCTGTACTCCTGCTGGTTTAGTTTTCTTGTACGCATTATGTAACAGTAGTAGAAGTATTGTTCCTCAGTACTTGTAAAGTAAGTAAGTGTATTAATTGGTTTATGACAGATGAATGCCAAAAAAAAAAACGGAATGCACAAGTAGGTCGAACAGCGACAGCCTCAAAATAAACATATGCAATTCACTGTTTGTTTTGTCGTCGTCCGTTGGGATTCGCGCACCTAAGGCTTGTATGTCGTGTCTCCGGCCAAAGGAGAACCTTGATTGAAAGAAACTTGATCGATGAATAGCCGGCCAGGCCAATATTGCGTCCGCCTACTGGCCAAACGCTGATACATATACAAGGTAGTACAATATACGGTTATGCACAAGAATAAGAAGTACGGTAACAGTTGTCGTTGCTACATAGCTATGTGACGCTTACGATACGGCTTTGAAACGAGATTGTACATTATAGTAATGCATCACTACCGTTGTTTAAAGCTAACTAGCTCACTGGTGGCAAGGGGAAGAAGCACTAGCCTCCATCTCCATTTATTGGCTGGGTAGAATGCCGCCTGCTTGAGCGTACATCAGTATCACCAGGGCCGCCCCGACCGTATACCTCAACAGAGCTCGGACGATTGTATAGTAGGGGCGAAAGTTCATTTTGAGTGTCCTGGGGGCACAGGTAAGCGGCCGGGGGCGAAGAAGCCACTCGCATTAAGGGGTTCGAGTGCAGGCAGACGACGACGAAGCGTCTGTCCCCTCTCTCTCTGCGTGATACGTCGTCACCGCCAGTCAGTTCGTATTTGGTCGCGTCTCGAGACGAAGTAACGACGGTAAACGGGTGGATCTGTTTAAAATAGCAAATAGCAAAGTTGGCCGATCTAGGCTGTAAACGGTCCGGCTGCGAACGCTGGGCTGATGCTTGCAGACACTTACGGCTGCTGCCGGCACGCTACACGTTCGGTCCCGGACTGTCTTGGTCTGGCAAAGCTATGTTCTGCTCTCCACTTTTACCTTCATCACCACCATCATCACACCACCACCACCACCACCAGTGCCGACGGAACGGGAAGCAGGAAGGTAGATGGACCCTGAAACCTGGAGCCAGTGCTAGGCGTCGTAGTAGTAGTAGTAGTAGTAGTAGTATTTGTAGTGATGAGGCCTAGTACCCTGGCGATAATTACTGTGCGCTGACGAACGGCGGGCCGGCACCGCCGTTCCAGTTCAAGAAGACGATAACAGTGAAAAGGAAACGATAAGTTTCAACGAGCAATCAACGAGCTCAGTGGTCCGTTTTATAATGAAGACTAATTGCCACACAGGCTGAGCTGACTACGAGCCCAGCGCACAGCACAGCACCCAAACACACACAAACTACCTTGTGAGTGCGTAGCTGTGCCGAGTCTCAACCAGGCTTCATTTCGTTCGAGAGGCTGAGCTGCTGACGTGCTGCTGGCTCGTAGGACATTACGTTGCGTTGCTGAGTTGATGGCTTGTGTCTCTGGTGATCGCTTAACCAATCCAATGCCACTTCTAACATACCTGCCCTACTAAGTAAGCATATTATCAACATCAGAAACCGCATAGTCTTGTCAGTTACTTGTGTTTCTGTGCTATGGGTGTCATGTCGACGTCACTTTAGCTTGCTTTCCCTTTCTCTGGTCTCGACATTTAACCAGGGCAGTTTCTTGGCGTAGAGACGCTCATAGGTCCATAACGGAAAATGTTTGCTGTTGTTGGCCCTACAGACAACAGCATTAGCTTGTCGTATCATCGCCTTACAATACAATTACTTACAATACAAAGTCTCCTTTATTGAAAAAGGGGTGTTGGTACACAGTGTAGTTTTACACACATGGGCGCGTCGCGAACTCTCCATGCGAACGCATTATTCACCAAATCGACCTTGGATGTTTTATCTATGACTTCTTTAGTCTATAGACGTTCTGTAACGTTAGTCGCAGAGCTGCTGCCTCTCGTATTCCTGGGCTTCGTGAAGTTAGTGCTCTCGATGGCCGCCACCTCGCACAGTTCAAACTAACAGAGAGAGTTTCTCCTTCTTCCACTTCCGCACACCCACAAGCGCAACAATAACCACGAAAACAGCCACAATAAAGTGAAGTCAGGAATGGTAGAACGGCATGACAGACGTCAACCACGCACGCGTGAAGTGTGACTAATCGACAAGATTCTTCTTTCTCGCGCTAACTTGCTCAAGCTCAGCGCAAATTGGCAAGACTATTCGCCTGACTTACTACTTTGAGATCCGTTAGCATTTGCCGATGTGCTCATCGCAAAAGCGCGGCGTATCTGCTCGCATTCATGTTTGTTTGTTGTTTCCCGCTGCATTGCGGCCAGCATATCCCACCACTCTCCGGGTCAAACGCATTCCATGAAAGAAGTGCCTGGTTACTTTCTGAGCGGCCCGTATCTACGCTAGCTGAAAAAAGGCA
>QVRM01001739.1:0-102500 GCA_003439945.1 Dermanyssus gallinae
AACCGGCTGGTTCTTACAGCCGGCGGGTTCGTTGCTTTCTTACAAACCGGCGGCTCGGCTCGTTGTTCTTACAACCAACGGCTCGTTTTGTTTCTTACAAATCAACGGCTCGTTGTTTCTTACAAACCGGCGGCTCGTTGTTTCTTACAAACTGGCGGCCTCGTTGTTTCCTACAAAACGGTTCGTCTCTTACAAACCAACGGCTCGTTGTTTCTTACAAGCCGGCGGCTCGTTATTTCTTACAAACCGGTGGCTTGTTGTTTCTTACAAACCGGTGGCTCGTTGTTTCTTACACACCGGCGGCTCGTTGTTTTTTACAAACCGGCCTTTCAAATCGGCGGCTCGTTGTTTCTTACAAACCGGTGGCTCATTGTTTCTTACAAACCGGTTTGCTTCTTACAAACCAACGGCTCGTTGTTTCTTACAAACCGGCGGGTCGATGTTTCTTACAAACCGGTCTTACAAACCGGCGGCTCGTTGCTTCTTACACACCGGTTCGTTTCTTACAAAAAGGCGGCTCGTTGTTTCTTACAAACCGGCGGCTCGTTGTTTCTTACAAACCGGCGGCTCGTTGTTTCTTACAAACCGGCGGCTCGTTGTTTCTTACAAACCGGCGGCTCGTTGTTTCTTACAAACCGGCGGCTCGTTGTTTCTTACAAACCGGCGGCTCGTTGTTTCTTACAAGCCGGCGGTTCGTTGTTTCTTACAAACCGGCGGCTCGGCTCGTTGTTTCTTACAAACCGGTGGCTCGTTGTTTCTTACAAACCGGCGGCTCGTTGTTTCTTACAAACTGGCGGCTCGTTGTTTCCTACAAAACGGTTCGTTTCTTACAAACCAACGGCTCGTTGTTTCTTACAAGCCGGCGGCTCGTTGTTTCTTACAAACCTGCGGCTCGTTGTTTCTTACAAACCGGCGGCTCGTTGTTTCTTACAAACCGGCGGCTCGTTGTTTCTTACAAACCGGCGGCTCGTTGTTTCCTACAAAACGGTTCGTTTCTTACAAACCGGCGGCTCGTTGTTTCTTACAAGCCGGCGGCTCGGCTCGTTGTTTCTTACAAACAGGCGGCTCGTTATTTCTTACAAACCGGTGGCTCGTTGTTTCTTACAAACCGGTGGCTCGTTGTTTCTTACACACCGGCGGCTCGTTGTTTCTTACAAACCGGCCTTTCAAATCGGCGGCTCGTTGTTTCTTACAAACCGGTGGCTCATTGTTTCTTACAAACCGGTGGCTCATTGTTTCTTACAAACCGGTTTGCTTTTTACAAACCAACGGCTCGTTGTTTCTTACAAACCGGTGGCTCATTGTTTCTTACAAACCGGTTTGCTTCTTACAAACCAACGGCTCGTTGTTTCTTACAAACCGGCGGGTCGATGTTTTTTACAAACCGGCCTTACAAACCGGCGGCTCGTTGCTTCTTACACATCGGTTCGTTTCTTACAAAAAGGCGGCTCGTTGTTTCTTACAAACCGGCGGCTCGTTGTTTCTTACAAATCGGCAACTCGTTGTTTCTTACATAGTATAGATGTGTTACAATTTTCATCGATCGCAACAAAAAGCAGATCCCTCGACATAAAAATAGAGGCTCATTACAAATGCCATGTTGCTATTTCTCTAACTGATCTATAAAGTCCCAAGGTTTGTATACTGAGCGTTTTCCTGTCCGGTACTAAATCTTCCAACGCCAACAACGCCAGACGTAGATTGTCATATTTGATATCATGTTGTTTGCATCGAAAAATCTAGGACTACGTCGCCGTATAAGCGTTATACAAATAATAAAAGTTAAAATTCTGTATTCCACCGGTGCGTGGGCATGCGTTGTACAGTTTGGCTAATGGCAAGCACAGAATATTTACATTTACTTGAATGAGTGTATGCACTATTTGGTAGACGCCCGTAGACTTATAATTTTAAAAATATTTAATTACTTTAGCGACCTTTTATTCTGTATATGCTCGTTAATCAAAGGTATTCTCCCTCAGAGCTATAAAGCCACCATCGTATAGACGCGTAGAATGTCAATAATTAATTTAAAAAATAATTATTTAAACAAAACGCTATTAATTAATGTATTTGATGGAGCGTGTCGTTCTAGAAGGAGTATCCACGGTTGTGTAGTATTTTATTGTACGCATATTACGCACTAAATGATGCCATAAGCTTGTTTCTTCTCTTGTTTTTACAATTTAATCGTTTTACAATTCCGTTTCATATTAGCGTGATATCATTGTGGTCTCTACGGGCTAAAATCCGTGTGACTACAAATAATGTATTTTCTGACTTTGCATTTCCCATCAGTCCTCCAGAAAATTAGCACACGAACTACGTTTGCATCAACGGCTATCACGGCGGTCTATTATAGCGGTCCAGCTGGGCAGTGCGACGGCAATATTGGGCACAATGAGTTGAATAGCGCTCTTTATGAGTTCTTGTATAGTGAGTTAATCACATATGCGTCACTATGAACCTTACAATTGAATAAATGATACCGAGTCATTGAAAAAACAACGGGTTTCGAGGCCGTAGAATTATTTAACGCTGATCGCCTTAGCTTCGACACTATTTCTATTTGTTTTGTAGCGGTATACTTTAATAATGTTACCCAAATTTGAATGGAGTGAGATTCGGTCTCTTGTGTCAAGTGCTGCAGAAAGCAAGTTAAGCAACTACTAGGGCGGGGGGGGGGGGGATTGGGTCGACAAGTTATTCAAAACTAACCTCCTGTCCTCTCCTAATATCGTTCTGCTACAAACTTCCTGGTATAATGCTGTAAAGTTCAAATAATCATGTTCCCCACTCGATCTTACTATGAACCTAATGCTAACGATGAGCACCCAGGCAAGGCTCCACTTTGATTCCGCCCGTAACGAAGACAGGTATCTAGTTTCACAGAGTCCTTACAAGTATGAGGAATTACTTGACGGATGGCCCAGGTTGCTCGAGCGTACAACATAGACCATGCAGAGATGTGCACTTAAGTGAGCTTATAATAATAATAGTTATAATGTCAAACATACTCCTGTCCGACATACCACGTCATCAAGCAACGGGCAGGGGGGAAGTCCGGCCATTTTAGGACCAAACATAAAGACATATTCCCGTGCAAACCTGAACATTTCATAGAGACTAGCAATCAAATGTGATATATGCACTTTTTAAAATTAACACGTCAATTTGTGTTATGACTCAAGGCTCACTATAGGTAATCTATAAGAACACTCGGAATAATATGCAACCATATCATTTGAGTCTTTCGCTTAGTGTGGTCTTTATCATAGCTGTCTGCAATGTGTGAATTAGTAGAACAGTTCACTTTAACGCTATAATAACACACAGAACAGTATCAGCAATGTCAAAAGGTTGTTATTTCGTCGCACATCTCTATAGCATTGGCTTGGTCTCTTTGTCACTCTTTGTCATCAACGTAGTAGACACCCAGGCGCTACCTCTTTTTAGGGGCTTGTCAAGTTAGGGAGGGCAGGGGGGGGGGGCGATAGTTGGTTAGAGGAAGGCAAGTAATCGACCTTTCTGTGTTTCAGGAGTGTTCAGGCCACGCGTGTCCCGGTTCCGGCCTCGGGCGACCAAGGAGCGTTGTGTTTAGCTGGGATCTCCCATCTCCCTTTTCTTTGTCCCCCGAATCCCCCCTCCCCGATCTTCCGGATAGCGTCCGAATTCCCCACGGGCCAGCTCCACCTGCCCGTAGAGTACGCGGTGGCTTGAAGGCCGCCGCTAGCAGCTACCCGCCTGGCTGTAACGGGACTGGTAACGGCGACGGCGACTTCAGAGAGACAGACAGGCAGGCAGGCGCCTGAGTTCAGACTAGTTAGGGCACCTCTTCGCTTGGAAACAACGACGACAATGAAGAACGGCAGACGCAGCCGCAGCAGCACCAGCACCGCCACCACCACCAGCGGAAACGCGAAGCAGAATGAGTTTTCAGTCGGCTGGTTAGCTGTTGGCCGCTACCGCGACGGTGGCAGAAGTCATGTGAAAGAGGATTAGCACGTCATCCTTCCGCTAGCAGGGCTCCGAAGCGTACATCCACCGAGGCCCGCCTCTCGCGTTTGGCAGCACGCAGAGCGTGTGGCGGCCTGCCAAGACATTCTTCTATTTCTGCTGCTGCTCCTCTCTTTCTGTTTGCTCGTCTTCACTAGATTCTTTCCTTGTTCACCGTTTTTCTCACACTCTGTCTTCTCTCAGACTCTCCTTCGTCTCCTCCCCATCTCAACTTCTGGACCGCGCCGAGACTGTCATGTTAAAGGGACACGGACATACACGTACGACCGCGCGCGTGCCAACTCATATACACACCAACACAGACAGACAAAGACACACACACACACTCGTGAACATACTCGTCTGCAATGGGGGGGGAGGGGGGTAACAACCTCCTCCACTGAAGCGGGCGTCCCCGCTTGCCCTCATCATGCCCCGTCATCGTACTACGTGCTACTACGGAGTCGACGCGATACGCCAATGAGGGGACAGAATGGGGCTATTAGCTGCCTCACCCCTGCCGTCTCTACCCCCCACGGGCTCTGCAGGATCATCGGATACTGCTTGCCTCACCGGAAGATTTTGAGACCCTGGTGAACGAGCTTTCTTCCGACCAAGCTCACCTCCTTACCGTGCTGATCAGTCAGCTGGGTGGCTGGCTTTCTGTTGCCGTTCGAATCCACAACGTGCAGGCTGCAAGGCTTGTCTTTATGCCCGGCCGCACAGACGCCCCAACCCGCTGCCTATAGCGGCGCTGGTAGGGCTCTAAGCTGAGACTATTCCTCATTTGAAACGCCTTGCGTTGACGTCATTCCCGACCCTCTGATCTAGCCTAATCGGCGTTAGGGCCGTCGGAGTCGAAGAGATTCCTTAGGCATCCCGCGGGAGCAACCCAGACGGCAGCAGAGCATTTCGATGACAAAGTCTTTGGATTGTTTGGCCTTAGATCACTGTTGGCTACTTGCCTAGAGACTAATCACCGCAGCCCTATATGATCAAAACGAGCCTGCTAGTTAGAGCTTTTCTTGGCGTTGGATAAGCCTATTCATGCGCTTTGCCTCTCCCTGCAAGTGAGAGTGCAAAGGCAACTTGGAGGAAATGCACACAATGCTAACGCTAGTAAGCGTACGTAAGTAAAGCACGGTCTGCCCTCCGGTAATCTCCACTGCTGGCTACTTTAGAAGTGGGCTATCTATTTAGTTGTCAATATCTAGTGAATTAAACACGTGAAAAATGCCAAAATTGAATTTAGAGACTATGATTTAATGAATTGATGGATCCTACTCAGGTAGGTGGTCAAGGAACCATTCATAACGTTCTTACTTTTTTGGTCTTGATTAATAATACTTCATTTCGGCAATAGAAACTGCGAACGCTAATTCACACATTTGAACCGCCATCAATACAAACCCACAGCTTTCCGGGTGCAAATCTTATTTACTATGTCTAAACAAACGCACATCTAATAACATTTTGGTAGAATGTGCATGACGCTACAAGCGATGGTTGAGAAGTAAGAGCAGGTTTTGTAACACACATATCCATGTGACTGCATGCCCAAACGATAACATTTCGGCATGCTTTATCAAATGAATCACTTGTGTGACTTTTTCGTCTACTCATTGACGAGATCTGTACTAGTACTGAGCAGGTGCTGCTCTATTGCGTGCTAAAAAAAACACACGTGGTGTGTGACTTATAAATTCAGTTTCTTCTGGTAGAGCTAGCGGTGTTTATAGCCCAGCGATACTGCCCTTGCTTTGTTGTCGTGTAGTTTAAGTGCAACATTATAGCCACTAAGCGTGCAGTACGCAGTTTATACATTTCAAGAGATCGGATTGATTTGTGCAAGTTACAAAGCGCAGACATTACCACATATTTCGTGACAGAGTAGCTTACAAATGCCGAATAAATTGGCATGCACTCAATATACGGTAAAGCAGACGGTAACGCGAGGAGCGCGCGCCGGTTGTACCTGAAGCATTTACCAAATAGGCGCCTACCTGATTGTGATGTGTCTACGAGATATATACAATATTTATTATATAATTTTATTCTTTTAAATATTATATTTTATTTTATTTATGTTTACAAGATTATATTGTCTGCTATGTGAAACTGGATCAGTTTATGGTCGTCGCTACGATGCTGAGCGCCTACAGACGATGAGAACGCCAGATATAGATAGAAATTCCTGTAATTGTTGAAAAACATGCCAACAAAGTCTTTCGGCAAGCACTAGGGCACTAAGGCAGTGGGCGTAAGTTTTAATGCGAGTACCGTGCACAGGGTTACTGACCGACGAACAGCTGCATTCGTACGTGTTTTAAAGAGCTCAAGCCTTAGGACCCATAGATTACCTGCCACATACTCTGATTACTGCGCTGGTTTCTGCAGCAGGAAGAAATCAATGTGGAGCTCCCCACACTTATGCTCTTTACGAGCGAGGCTTCGTTTGCACGAGCGCCATCACACAACACCTTTGTGAGCCAGCCTATCTAAACGCGGCCTTCCCGAATCGGTGAATTGGCTGGGGAAGGTCCATCGCTTGGCCGGCCTTGACTTTTTTCTCGGAGGCCACCTTAAGAGTCCTATTAAGCGACTCTTCTTGATTTGCGTGCAGACCTAATCAACAGAACAAACCCCGCTGCTAGAGCCGTTGCAAGGGAAATGCGTGGAATATTTGAATTTGTTCAGCGAAACTCTACAACCGGTACCGAGCGTGTATAATGGCAAGAACGATTAGTTTCGCTATAGGATGACCGAGGCGCTCGTTCAAGAGTGTCAGGATCAACGGCTCGATGCAGCCATTTTTGCTATTTTCACTCTTACTCCAAAGGACGATGTTTCCACCTCCTCGTTCCGTTAAAAAGCCATGCTTTTTTCGCCGGATTGTACAGACCCCAAAATATGACGCACAAGTTTTGGAACATCTTGTATATATGTATGTATATATATATATATATATATATATATATATATATATAGGCGAGCACTGCCGAGTGTGCAAACGTATTGTAAATGCTTAATAAATCATCACAATATTTTCTATACATATATATATATATATATATATACGCGAGAGCAAATAGACAAAAATTGGGGTATCACATTCGAGATGAATACTAGCTTATCAAACACATTTATATAAAAAAAATCAAAAAATAAAATATGTATATATTTATATATATATATATATATATATATATTTATATATATATAACATATATATATATATATATATATATATGCATCGTATAAATACTAGTAGCAGCTAGGCTAATCAGGCCCACCGATACTTGCTGATGACTTGCACAGGTACGCAATTAGCTTGGCAGCGGCCAGATGAACCGACGAGCAAGTGTTGAACCAGACACGACGTGACAATGGAGATGCCGAGTACCCTCGAACGTCGACGGGCGACGTCGACGACGACGGACTTTGGTGGCGTTTGACGCTTGCGTTGTCGTCCCATTGAGATGAATCGATTGTACAGACAGACAGACAGTCAGCGAGAGACAGCCAGCGAGAGACAGCCAGCGATCTATGCGCACCACTCGCCTTGTCGTCGCCCCCCCCCCCCCCCCATTCCCTGCCCCCCTGCCCTTTTCTGCGGTCAGGCGTCGCCGTTGCCGCTAAGGGGCTGCTGGCGCTGCTGCTGCTGCTGCTATTCGTAATCTGCCGCGAGACCTCGTTCGTCGGCTGCCAATTAGCTAGATTCCGAGATCGGACGAGCCGGAATCGGCGCCGCGACAGGACAAAGGGCCGCCGCGGCGAAGAGGTTCGCCCTCGGCGGGGGCGGCAGCGGCCGGGGGTGCGGGGGGGAGGGATGACGACAACGACAACAACAACACGACGAGAGGTCGTCCGAGACAGCCGGACGGAAACGTCGTCGGCAAATCTCTTTCCGTCCCCGGCCCGAGAGAGAACACACTCGAGCGGACACCGTTGCAAGTGTCAAGCTGTCCCCAGGGGCTGGGCTGGGGGACTGCCGGATTCGATGCCGTACGTCGTATGGTACGTCCGGCATACGTACATGGCACCTACATACGGTATATGTAGGTACACGTATACATACATTATTACACCGCGCATATATATATATATATATATATATATATATGTATAGCAGAGGCGAGGCGATATGTGGTATGATCGAATTGAAGAAGTGCCGACTTCATCATCCGAGAAGGGCTGCCTTAGCTGCCAGGCTACATGGCCGCTTGGATTAACCGCCACCGCCACAACCACTACTTAAGCCTGACCCCTGACACTGTCAGGGGTGCTGACGGAAGCCTCCGTAGACTCACCACACACACACACACACACAGACACAGCAGTAGGCACCTTCACTAGTAATAACTGTGCTTCCGCTTTACGAACCCTGCGCGACTGAACTGAGGGGCAGCTGAAAGTATGTACTGTCATATATATAAATAAATATATATTTTTTTTTTTTTTTTTTTTTTTTTTTTTTTAGATTTTCCGTAAGGCAATTGCCCGTGTACGGATTTTTCATGTCATGGCTAAGTTTACTCCACTCCGGCATTTACCTTGTCTAAATTGGAAACCATGCAAACCAATTTAAGAGTGGCCGGTCTGGGTCTCGAACCCGGTCCTCCCGAATGCAAGGCAAAGGCTTTGCCACTAAGCCACCTTGCTCGGTAAATAAATATATATATATATATATAATATATATATAATATATAATATAATATAATATAATAATATATATAATATAATATAATATAATATATTATAATATAATAAATATATATATATATATATATATATATAAATTGCATTTTTCTTTCAAGAGCACGTATACTGGACACAATACATATATGACCATGATAATTGTACCACACACCCTTTATGTGATAATAAAGGTATTTAATATGTATGTATATATATATATATATATATATATATATATATATATATATATATATATATAATCTAATAATATATATATATAAGCTCTAAGTTTTTTCTATGTTATTTACGCTTACTTTATTTAAAGTCTGCAAATATCAAGGAAAATTGCCGCAAGAGACAGCGTGTTGTTCCGGGATTAAATACAATCACACGTATATTTTTCGTTAAATATTTTTTTATATAGACTTATAGAGCAAGATATGTCAATAATAAAACGGTAGTCCTGTCTCTGAGATATTACGGCTTCGAAGGTGGATCTAGTTTCTAAATTGTTCTCCCTAGTTTTCAGATTGCGATGTACGTTTATCCATTAAAGTTCAAATTGAAACTTTAAAGAACCAATGATATATAAACGAGTATTTAATGATATATGCGTGGGTCGTTTGGTAATCAAGATAAAACGTAAAAAAAAAAAAAAAAAAAATATATATATATATATATATATATATATATATATATATATATATATATATATATATATATATATATATATATATATATATATATATATATGTATATATATATATATATATATATATACATATATATATATATATATATATATATATATATATTTATACTGATTTGCGGCAGTGCAACAGTCACTGTTGGCAGCCCTTTCAACGTGAGCAAAACAAATGACACAACAGGCACAATCAGCGAACCTCTGTAGTGAGGATTTTTCTAGCTAGCTCTCAAGCATTTTCAAAGCCGAATTGTGACCTAATCATCTCGTTGTGTTAGGCTACGTGATATACTGTTTACAAGAGCTCTATTACACTGTCGTCCCTGTCTTATCCCTTTCTCATTTCTGTCATAAATTTCGTTTTCCCGTTCCTTATTAAATAATTTCCTTTTTGATATTTCTATCGTTGTCATTCATGTCTGGCTGCTGCTATTGTTGTTATTTGCTTTGTCGTTGATTTTGTTTGTTTTGCCGTGGCACGACCAGCAGCAATTCCAGCCATAGCACACCTCTACATCCTTGGATTTGCGCTCCTTTTGGGCGAAAGGATTTAAGGTCTCTTTCTCTCTCTATCCCGTTACCCCAATCAAACCCAATGGTGTGCAGGTGCGCTATGGATACATACGCCGTTGGTCTAATCACGGCAATACGAACAAAAAAGCAACAATATATATATATATATATATATATATATATATATATATCCGCTACTTTTGTTCATTTTCCTGTCTTTTTCATGCACAATTACACACGCCGCGTCGTACCCCACACGCACGGTCGAAGTACCGCTGACACAAATCCTTGCTGATCACCTTACAAGAGCCGAACACAAATCGAATCCATAGCCAGCAACGTACACGTATTTGTTCCCGCCAGCCAGGCCTGAGTAGGCAACGACTCCCTCAGCGCAGGTATACATACACGCATGCCTCACATACAACGCACCGTGCCGTCGCCTCTACAACCCCTGTGGCAATAACCTATCTCGCGCATCCGCCAGCGTACCTCATCTCGACCAAGGGCCCCTCTCGCTCTTTGGTCAGTCTCTCTCTCTCTCTCCCCTCTTGCACTCCTCATTTTCTTCCCGCTGAATCGGGGTTCAGTGCTTTCGAGCGTATGTGAGCATCCTGACTCCCTGGCTCAGCGTTCTGGCTTGACGCTGCTCAATGCAGCGCAGCTCGATGTCGCCCGTCGCTCGATGATGCGTCGCTTCCTAATCACCATCGGGTGGCCTAGTGTCAGTATCTCTACTCCCTTAACTCGCCTAACAGTTGAGTTGAAATGGAGCCTTGTCGCGACACCCCAGCTAAAGTCCATATCCTCTGCGTTCCGCCGCCGCTGCCACGGCCGTCATCCCGCTCTATTCCCCGTATCATTGCCGCCATCTCTGGGATCATCATATAATCCAGCTGGCGATCGCTTGCTGGCCATACAGAGATACCAGACACCCTGAAACGCCGCCACCGCTCGATAGCCCCAGGGCAGGTGGCCTGTTCTACTACGACTACAAGTAATACTGACAATAATATATAATAGTTAGAGGCGGATAACCTAGGATTGCATAGGGTCGCCTTTATCACTTGTTGACAAAAAACGTTACGCTGCTGCTGCTACAATATTGATGTTTTTAAACCATACGTGCGTATGGGTTTTATTGATAATAAATATGCTTTTTGTATGATGAACATGACTCAGGTATGCCGTGAGACGAGTGCCCGCGTTTATTGACCACGTTACTACTTGTATTCCTTGCTCGTGCCCATGATATTGTTGTTTGATTGCGCGTAGATGGGTCTGTTCCGCCCATTACGGAATGCCCGCCACTGGCGATTACTAAAATGCCACTGTGTTTCGACAAAAGTATCGAACGACACATGAATCTTAAACTTGCTAACCGCTGGAAGACGCTAGGCATCTTTTTGGTATTTTTCCGTGTATGAAATGTCGGGGGTGGGGGGGGCGTAGTAACCCTTTTTGAACATGATGCTCAATTGCATTACTGCACGCTTTGGTGTTGGGGATATGCGTTTGCTGATGGCGATGTGATGACTTACTTCTACTTTACTCTTTGATCATCGTATAGTGAAAATGAAGTGCAAAAAAATAAGATCCAACGATTCTTTTTGACAGGGGGCTGCACCGGACTACCCCATGTGATACATGTAACGGCTCCTCGAGAATCACGTGAGCGGTCTTAGTTGCCCAGATGCCACAGTTTGCTTTGTTCACACTTCCACTCAAAGAAGCATCGTCGGCAAAGATCATTTTCATCACAGAATCGGCATCACCCTGCATTATCTCGAAAACCCAATTGGCAAAGTTTAGCCGATTTAAGGTCTTGCGTGAAGTAAATCTTACATGAATACACCGCTAGATCCAACCTTACAATACACCAACCAGGTTGAGTCAAGCAGAAGGTTCAATTTGTGGGCACGTCACCAAACCGATGTTTCCGGCAACTGCTCCACGCGGTCGGCCACAGCGGCTTTCATGCTTCAGGCCGAAAAAGCGCTCCGTAATTTTCCACGGCTCGACATACTGCGTACTGAACCTGTTTAGTGAAACTTTTACACAAGTTCACGAATGGCGTCCGCACAAATTTGTGATGTCAATTGCACGATGAGCATGCTCTTCGCGTTCCTTGGTTGACAAACGCTTCATCTTGGATTGGCAGCCCCAATTTGTTCGATTTACGGAGAGGGCAGAGGTAAGGGCGGAAGCTTTGGAAATATGTCAGCAAAATATTCGAATATATATTTATATGTGCATTGAGATAGAAGCTCTCAGTTTAGTTTATCCCCAATATTGCAATCAGATTCTAGACTATTAACCTCATTACGACCGCCGCCACCACCATCAAGAGAGAAAAGACCCTATCGCGTGATGAACGCGCGGACAGGAGGTGATTTGTTGCCGTTGTTGTTAATGTTAGCGTTTGCTGTTTGACGTGACCCGGAGTTTTCGTGCCGACGACGCACGCGAGCCTACCTCGCCAGGTCCTCGCTGTCCTCACGAAAGGCAAGCAAGAGTAGTTTTGCATAATCCTTATCGGTGGTCCTCCGATGCCGACCTGTTGTATGTTTTCTATGCCCCCCCCCCCCCCTTGAGAGAATCAACGTCGTGATCGTCGTTTTCGGCTTTCCTAACGTTATTGTCGACGTGCCCAATGCTAGTGCTACGCTGGCATTTGCTGTTAATCATGCCCGTCTTTCAATTGCTTATTGAAGCGTTCCTGCGTACCATGGACGTTAAAGCGTCTTACTATAGCTTGAAATGCCAACAACACTGACTTGCCGTTCGAAACGACATGCTTTTGAATAAAGTTTTCGAAAATTCTTCATTTGGCAGCCGTAAATGAGGTAAAATGCGTAGGGCAAATAAACAACAGGACAATAAAACACGATCGAAAATAGGTCTGCCAGAACAAGCAACGTAGAGCAAGAGCACCTGGTACAGTCAGAACAACAGCGGTATGCACAAGTACAACACCATCGGAAGCAACAACATCGGCATCAGCAGCAACAACAACAACAACAACAACAGGAACAACAACAACAATGACGACAGTTGCGACATCATCAACTCATCGGTGCATGGCGATCTCACTGCAATCGCGTGCGCATACACACCTCAAGAGCGTTCGTTAGTTGCCGTCTCAGAGGGCCGCTTTCACAGCGGTAAGTGTAGCATTGACGCTCTCGTAGATGTGGTCGCTCTGTGGTGACCCGCTCCTTAGGCAGGAGAAGATCCGTCTTTTTCAGCACAACGACTGATCCTTTATGCTGCTGCTGCTGCGCCAACCAAGCCCATCGAAAGAACTTTGCGCCTCAGCACTCACCTAATCAGAGACAACGACCTAAAGACACAGCTGAGCACCGACAAAGTGTTAGTACTGGGTCGTCTACTACCACAACAACTTCAACTGCTTCTAATAGGATCAACGAGTTCTAATAGTAGAAGGCCAGTCGTCGACGTATTCACGACGTATTCTGCAAATTCCCGAAAACTCTTCTACGCCGAGGCACTCTTGCCGTCCGCGTTCAATGTGGTGCCTCTGAGAGACAACCTCATTGCATTAGCTGTGCGGCGTGTTGAAAGGCTGGCGATTGTTTTTCTAAATTATTCTCATATGGCAGAGAGCGGAATAATTGCGCATTGCGTAATGAATCGCTTGATGATGGTCGTGGTGGTGGTGGTGATGGAGCTATTGCCGCCGCTGCTGCTGGCATGCGAAAGGCTCAGTGCAGGCTTACGAGGTGGCGATCGATGCCATAGCTGTCTCGAAAACCTCGTAATGGTGAGGTCTGGATGAATTGCGAACAGCCCTTTCATGAAGAACTTTTACAAGATGTTCTCAAGCGTGAGCTCGCATGTATATGCTGTCTAAGTAGCCCTTCACTGCCGTATTGAATATTTGCTTAACCCCTCAGCCGAGAGCTAATTAGACTGTTATCGAGAGGGACAGACACGTGTGAGAGACAAACGTACATTTGATCTGGCACCTGAAGTATTGTTTATCTGTCAAGCTAAAGACAAAGTTTGTCAAAAAGATTGGAAAGAAGAGCGTTTTACAATATTCAAATGACAAAGAAAACAATAATCCGCTTTGCGCAATCTAGAAAAATCAGTGCTATGGACCCTAACAAATGAATAAATTAATGTGTTGGTCTACGAAATCTGCACGCATTGTCATTTGTACAAATGTATGCTGTGATATATATATATATATATATATATATATATATATATATATATATATATACATGCAGGCGAATCGAACATTTCTGATAGATAATTATAACAGAAAACATTCCTTTGGCCTTCTACCTTCGGCTTATTAAAAATCGCCGATTCTCGTTTTCTTCCTTGAACTTTTCTTAACGAAACTCAAACAATAAATGCCGCCACTGATTGGCGACCAAATTTGGCCTGTTTGTAGCTGAGGAATGGCTCTTCCAAGCAACGCAAACTGGAAGGTCTTAGTAGCTTCGGTTCAATTTATAAAATTGAATGTATTAAAACTAGCCGCACTTGTATATACGGATACGTAAAACTGACAAAAAACATATATATATATATATATTATTTGTCTCTTTACTGACAAATAACGTACAGATATGTGTTCTTTAACTGTGAGAGATTTCTCAAGTAGGATTAGTTTGTAAATTGCAGTTACGCCCGTTCTGCAAGGTATTTTATTCAACTTAAGTACACCATGTCATTTAAGACTCAGAGCCACGTGCTTCAGTAGTTATCCTCTGCAGGTTGTAGTATATATATATATATATATATATATATAGAGAGAGAGAGAGAGAGAGAGGGGTAACAAAGGCGACGATGAGAAGTCTCTCACCTCTCAAACCCGAGAGTTGCCCGGTGTGTTGACATTAAGCCAACGGCGAAAACGAACATCAACCCACCCACAAGACCTTGGCCATACACTCGATATTATACGCTATAATGCCAAAAGTATGATTGGACAATGTGACCTTTCATCCGGTAGCCTTTTCTAAGCAGGCTTCTGAGATTGTTGAGGTTGTCCGATTAAGGAACTAGGCTCAAGGCCAAGCAGGTCGGACCAAACACGACGATTCCCCCCGTCCCCTTCATCGTATCATAAAACCAAGCGTACGTCGAAGTTCAAGTCACCGCAGCGAACTAAACTCCCTTTAGCCCCGTCCGATGCCCTCGGAGCCCGAGTACGGAGTCGACGCTGCAGCATATCTAACAAGCCACATCTCTGTCTGTACCTACCTACTTTACCATCCTCATCTGTAGGGACGCCGGCTTCTACGTGCTGTAGCCCGACGCGTGAGAACACGTCGCTGTCACGATGCCGGCACGTTTTTAGCCACGCATCCGTCTACGGACTTACTCACTCACCCAATCATTCATCCAACCAGCAAATCCAGCCACGCGCATATGACGACAGCCAAAGTCTGGCGGCTACGTCTGGCACAACCTCCTCAAATGTCTGTCTGTCTGTCTGCCCGCTCGCTCATGTTTTCTTTTCTAGGCAGACAATTTGCTCGACAATTTCGAGGAGGCGTTAGCAGCGGAGTTGGCATAGTTATAGATCTACTAGTAGTAGGAGTAGTAGTAGTAGTGATAGGAGGAATATCAAGCAGAAGTAGTGACAGTAATCGTAGTAGCAGTAGGAGTCGTAGTAGCTGCAAATGGGTTTGGGGGTCTGGGGGCGGAGGGGGTTGTGCGGCAACAGTCAGATGGGGAGGAAAGACGCAGCGATGACGATATCGCAGGAATACGCCGAATCAGGGAGGATCTGGTGTGACAGTGAGCTTTGCCAAGGAGGCGATGTAACTGTAGATGTATGTGTGGTGGTGCAGACGGTGTTGCTTTTGCGGTTTCTGTTGCCACTGCTGTTCCTAGCTGCTAGCGCCGCGCAGGCCCCGCGTAGAACTAACCAACGTGTCAACTTGGCACTCTTCGTTGAGAATTCCGGCTGCCCGGCCGTATTCCGCAGTGATTCCGCATCTCAAACTTGCCTCCTCGTTCCGTATTCAGCGGCGATTTCCCTGTTTGATGGTCTCGTCTATGGTGCCGTCCACGATACGTTTTCCCCCCTGGCCTTCTTCCTTTTTGCCATCGTCTAATACCTCCAACGGAACAACTTTCTCGTGGAGGCAGGCCCAACCGTCTCGTTACAACCGTCGTCGCCGCCGACCCAAGTGACGATCAAAAGTTAAGAGAGCTGCCAGAACGTTGCCTCCCTCCGGCTGCGGATCTGCTGCAGGCAGCATAGCGCCGGGGTGGCATTTTATGAGTGGGTGCGATTTGCGTTGTGTTATACATGTCTTCCATCCGTGCCGATCTTGTTGCTGAACTAACTGACAAAGTCAAGTGAGTGACGACTTGGACAATTATCGGCAAAGGCTCTGGTCTTAAAAAGCCCAAATTAAGGGTATTGATTTTGTACTGAAGGATGAGGGAACGATTTTGCGAGTCCCAACTTCTCTTTGAGCTCTAGATTTTCAATGGAGGAGTTTCGACGATGAACACAATTGCGAGTAATTCATCGCATTCATATCAAAAGGCGTAAGGTTAGTCGAAAGAACTGCTCCTATAGGGTGTGATATATAATATATGAATGAGTAACGTTAGTTAAAGTTTTGCAAAGTCTGTAAGTATAGACGTCTAAACAACTGGATGGAATCGAGTCTATATGGCAAAGCCGGTCAGCAATACCCTTGTTTGCTAGAGCTCTCCTTACGACTCTAGGAGAAGTAATCTTACCCAGTAATCATTGAGGAGCAAGTCCCATAGCATTGATACTGTGTATACCGGGGCTGTGGCATTGCAGGCTGGACTGGCCGTCACATGTAGGTAGTGGGAGTGTGCGTGAGAGGGTAAAAGGCGTGAGTTGCTTAGGCATTAGCTGGAAGATAAATTGGTCTAACGCAGGACTTAATTGCACCTAACGCTGCTGGGCCGCGCAAGGCAAAGTTGGTGGGCACAAGTGAACTTGAATGGGCGGTACGAGAACGAAGCGGTTAAAAGTAGTCGTAATGCCAAGGATGCTACAAAGGGCTTGTTCTAAGACTTACACGTTATGTAGTCTAATATTGCAGCATGAATAGTTTTGTTTAATTTTTTTTACAAAGAGTGACCAGTGAATTGAGCGGGACTTTCGCGATAGTCGTAATAGTCGTAATAAAGAAGCATTGACGGAAAAACACTTAGGCGGGATAGCTTCACAATTTGTCCGTATGCCATGACAGTCTACAGTGTAGAAAGCCTCGCTAGCCAAACTAGTGAAGAGTTGAGGAGTTTTTATAGTCATAGATGAAAAGTAGAACGATGATCTGCATCTGCTTATGAGTTTTTAAAGCAAAGAACACGTCGAATTGGTGACTAAGGCTACGTTGGCACTCACGATCGAGTCAGCAAGTGGTGCTTTTTTCTAACCATGGGAGATGATGGTATCGACCACAAAGAACTATACGGTACGTTTGAATATTAGCATTCTGCATTGAATGTTGAGTAGGTGTATCGAGAAAGGTAGAGGGCAATGTATCGTGATTTGTGCTACTCTTCGATTGCAGATTTAAAAAAAACGTGAATAGTTCTGCCTGTGTAAACGACGTAGATTGATAATATGTGCTGTTATGTGCTACTTTAGGCTGAATTACCACAGTGGCCGACACAGAGTAGAAGAAACAAACGGAAAGTTTTACCGCCATTTGCGCATATGCGCACAACACTTTGATTGAGAAATGATCTACTGTATCTAATGCTCTAACGGATTTACCAAGACAACCTCATCTAGCTACCTAAAATGGGACAGACAACTGGACCATCACCTGGATTTCCACTTAGCATCTACTTCACTGCAAATTCAGGAGCCAACGACAATTACATACTAGTCAGCTGAACCTATATATATATATATATATAGCGCTGAACCTCTGCGAATGCACATGCCAAATAATCATGAATTTTACAATAGTAAATTATAATCACGACAACCTATATTTAGATACCGTGACGGTGTGAGCACCAATGCGCGTTGTTAAATATGGCACCAACTATTTAATCGGATTTCATTGAGGCACTTAAAAATAAATGCAGCCGTTAACCTGAAAAGCGATGACGCCTCTCCAGAGTGACAAACGAGTTTTACCGGGAAGATGCGTTGGTTTCCTCGCTATTTAGCATCGCTATGTCACACCGTGGCTTGAAACGCAAAACTTGTTGTCGATGCACGAGTACATAGATGTCGCAACATCTACTACACCTGCCGATATACCGTATCCCGCGTAGACAAGATTCAGATACTTGGTCAGCAAAGAAACTTACCTTTATTACAGAAAATTCCATAATGAGGGCTATCTGCGGGTGACTTTGGGTCAACAAATAACATCACTTGCTACGGACAGGAAGATGGACGTCATAAAGAATCGTGTGGGCATAGAGAAGAGGCGCAAACGATTCGTCAAGTCACAGCTAGCACGCCAAGTCTTCGTGGGCAAACTTTATTCAATGTCAAAATGATGTTTGTTCTTAGAGGTACAGTATGGGGTAGTACCAGCTCGCGCGCTACGCGCTACCCAATGGACCTTGTACCTAGATAAATAAGAGACATATCTAATTATCATTATTTGTTTGCTTTATGAGTATGCCTAACACTTTATGAGTATGCCTAACCCTAAAAATTCTCTTATCAATTGCTCGTTGTATTGAGTTGCTTTAGTCAAGTGAGGGTAAGCGAGGTGTTTATTGTCCGGCTAGAGAATGTGATTGAGAAGAGGGATAGTTTCTCTATAGGAAAAAGCTGTCTTGGACCTGCCTGTGCTAGCATAGGACGGTATAATATGTTGCACTGTATACTCGCATGCTTCGTTTTATGTAATAAACCTACTAAAGTCACAAAACTGATTGCAGAGCATGGCAAGAGGCAGATGACACTAAAAATACAACTTTTAAAGTTAAAGGCTATTGTATTATTCCGATATTCTCTGATAAAATGTTCATCTCACATTTTGTTAGTTGAAATACATCAATGATTGAAGTCTAGTGCAAGGGCAATTCGTTAAGACAATTAAACGTTTCTAGAATGCCCATGGTTCGGCAGTATCATAGGCGCGTCTGATACTGCAACATCTGCAGTGCTTGCATTTGAACCCTTATTAATTATAAACGATTTACAGTAAAACATAGGCACCAGTAAATTGAGACGATACGTAAATACTCAAAAATCAAGGCAACTTACTATTTCGTAGAGATTACTCTAAAAATGTTGGGCTTCTTAACCAAAAATGAGGGCATACTCCCCTGGGTGATTTGGTTGGAAGAAAAAGAAACAGATACTAGAGATTAACGTAAATCAGAGCACTTGGGCCAGCAAATGTCTCTCGTGGTGTGCAGAGCCTCTCTCTCTCTTCTATAGCCGAGGTAACCGAGATACGGCAGACCAAACGAAAGATACACGCCAATCGCACTTGTTTAAGGTGTATACATTTTGGTGTTCGTTTGAGACGAAGC
The DNA here is from genome assembly GCA_003439945.1 of Dermanyssus gallinae. NCBI lineage: Eukaryota > Metazoa > Arthropoda > Arachnida > Mesostigmata > Dermanyssidae > Dermanyssus > Dermanyssus gallinae. The sequence goes on from QVRM01001739.1 coordinate 19,403, forward strand.
GGCCAAGCCGGTCTAAACGCATCCAGTGCGCGTTTACGCGTACTGTTGATATCCAACAAGCGACTGTATCAACTCAAGCAACTGCTCAGAAATTGCAGTAAAGATCAGCAGACGGACCCTAATGAAATTAGAAAGTTCTTTCGTTTTTTTCGAGAAGACAGATTACAACATTGCGGCTGAGTACGCGGCTGCGAAAGAAACAGAAACAGGATTTCTACACAGCAGACCGGAAGATTCACAACAGAGTGTGCTGTGTGAGGGCCACTTCAAAACTTAGTAACTTCAGCAGGGCGGCACATCCGCTCATACCAGCTGGCTATTGGTGGCAGCGTGTATATGCAGGTTTCAAATTGAAGCAGTGTTTCAGGCAAACGGCAATTAGATTAAATGCATCTGTCCGTTAGGAATGTTTCTACCGAGACGTGCAAACATTTAATTTGTGCATCGACCTTAAATAGAAACAATATGAATAATACAAACGATCATCAATATTGTTATAATTAGTTATTACAAGTATACGAAAAGCTAAATTTAAAGGTTAAATTAAAATGCTGCTCCAGTACCATTCAAGGCAAAATCGTACGCACATACGGGTAGACAAATTTACGACGCGGGCAAAAACGATGGACTCATGAACTTATTTATACAATTGTATTTGTTTGTATGCATTCAATGCAGTTGAGACAGTCGTGTTTTAGGCTTTCCGGCATAACTGTATGTGTAATACCGCTAGCGAATAATAGTTGTAATTATAAAAATAAGATATATTTTTATCAGTAACTGTACAGTAACTGTACACATTATTCTAATATTAACATTACAACCGTTAATAATTCGGCAACAATAGTCAATAGTATGGCATTCAATTTAGCACATAACATATTGATTCATATACCATTCGTTGTGTTAAATTAATCCAGACTAAACTCTATATAGTTCCAAAGTAATGCCAAAGCAATGCCGAGCCTGGGGGTGGCGAGGAACACGGTTTTAATGAATGTAAGTCCTACACTAGTCACAATAGCTGCTTGTGACGCATGTGCATTACCATTTTCGAAGCCTCCTAAATCACAAAAAAAAGACTAAACTATATAAAATTAAACGAGAATTTTCAAATGCATATTCTCTGTTATTATTACACTTTAGACAACATGATGATGATGATGACTATTATTATTATTATTATTATTATTATTATTATTATTATTATTATTATTATTATTATTATTATTATTATTATTATTATTATTTATTACATGTTAAATAAAGTTACAATTGTGAGGTCTGAACGTATTATTGCAAATTCTTTAAATAATTATTTCACTCCATGGCGCCTAAAATAGATGCCGCGTTTCCTCTGCAAACGGCCAAAGACAACGCTTGCCTCAAGAATTGACCCTCTCTTTGGTCGCTTGTGACCTCCTAAATTCGCTTACTCAAATCTTTGAGAAATGCTTCGGTTCCCTTGCTGATTGGTCCTAGCGTCTCCATGGCAATAGGCACGAAAGTATATATTGTTTCCAGTCCAGTGTATTTAACGCGTTTTCTGGCTTCCGCATGCTTTGCCACCGACCCCGGCTCAACTGAGCTGTGGTGTAAAGCCGCGAAGGTGCACGAAACCGTTGCATCCCAAGCAAGGGACTTCCCATGAGACCATAATGCAATGGTCACCCCATCAGGTCTTTCTTCGCCAGCGGACACTAAACCTCTCGGTTCAAGTGGAGATGGTATACCGGCTTTCCTAAGAGACCTTATAATCACCTTGTTTAGTTCAGCATGTCTGGAGGATCTACCGGCGCTTTTCGGGCAACTCAACGGGTGTAGGCCACTGTAATCTACCGTCTCTCCACACAGTTTGCACTGAAACGGCTCGCAGACGAGGGCGCTGATTCTAAGTGCTGACATCATGCGGAAATGGTTGGGATCCAGCATGGTGCCGAGCTGAGGTGAGGGTAAGGCTTTAAGCCAACCCCCACTTCAGTTATCTTGTGCCGCTAAGAATACGGCGCGGTCTCTCTAGGTAACAAGCCCCTCTAAGATCTCCCTGTTTTTATTATTATATTATTATTATTATTATTATTATTATTATTATTATTATTATTATTATTATTATTATTATTATTATTATTATTATTATTATTATTATTATTATTATTATTATTATTATTATTATTATTATTATTATTATTATTATTATGTCGTTCGACTCGTGTTTTTATATGCGCGTAGTGGCGGATAGTGTTTGCTCTGAGATACTGTGGTTATGTCCCAGTTTTGTAGCTTAGTGGCTGCGCCTTCGAGTGGCGACCAAGGGGACCCGGTTCATGCCCCAATTTTCGTTTGTTTATTACCAATTTAATTTTTTTTATTACCAAAGCTTCTTGAATTCATACTGGTAATCAAATTTGATAAAGAAAACAAAAATAGTGCGAGCAACCGGACGTGGTAGCCACAAATCTCCAAACCATATCAAGCTGCTTCAATTGTTGCGTGCAAACCGTTTCACCGAAGAATGACGGACGACGAAATACAGGTCGCCATCACGACCTCGTCCAACACGCTACCAGAGACACCCAGCTAGATCTTCTCAGCAGCGCTGTCTCCCTCGCCTCTCGCGAAGGCACGCCCGTCTGCCCTGGTTAGCGCCCAGACTGTTTTTTTCTTACTGTAACATTTGTTTGGGGTGCAAAGGATCACGTGCTTCTTGAGAGCAAGTCCAGCCTTCAAGATATACGCAGACCGCTTGACCTCTTGATTCTTCTGCCACAAGTGGAGGTGTGTTTCAACATTTTCCTTGATACGTTCGCGCGCTCTAGTTGCCGCTCAGCCTCGGCTACCGAGATGCCTTAAAAGCCCCTCCGGCCTTGCTCGACATGTATTTCTCTTGTTCGATTACTAAGAATTGTTCGAGCTCTCCTCCGTGGTAGCGTCTACCAAGGCAAAGCTGTTCAGGGGTGGCAGCTCACCTTTGGCGACTCAGGCCAAAACAAGGTAATATAAGGCAAACGTTTGCCTGGCGCCTGAAGCCGAGTCCCGTCTCGAAGGTCCCCTAGCCGCACGGACTCGATCCGTTTCGTTCGCACATCAAAACCGGCCGGAGAGCGGTCTTTGAGTGAACGCCTGACCGGATCGTAACCCTAGCACCGTACTGTTAGATCCGGAGTCTAGGACCGTATGCAGCCTATGTCTAGTTTTCTCCGTTTTTGCTGCTCAACCCATGTTCTTATGGAACAAACATGGCTGATGCAAAGGTCACCATAAGCAAGACTGCGAGGAGGCGACACCCGTGAAACAGGCACCCCACGACGCCGAAATTGATGTGCTCGTTAGAGCCTCCATACAGGCGAGCTTTGCCATGCGCGGGAAAAAAACTCGCCAATACAAGGCTTCGGGAAATAGACACATCATCTGCCCGTTCATCATTGAGACAATAAGACATGTGGGGAACGGAGGCCATGGCGATAACGCAGACAGTCGCACAGATCATCGAAGACTTGAACGGGGACACACGATCCACAGCGTCCCTAAGACAGCGCATCGCCCTAGAGGTTCAACGGCAACGGGATAATAATGTTTGACACGGCCTCGAGGGGGAGAGGCCTGCAGAAACTGATGTATATACGAGTATAAGGCGTTCAATCCGTACATTTACCGGCCCGAAATAATTTCATAGTAACATATATTATTATTATTTAGACAAATGTTTACACTTAGTTTTAGGTAGTCGGAAGGTATTAGTAACTGCGGTGCGAGCTTATGTCAATATTATATGCGATATCTGGTGGTTGACGTGATTTTAAATTTGTACAAGCCAGTCCTTGTCTGATGTAGCCCAACACAGGGAATTTGTGGGTTGTTTTATATTGTTTTAATTAAAATTGTTCCGTAACTAAGGTAGGCTAAGAAGAGAGACTTGTTATTTAAATTATGCGCAGACATTCCAATGTTGCGAAGTCTTATAAGAAAGCTAATTATACAATTGAGTATATCAACGAGAATATTATTGTGATCTCTAAAAGAGGGAACACGGAAGTATACCGGGTTAAATTTGTAACTTGCTGCGAGATAATAAGATTTTTTCAGATTAGATGCAAATTTGTGTATTCTTCAATACTCAGTTTTAGAAATTTTTCATTGATACAAATAATAGAACGCTTGCGTTGCCGGACAATTGGCGCTAAAAATGATATGTGGTTAGCATAGCTTATGACAAAAAAAAACGGATTAAGCAAATCGTTTACATATATCTAGTCAGCATCGTTTTTTGGAATTCCAGTTTTATGAATCTGTATGCAATCGGAAGATTACTAGTTAGGAAGCGGACATTTCTATCAGTAAAAGTGACTTAAGTAAATTGTTAAGCAAAATCATGTCGTTCACCGAGCCAAACGTCTCGTCTATATCAAGCTTTAATCTTCTACTTGTGGCAGGCCGGAGATCGTTTAGTGGGAGGGGGTAAAATGGCAAATAGAAGGGCAAACAAGCGTCTGACATATATAGCAACGATTATCATCCCGCCGGTGTCGGCATTCTTGGGCAATCCTGAAAGACAGTGGGCGGGGTACTCGAGGGGTGCCCGAAGGAGAGAAGAAAAAAGGTGAAATATGCAAGAACAGAAACTCCAAAGAGAGAGAGAGAGAGCGAGAGAGTGCGTAAGAGAGGGAGAGAGCCACACAGACCAAGGACAAGGAATTTTAAAGTCAGTTGGCGGCTTAATAAATAAAACGCAGTGATATCGCTGTGCATGGCAAGGAGCCCGACGGTGCATTCCAGGATGAGCTATTGCTATGCAGTGCCTACCCGCAGTATGAAGCGCCCTGTGTGGCTGGCCGGTGTGGCCCGAGGATTGTGGGCTATATCGCTCTGGTGGTATCTGAACCAGCGGCGCGTTGCCTAAGGTGTGTGACGTTTCGAAAGTGGGAAGTCACCGTAGCCCTCAAAACCGTTCAGGTTAATGGCGGCATGGAAGCAGGTTATTATGGGCAAGCAATCGGGTATAGCTAGTGGTCAAGCGGCCAGGCCCCAGCGAATGTCCAGGCAAGCGAAGTCAAACAAGCAAAATCATCACACCAGGCCAGACGAGACGAGCTTCGCGTCTTCGCGAGCGTCCGTTGAGGTGTGTGAGCGGACCCTCACCTCAACGGACGCTGCTGCTGCAGCGTTCGCTTTGCTAGCTCGTGCTCCCGAACTTGGCCAGCATCCCCGGAGGTATGTGCTGCCATTTGGGGCTGCCGAAAAGATTGCGGTGCAGCTATATTTATGGCATAGTAGATATGCCGTTCAAATACAGCGGTACCGACGGACCAACCGACCGACCATCACACAGTCAAAGAGGCGGAGGTAGACGGAGAGAGAGAGAGAGACGAGATGAAGAGAAGATTGGCTGGGGTATCGAGAGGTGCATTCGCAGCCTTCGACGACCACTTTAGAGGCTTCGGAGATACGCGTTGCACGCTCACTGGCGCGCCGTCGTCCAATCGAGGTGGGTCCAACCGCTAAAAGCAATCGGTACGATGGAACGATAGAGCGGCACGCCAGTAGTCAACCTTCTCAGAGGGTGAACACATAGAAAGCTCTATATATGTATATATATATATATATATATATATATATATATATATATATATATATATATATATATATATATATATATATAGGGAGAGAACGAAAGAACATAAACGCATTGAGTGGTTGGGTGACAACCCCGACCGTATCTCGTGGTTCGACATTTGCATAGTGCATCCATAATGAATCTATCGGCCACCAGGAGATCTTGGCAAACATCTTCAGTGCCTGTAACCGTAAGTGGGAGGTAGGAAAATTCTAAATTGCCTCACGAGGAATTTGTGTGGCCGAACCATTGAAACTACGCAAATTCTATGTTAGAAGCTGCGCAAATGTATATACGTATATATATATATATATACGTATATATATATATACTTTTCCACTTAAATGTTCATTTGTGACTTATGTGACCAGAACTATTGTAAACCATTTATGATGTGCACGCAAGGTAACTAGCCGTGGTTATATGCGGTAATGTGGTCTAGTATTGGGCTAGTGCGCTACTCATGGTTGTCATGTTCGATCCCAGTTCGAATTTTCTTTGTTACCGATGCTCATTAAGAATACATGCTAAGCCATACCACTGAGAGTTAGCGGCCATGCTGCCACAAGTACTGTTGGGGATCATTCATCAACCTCAGGTATCTCAACATGTCCGGCCCTCGGTGCATTAAAGATATACCTCTAGGGTTCCAAGCCCGTAGAGCACAGATGAAAGTATGGTCTAGGTGCGTTTATATATATATATATATATATATATATATATATATATATATATATATATATATGTATAAATATACATTTTTACATCATGGTGTGTAAACTTCAAGTAAATACAACGTGCAGTGTCAGAGTGTTTTAAAATACAATGTGTACCAGCTCTCCCTGACGTAAATTACCTCCAAATGCACGACACGATCCCACCCTGCTGCTGTGCTGTATGAATACCGGCAGTACGAGCTCACTAAAAATGTCGTCCAGAGCCGTTTCCAAAGGTGTGGAAGAGTGGCTATCATTTCTTGGACTGGCCTTAGTAACAAATTCGTTACATATTTATTGCAGACAAGAAAGAACGTACCTACCTTGGAAAACCTGCATACCAATACTTGCAAATGCATGCCTACTGAATAGCAAGAGTTAGTGCGTATGCGTCGTGTTTTGTTAGATAGTGCTGGTTATATTGGTATTATTAAAGACACGTAATTGATCCACCAAATAATGATGGTGCCATCACGTCTTCTTTACTAGGCATCATAATCAAGATGTTCACATAAATTGGAAATTTGTCGGGGTCGTGGATGACCTAACGACATTCTTCTAGCTGACTTTTGTCTCTACGGTGAGAATTTGCTTGGAACAAGAGTTGAAAAGCGTCTGCTGCTTTGTGCTTGAGATAACCTATGGGCACCCGACATCAAGCAAGTCTGTTCAGCTTCTAGGCCTTGGCGAGGTTCTGTTTTAAGTTTATGGTATAAGACTAATATGGTATAAGACCCGAGGTTCTCGTAAACATTTCAGCAGATGGTTCGCAATGACGCATTAAATTCGAAGCTAAATCATCATCATAATTTATTTATTGCACCATATGTATGGTATGTATATATATAGATCATTGTAAAATAAACACATGTTTATAGACAAGTAATAAAATATCATCGAAATGACTGCGTAAGAGAAATAGCTCTCTGACAGGCATCGATATGGTAGATAGGGCACGGCTGGTTACATAAACGGCATAAACAGCCGACATCAGGATCGTGGAAGCCTCTGCGATGGCAGAGTTTATGGTGAAACCCGTGAAGTGAATAGCGGGTCACGAGATGTCGGTTGGGTTGAAGTGGTCTCTGCCAGTTCTATGTGACCATTGCTGGCGAATTAAAGAAGCTTTCAGGAACTGCTCGAACTCTCTTCATAAAGTTTTCTCTAAACTGCATAAGAGCAGCGGTTTCTGTGAGACGGAATCTAGTTACTAGATCTTCTACAAGTGGTTGAGTAGAAGTCATAAGGTAAACTAGACGGTTTTTCGCATTTCGTGGCAACCCAATGACTAGCTTGAAAGACGTAGGCTTAACCTTATCTAGCTTCGAAGTAAATTCGAAGCTAAATACGCACCTCAAAGTTCAAGAATCGTCTAAGAAGCACGCTAGTTCTCGCCCTGCAGCCACACATTTAGCCGTAGTTGTGCAAACTGTTTTTGGGTAGCAAAAAATATAAATATATGTTTATAAATAAATATATAAAAGTATCTCGAAACGTCGTCTCTTTAAATTTTGTATCCGTAGGAATAGGAAAAAGTCGTACGGAGCCGGATACAGTGAATAGGAAAATTGCGAGAATATTCAATTCCAATTTTTCATTAAATAAACCGAAATCAGTAACGATGTGTACGCCAACGCGTTGTCGCGATGATTCATGAGTTGTTTGCCCGGAGTTCAGGCCTCTTGCGTCGGACGTTCTCGCGCAAACTTCTTTAACTTTTGCGGCAGTTCTTTTCTTGTTAGCCGCAAAACCAGGTGGCAAAACATTGTAGAAGATTATTTCCTTGCTCCCCCCTGTATTTGAAAAAAACAGTCAAAAGAACATTGGTATTGGATCTGCCCTGTCTGAATTTTTCTTTCATCGACTATATCCTGAGAAGCCCAACTGGGTGGATTAGGCTTTGGTCTCGATGTCGTAAGTAGATACTTATAACTGGTTCTCTGTTATCACTCCCTGAAGCAATGTAGGGTCTTCTGCTATCAACTGAAGGTTCAATTCCGGCATCTCCAGGCGGCCATCTCTAGGCGCACAAAACATCGGTCAATACTGTTACGACTGATTGATAAGATATCCCCCAATTCCGCAGCTATCTTTCTGATAGTAATTCGACAATCGTTGAGTACGATATCACAAACGATTTCAATTTCAGCGTTTTCTTCTGCTATTGACGTCAAAGGACTTCCAGAACGGGGAATATCTTCGATCTCGTCGTGTCCATCGTGAAATCGACGGTACAACGTATATACGGTGTTTCCGGACACTGCTTGGTTTCCGTGCGCAGTAAGAAATATTTCCAGCACTTTAGAACACTTGAGTTAGTTTTAACGCAGAATTTGATGCTGGTTCATATCTTCTTAATTTTCGGCTTCTCTAAAACCACTGAGGCTCGTTTTCTTAACTTCTTTAAACTCTCTAAAAACTTCTCGCCACCAATTGACGCCAAATGTGCCCTGCGTGTAACTGATAAATAACGCTTCTAAGCAAAACAAACCGGAAGATCTTGTAGTGGTTTCAGTTCAATTTCTAAAATTAAAAGTACTTGAACGTATATTTATATACCTGGGTAACTTCAAATGGTTGAAAATAATGAATCAAACAACAAGGAAGAAGATAACGCTCGACAAAATCCAAGGAATGCCGTTTTCGAAATAGGTCATCATATTGGATACTACCACAAGAGCTTCTAAACTGCGTTCGGAGCATTGATCACAACGTTGAACAATAAATGAGACAGTAGACTCTCAAACGTATACGCAAACGAAGTAACCTAATTGTACAGCATATATTTATAATAAACAACAGCTGCAGGTGTAAGAACGTGGATAAAAACAATCTCAGCGGGTATTTAGGCCAGATTTCGACTGTGAAATTAAAAGCTATTGTGTTACTTCGCGAACAAAAAGGTGCGTCTTTGTAAGGCATCTAATACTTTTCGGAATGCAGGTCCGGGTTTCGAAGAGGCGGGATGTAACTGTGTGTTGACTAGACGTTACAGATACTGAGGATACTGCGAACCTTGTTGCACATCTGGATGATTGACCGAGCAAGATGGCTTAGTGGCAAAAGCTTTTGCCTTGCATTCGGGAGGCCTGGGTTCGAGACCCAGACCGGCCACTCCTAAATTGGTTTTCATGGTTCCCAATATAAACAAGGTGATACCGGAGTGGATTAAAAATCGACTATGATCGAAACCCCCCCCCCTCCCCCCCACTGGAGGAACTGGAGGATGTTCGACTGGGGGCAGACCCAGCAGAAACGCGATCTCCGTAGGTACAATAGCTCGCGAAATTTGGTATGCTTACACAGAAGTCCGCAGCTGTAATTTTTTTCTACCGCAAATAGGTTAAATCGACTAAGCAAGTTGTGGACCGAATTTCATTGTTTTTTTTAAAGAAAAAATGACTCTAAACGCATCATTCTGTATTACTCTGGCTCTTCAGAGAGTTTTTTTTATAGACACTACATACCACCATATATATTCTAGATGGGGGTGCCACTTCATGCTTTTCTGGAAAACGAGTCCCAAGCACCTAGCGGTCTGCGGGAGCTCAATGTTCCGTTTCTTGAGTAGGAGCTAGTCGGGCTAGGCCAGTAGCCTCGGCAATGAACAAAAAGTCCGAAATTGGTTTTATTAGCAACTAGTCCAAACGTATTAAAAATGCCAATTGTATTGTCAACATATTGAAGAGACTGGTACAAAAATGTATTAAAGTTTTGATAATTAATTCCGCGTAGAGAATAGTAGCGTCGTGTCCTAAGCAAAAGCAATAGCGGAGCCAATGTTTAGCAGCAGATGTTTTTTAAAGTTTTCAAGTATAAGAAATACAAAATGTCCGAGAATCAATCTTTGAGGGTACCGACGTCAACTTGCTGCTACGGAGATTTTATTTGACCAGTTTGTATAACAAGTCTGCGTCCCCAGAGGTAAGATCTAAAACCAGGCGACAGCCGGCTCGGAGCATTTAAGCGAGCATCTAAAGGAGAATCAAATTATCAAAATAATTGAACGCAACCGACATGTTAAGAAAGACCGCGAGGCAAAACTTACGCTTTCAACCGAACCGGACACTAGCTGTCATAAATGGGCCAACCCGAAATCGGTCGATCTACTCCTGCAAAATCCGAACTGGTTAGGCGTAAGAAAAATTATAGAATCTAAATGTCGATTTAACCTGACAAACATTAGTTCTTCGATGACTAATGAGATATGATCAACGGCCGAGATCGGCATACAACTGGCTGTTGGGGCTCTTGAGAACTCAAGCAGTTTTTTAGACGAATTGTCGCTTTCAGGAATCCAATTCTCAATACACTTGTGATGTGCTTTAATAATGAGATTATGCCGGAATCCCTTCAATTTACGAGTAACCGTGTTACGCGATAACTTCAACGCAGGGTGCGTAGAGTACTCGTAGCAAATTTTTTCACCGTGCAAACCAGCTTTGTAAGGAGGGATGTTGATCTCGGTTGATTTACGCGAATGCCAAGACCAGACGAGGTCTCTGCGATTAGTGACCTCACTACATCAGCATAGGTAGGTGGCAAAGATGTGGATGATAAAGACGAGGAATTTGAAACGGATGATGAGTCGGGTGTAGCAGCCGGCTGCAACGAGTCAATTGCCTTAATTTGTGTCGTCTCAGGAGGCTCTGATCCGACTTGTTGCAATTATTAGTAAAATCAGGCTCCTGGGCATTACAAATTTAATTTTGCGGTTTTCTTTAAATTCTCCGTGTGCTCGATTATGGCAATTTTTTGCTATGTAACTTACCCTAAAACACTTGTAACAGGAGACCACCTTCTTCCAATCATCGTTCACTTAATTTGCATCCTCCGTCTTATCAGCACCGTCGGTGTCAACATTGCAGTTCGTAGAAACATCAGTGTCTGGAGACGGCACATTCACAAAAACTTCATATACGACACCACTATCGGTTCAGCAGATGACCTCGTTTGATTTCCACCAGCTGGCGCCGCTTTCGATGCAGTCATCCTCCACAGGCCAACTTCGCTTTTCGGTCTTTCGATTCGGCGGTTGTTCCGAGTGTACAACTCAAGCCTGCCCTTCTTCTTTTCCGGGCCTTAAATTCCTCATTATTTTTCAATTAACCAGTGTTCACGTGGAAGACAATGAATCCTTGCGGACAATCGAACTAGTTGGTCACTATATGCGGCCAATGACTCAAAACGATTTTGTATGCAAGTAGCTGACCAATTATTGCTAGCGATGATTTAAGACGACAGAGAGCGTGGAGCAACTGCTCAATGAAAGATCTGCCCCATGCTCAACACAACACAAAATAAAACACTAGACACACAGAACTACCTAACGCAGGCGAAGCATAACGCACCCGATGCATTTCTATAAGAATTCGATACAACTATATATATATATATATATATATATATATATATATATATATATATATATATATATATATATATATATATATATATATATATATATATATATATAGCGAGAGAAAGAGAGAGAGTATTTGATAACCGTATGTACTTATTTTAAAGATTTGGTGGAACTCCCACCAAATCTTAAAATAGTTTTCCAATGAAAGGAGGGGGCGGACACGTTTTGTTTAGGAGTGAGGATGACATTTGTAAAAGTAGGTCGTTTGCCCTTTTTGTCTCCTACATATCTGTGCAAAATCTACGTTGAATAATGTTCAATGTCTTACGTTAAAGCTTTCACGTAAACCGTAACATTTTGCCATTACGACCAAACATTTACGCTCAATAGACTATTCTCGGGTAATAGCAAATTCAATGTCTAATATTTTCGTGCTAAAGTGATGGTGCTTCGTTACGTAGTTGCCGAGTAACTAACTTTCGATAGCCTCGGGACAAATATTTTTGTGCCGAGTGCAACCAACTCTCAAAATATGTACCTAACTTTCTCATACACCCTACGCAAGTATGCAGGGGTTTGCTTTGAATATTCCTGTCAAAAAAAAAACGTAGTTACTCGGCAAATTCGTAATGCAGCAACACCACTTTGATACTACAATGATAAGCATTATATTTTCAATTGCCTGAGAATAGTCTTTTGGACGTTTATGTTTTGCCGTAATGGCAACATTTTACGGTTCTGCACGTGAAAGCTTTACCGTAGAACACATCTGGTAACATTCAGATTATGTAGGATTCCGCCGAACACGCCGGTATGATCGGTTCCTTCATGCATTGGCTAGTTCTTCCGCAAACGTAGATTATGCACAATTATGTACGAGAGAAAAAGGCACAATAACTGCTTTTATAAATGTCATCTTTACTCCTAAACAAGACGTTTTCGCCCCCTCCTTCCATTGGGGAAAAATTATTTTCTTGCCGAGTTCTACCAAACCTAAAAATAAGTACATAAGGTTATGGAAGCCTATATTTATGGCATGTGCGCAAATTGGGCTCTATTTCCACAGCTCTTTAGTCTGACTATGGTTGACGTCAAGTTCGTTGCAGTTTTCTCTTGTAAACATTTGTAGAAGATAATATGTTGTGATTACGTTTTTAGCCGCTAACGTTCTATGTAACAGTCAACCCTTTTTAATCAAGAAATTAGAGAGATGAAACTAGACCGCGCGCTCAGGCCGTTGGACCAATGCCTACCGCGAGCACTCCCGCCGGGGTTTATGCGTTAAAGGTAGAGATGACAGGGAAGCGAGAATCACGGCTATTAGAACTTATACACGTTGTGACAGTATGACAATTTATAAGACGACAAAGATAAGGATAGGTTGATAACGCGCAACAGCCACGCACATGCATATTTTAAATAGAGCAGCTGCTGCAAAAATTGCCTGATGCCGTTGGCCAGTCATCGATTTTGGTCATGTAATACAAAAGGGCATTTTTTCACTACCTGGCATGGCAGAGATGCGAGCTTATTGCGCTTTTCCGCCACCAGTGTTTCACAGTGTGCACGCCACAAGTGTCCCGCAACGCTCGCCAAGGCTTGCCAAGCCTGTTCTGTGCCAGACAAAATGACAATCCTTCTAGCGTGACAGAATATATGGCGTGACTAAGGCGACTATGTCAGCAACCTCCACCCCTCAACGGCATACTATACAAAAATACGTATGTGTTATGACCGTCCGAGAAGACGCTGGGTGCTACTGGTTCTGTCTGACAAATATCGAAACGAGAATTCACCCTACTGGTGAGCTACACGAACAAAGAAACCAAACACATAGCCAGGACCGGACTCACGACAACAGCAAAATTTTAAACTTATTTTACTATATAGACATTGAACTTGTATTAGGTTATTTTATAAAGTTTTAACCTTCTAATGTGTTAATTATACTCATTTTTTAAATACTGAATCAATAAGCCTGATTGATTGATTGTCCGAAAAGAGAACTTGACTACAGCAGACGGGGACCGTTTTGTTGGATCATCAGACAGATTGCATTTTATCGCACGATAGACCTAAAACACACGGTTCCATACGTAGGATTAATAGGCATTGACCCGGCACTCTGTAGGATCCTGTAAGAGTTTAAAAAACGCTAATATGGCTAACGTGGGATAGCCTAACACCACAGTAGATGTTCACCTTATTTCTAACGGTGGTTACCAAATTTTGAAAAAAAACCTGTTAGCCGGGAGTGTCAGGAGGTCGGCCAGTTGCATAGAGTCGAGGACAAAAACTGCAAACATGAAACGCGTAGCGCGTTCCATGACGTTGTAAAGCATTATGAAACCGAAACAAAACAAATGCGTGTTTTGAAGGGCACGCATTACACGCATGGCAATAACGCCCTGTTGAAGGTGACTTGTACCTAAAGTTCCGTCGAGGGAATTTTACTTTCAAGAATGAACCCGTTAGGGACAGGCAACAAATTACCAACAAAAAAATTGTCTTTTCGAGGCCGACAATTGTCGGCAAGTCACAGCATAAGATTCGACTTAATAGCGCCTTTGGTTCCGTTTTTTGAAAAATCGCGTTGGGGGGCGTAAGACGTGGCACAGACCGAAAACAACGACGTCTTGCTTTCGTCTTATAAATGTTGAGGATATGTCGTTAATAGGCAATTAGCTCACTTTCAAAAACTGATAACAGGTGACTGAACCTGAAGCTACTATATATTTACCCGCTCTCACCTGCGACAAAAACAACGCGACAGCGCTTAACCGGGAAGGTAATGGCTGCTATTTTCATATCATCATAATTAATGAGGTTTTGACATTGATCGAAGTCTCAGAAGGCTGTATGATGACGCTAATTGGTATGTCATTGAGTGCTCGCTAAAAATGTTTGTTGAGATCGCGAGATGGAGCTCCCGGGAGCTCCTCGGCAGCTTGCAACGCTCTTAGTGCCAGTAAATAAAATAAATGGAAAGTACTAATATTATAGACGGGTGGTACGAATACTTTCCACCCACGGCTTGGTACCAAAATGATCAGTTTTGAATGTGCATTCGACTGGACTAAGTAGCTAATATGAATTAATATAAAGTAATGTAAATGAAAATCAAAATATAAGAATTGTAGAGTTCCATTTCTTGAAAATTATCTTCAACACAACACTTGTTTTGAACTAACGTTGTATGCCCTTCGATATATGCAAAAGTCTTCCAATTATGCTGATATAATAGGTTTCTCGGCAGGATGACTGGAGCTCTCATGATTGCAGATTTGGCGATTTGCACCAGATCCCAAATATATATATATATATATATATATATATATAAAAGAGCCACTTAAAACAGAATGTACAGATGCTGGCAGATCAGGAATAGGTAATCAGCGAGTTATGCAAGAATAATAGCCACCTCAAAATGAGAAGAAGTTGAGTTATACGTTTTGTGTTGTTCCGGTCGTCCTCTCGTGTTGATCAATTGGAGTTACGTCGATTCACAGTCCGGAACCCGCGATTACACAGACACCACGTCGATCCTTTTGGGCGGGACCGCATTAAACAAAGCTGAACAAATTCTCTTACATTTGCCGACACACAGCATACCTGAAGACGACTACAGACACATCACAGGGCAACCACCGGACGGCCATCTTGTTTTTTGTGACTCGGACATTGTTGCTCTGCTCTATCCCCGTCATCGGGTACAGACGAGTCTCGTCGTTCACTGCAGTATCCACGTACGTCAAGGCATGTCGGTGTCTAAGCGCGCATCCCTGCAAAACCTCTGATAGTCGCAGCTGCTGTTGCTTTTGCGTTTGCGGCTGCTTTGACTGCTAGATCGACTTCTGCGCCTAGCACTTACCCAGGACACTTCACTCGTACTGTTCGTATCTATTAGTCGTTGCCTTAAAGATGGGCCAAACTTCAGCGACCAACCGAAGAAGTACGATGCGGCGAAACATCAACTCCATTACGCCATTACGCCTTCGTTCTCGACCGTCATCCGAGCCGCCACGATTATGCAAAACAGACGACGCTCACCCCCTGTTCTGCAATGTGACCTACACTCGTCGGGTGGTGGCCAGCCCGAACCCCCGGCTGCCCCGGCAAACCATCGCCGTCATCGCTCGCTTGTTGAGGGGAGAATAAGCCGCGCTTTTTCGCCGAGCTCCTGAACGTCCGTCTAACTGACTTCGTTTCGTCGCACAGGACAAATCTGCGCTCTGCGTATGAGGTTGTTTGACGTGCGTTGTTAGGTTCAGATGTCTCGAACTGCACCGGCCATCAGCAGCGACAGGCCTCGGCGTTAAGCTGCAACATGCACGAAAGCATGGAGGGTGATGGCCTCGTTGGCCCGGCCGGAAATGCTGGCCACAGCGGTAATTATTGTGGCAATATATTGTCTCGTCCTCTTCCCCTTTCTCGTCGCCGCCCTCCATTCGGTCCATATCCTGATCGTTATCTTCCTAATCTGTAGTACCTGTTGATCTTAGCAAAGATGGCCCTGTGCACATACTATACACATAGTATATATCGGTACCTTCGATGCCTTACTATGCTGTCCGAGCTTTCAAAATAGCTCTACCTGCTGCTCGCTCCTATCCCAAGGTTCGCATCACGTCGCACAGCAGTTGCAGCGTGCGCCCGTCCCCTTCCTCCTATGTAGTGAATCGACAGTAGTGGCGGCTGCGACAGTGTAGCCGAATAAATTGCTGCCATCTCAAGGAGTTAGCGGTCTTGTATCCGCTGTCTCGAAGGCGGTTAGGCGGTCTGTGTTGGGGTGTGTGGTGTGTCTCTGGGTGGATCGCAGTTAGTGGTACTGAAAGTTCCAACGGCACTGGTTTATGGTATATGGATGGTCTCTCTCTCTCTCGAAGTCGGCGGTGCTGTCTTTCGAAGTCGACATCCTCGTCACTGGCGACGCAGCCAATATGAGTGTTCGGTGCCGTGCAGTGCCGTTCGTGCCTTCGTCGGGTGGACGCAGAGATGTTACGGGAAAAGGCTGGGGGGAGTCTGAGGGGGGGGGGGGGTGATGGTCTCATGTATGGTGTCGTTAGGCGACGCGACGACGACCACGACCACGACGATTTCCGACGTCGGACGTCCAGAACGTATCGGCGCCGCTATATAACGGCAGCGGGGGGCCATTGGCGCCAGCTGTTGACAACAAAGGGCCGAGTACCCTGAAGCCCTGATTTGGGCAACCTGCTAGCTGCTGCAGCCTGCCGGCCTGCCTATTTGTCTGCCTGTCACAAGGACGATCGTAGAGAGGGGGAGAGAGACAGGGGGTGTAGGGTAGTCGCCAATGACAACGCCACTCAGTTGTACTCGTTTTCTTTCTCTCTCCACCTGCTTGTGGTGCATAGGAAGCTTTTCCTATGCGTTGGTCGCTTGTAGATGTGGTCGGCGGAATCTGTTGCTGTTGTCGTTGCTGTTGTTGTTGTCGAAATGTCGAAGAGTGTTGAAATGAGCGGCGGAAGAGCAAGCAGCATAATGTACAAAGTGTGGAAAGTCTGATAGTTGAGTTCATAAAAAGAATCTCCAAAAGAAATACAATATATAACAATCGCGGCCGCTTGCGCATGCGTGCTACAGCATGATCCCGTTCTCGTCGCTTGGTCACTTTGAGCCGAGGTTTGGTGCGTGTCGTTTTTCTAGATGCTGTCGTATTAAAAGTGTAATGTTATTATCAAGAGAATAAATCTAGTATATTATCAGCTTCTGTCTATAGGCTGGTAGCCGCCCAGGAAACGAGCACATTTTAAAGTTCCTAACTACAGTGCTACGATACGTGCGTGTAGGCATATGATTTTTATCGCAAGAGAATATATGCATTACACTATACATAGCATATGGCAGATATGATAACGCTAAATCGATGACAGGTGCATGAGTAGTAGTGATGGTTAGTACGCAGAAAGACCATTAGGCCGTATCACCACTGAATTGACTGCCACCTTAATTATTGTACATTAGCATTAATAAGCTGTTTGTTGGTAGAAATTGTCACTGATTGCACATCGAGTACAATGATTACACATCTGTATCATGAATGGAAGGTAAATTATTACATATGTTAGCATGGATCCTAAGTAACAAGCAATATATGATCTTCTGAGATAATGATACACTGGGCATATATAATTTTCCCAGGTTGTAGGTTGTGCGAAGGATGAACGGTTGCTTTGTTCATCGACGTTGTATGTATATATATATATATAGTCTGCTTGAAACCCACATGCATATATACTAATGCAGGCCCGTGAGATATATATATATATATATATGTATACATGAGTATGTCAATGAACGGTTGCTTTGTTCATCGACGTTGTATGTATATATATATATATATATATATGTATATATATATATATTTATATTTATATATATATATATATATATATATATAGCGCGGGATACGGGAATTGCCCCTATGTTTCGGAGACAAAATACGTATGATGACGCTGTGGGCCACCCCAGACGGGTCCAAACGTACAGGGCCCTATTGCAACAACGTACAGGGCCCTATTGCAACAACAGCAGGGCTCCTCTTGCAGCATTGCAGGGCCCATCACTTCTTTTCTTCGAAGAGCTTTTTAGGCGTGACCGTTTGAGGCCTTTCGTCTACCTCTTGGAGCCTTGTCCAATTCCCTCTATTCCCACGGCGCCTACGTTTACTCGGGCCTATTGTACAGCCCATCTAGGTTACGATGCAGCTGGTCATCTGTCTCGGCTATTGCGTTGAAGGGTGACGTTCACTGCTTCACAGCAGTAGAGCCGAATCAGACCTGCCTAAAGGTCTTCGGAAGCCACAAAGAGGTATGCATAAAAAAAGGCAGAGACAGCCAAAAGTGCATGAGTCGTTGGTGTCGAAAAAACAGCAGTTAGTTGTTTAGCTCACGACAGAGCGAGCTTGCAGGCAGCAAAAGCATTCCGCCAAAATGTCTGCGCTTACGTGTCAAACAATAATACATCATCTCGCTTTAAACACCGTTGTTTTTCATGTACAAAAAATATTAAATCCGCCAACATCGCTGGCAGCATACCCCAACGTGTTTTTTTGCAATCTGCCAACTAAACCGCCATAAAGTGACTATATATTCTAATTATTTTAGAATGTAGAGCGCCTTCTTGCTCTAAGGAAATCAGGTCTGCCATGCACATTCTGGGGGTTTCACGCGCTCGCTAACTTATTTAAACACATTTGTCACTTTGTCTAAACAAACCTGTAGAATATTTCTTGTAAAAAACGGGTTAACACGTACGTCGGATTAGTTTCTACGTTGAATAGCAAGCATAATTAATTACTTGACATACTCGATTCCGATCAGTTCGTGTCATTTTTTTTCTCAACCGTCACAACATCCCCGCTCTACCCTTATTTCTCCTCAGTCTATTATAATCAGCCACACAGTTTTGCCTCTGCGGCGTATGTGCTTTTGTAATGATTGCCAAAAAAGGGAGCTACATGAAGATTGCGCGCTTAACGTCCAAGAGTTATTTATTGACAGCGATTACATTAGGTACTAACGCGCTAGATATTTTCGTCTATGCCATGATTCCTACAGAAGTTAATTTTGAATCAAAACGAAGATAAATTAGAGTATATTGTTAACATTCAACCAGCGTATAAAAATATGAATGATTCAATAATGCACTTCCCTAAGCTATGCGTACAATTCAGGGCAACATTTAATGCGTCAAGCACCTGTTTATGAGCAAAACTTTATTAATACTAAATTTCATCTGTATTTGTCGTAATAATCATGCTACTACTACTACTACTCAATCTTTGGTATACATATTTGCTTTCCCAACAATTAATAAAGCCATATTTGCTGAAGTTTTTTTTTTGTTTTCTATGCTCGGGTACTACTAGGAACCTGCAGCACTCATATAAGCCAGATAGACTGTGGCACTTTAGAAGAGAGTAACATCGGAACTCTCATACGTATGCCAATAATAGTAGAGAAATGACTCATAAATTTTATTCGTAGACTATCACGGATGTCATGATAGCGCGGCGCGATCGCCTAGGAGGATGTTTTGTTATATAAGAGGATATGCAAGCAAATCTGGTAAGTAGTCTGCAATGTTTCCGTTAAACAATACACATTATGTGGTCTTGAAGACAGCTCCAAATGGCTGAAAAATCCAATTGCTCTCAAATGTAGCAGCATGGTGCCTCCCTACAATGGCATCACGACATGATACTAAATAAAACTTTACCGCTCTTCTCTATTGTGTCGACTCGACTCACTGAACTTATCACCTGCGTTGCAATTTACTCACTCGCTCGTTGAGTTGGCTAAGTGTGGCTAATGATTCTATCTTTTTTTGTCTTTTTTTTAAGATTTTCCGTAAGGCTATATATATATATATATATATATAGGCCGTATACGTGTACGGTTATATAAAGTTGTGAGGTATATATATATATATATATATATATATATATAAGCCCGTGTACGGTTTTCATGTCCTGGCTAATTTTAATCCATTCCGGCATTTACCTTGTCTAAATTAGAAACCATGCAAACCAATTTAAGCGTGGCCGGTCTGGGTCTCGAACCCAGTCCTCCCGAATGCAAGGCAAAGGCTTTGCCACTAAGCCGTCTTGCTCGGTTTCTATGCGTTTAGGTATGGTAAAAGTGTACTCGAGTTTTTAACGTGCCATAACGTTGGCTACGATCACAGGTGTTGAGGCCGTCTGCCAAGGCCAACTGAAGCTGAGGCGGCAGCAGCAGCAGCAACAACAACAACAACAACAACAGCGCCGCCGACAAGAGCACCAAGTGGCAATCCGGGGACGCGAAAAAAAAGCTGGACGAATTCCACTTGTTTCGTTCTGCCTTCGACTCGACAATCGACATCAAACAATTTGAGCAACTGAAGGTGATTTCCAGTCCGGTCCGGCCGCTAGGGCAAGCGCCAACGGTACGCCAGAAAAACTAGAAAGAGAAAGCGACACGGAACGGAGGAAACCCCCGCGCACTGAAAGATAAAGGAGAGCTGGAGAAATTAACAGAGACCAAATAAGGAAAATAACAAGCGACGAGATGGTTGAAAATGAGGCGGCCGTCTGGTCGTAGTAAAACACGCATCGCGAGAGAAGCGAGGAAAAGCTATGATGACGTAAGCGTGGCGTCGCCTCATCGGACAGGAAGAGAACAACAGAGACGATGAAACAGCAAAACTTACCGAACTGGAGAAAAACTGGCAGAGGAGGCGAAGAGATAGGCTACGTAGAAAGATAGAATGCAAAATAGAGGCAGAGGCAGAGAGGGATAAATTGAATTTAGGAAGTGCGCCGTCCTCTTCTCTTCGTTTTGTCTTTTGGCTTGGCACTTGTCTTTGTTCCTGCGTGGTAAATGGTTTTTTTTTGACAGATTTTCGGTGTCAGCAGTTGAGCGGCCGAGCGGGTTGGTACCAGTAGGCTGGTTCGAGCCATCCGTTCGACCACGAACTTGATTGCAATCGCCATTATTTACTAGAATTGGATGGAGACGGCTATATATATATATATATGAATTTATATATATATATATATATATATATATATATTCTTTTTTTTTAAATTAACACCTAAACTGGGTAAATGTGTTTATGTTACATCAAAATGTTTCGAGACACCAACAATCTAGCGTTTTGCTAGTTCTGCTATAGATCTAACCATCGGGCATACCGCAGCGTGGTATCGATCACATTTTCTCCAGCATTGTTTGCATTGACATTCATTCTGTGGTTCATGAAAACCCTCCACGTTGCATTGAACGTAATGAAATCCGTGAGCTGCAAGGCCGTAGTTAGATGTCGATTTTTTACTCCGCTACCCCGCCATTCATTCATTCCTGCTCGTCATTGCTGCTGTTCCATAAATACCTATGTCCACCTCACTAATTTTGGTTTCCCAGTTCCGCATATAAACTTCAAAGGCGCACGTTTTTTTAGATTACATTGTTTTTGTAAGTCTTCCGTCAGCAGCGGGCCACCCTCCAAGACGTGAACAATATATATATATATATATATAAAGGGAGAGAGAGAGGTTATACTCGAGGCAGCCCTCCAAGACGTGAACAATATATATATATATATAAAGGGAGAGAGAGAGGTTATACTCGAGGCAGCCCCTCATTGTGCCCATTAGCATACCTTAATATATGTTTTTATTTTGTTGCAGGTCGTTCTGGCGGTGTCAATATATATATATATATATATATATATATATTGTTTGATCTATTTGGATTTCGAATATCGTTGTGCCGGCATCTATTTCAAATGTCGTTGCGTCGGCAGCTTTTCGGGTCTCTTTTGTTTTGTATATATATATATATATATATATATATTTGCTCAATTTGAGCAAATGTTATCGATACCACGCCGTGGTATGCCCGGCGGTTAGGTCTATAGCAGAACTAGCAAAACGCTAGATTGTTGGCGTCTCGAAACATTGTGATGTAACATAAACACATTTACCCAGTTTGGGTGTTAATAAAACAAATATATTTATATATATATATATATATATATATATATATATATATACATATATTGTTAATCGTATCGCGTTATTTTATCATGTTACCAAACCTTATTATACGTGACATTTGCGAAGTCCACCCAGTAGTGAAGCAGGATCTCCTTAATGAAATGGCTGTTCCTTTCTAAGCGACGACCTTTAAAGCACAATTTTGCTTACAAGGAGATGAATCGTAATTCGCATTACGCACGAATGCCTGTATGTCCAGCTGTGATTTGTTCCTGACCTGTTCCAGATTCTTGCTTTCGTTGTTTGTCATTTCTATTACATAATGTTTTTTATGTGATAAGCTGTTTTTACACATAACGTTATTACATATTGTTTTATGTAATAGGTAAAACGAATTTACGTTTTTATTAATTCCACCACCATTAGTTGTTTATGATTATCTTAACGGTTTTAATAACAAATCTGTGAATCTCAACAAACATCGCGTTGAGAAAATACGTGTCGCATTGGGATAAAATTCGTCACTTCTAGTGCTAAAGTCGCCGGCTCTCTCTTCCATGCCGTCCTCCGACATAGACTTTATATTTGCGTAGCTCCGTATGTGCACGATTAACCACCTAAATTGTTTTAGCATGTTGAAAAGCTTTTCCCCCATCACTGAGCACAAATTTAACCCAACGGGCTAGGCAATTATTACTGCTATAAATGTCTTTTATAATATTTATATAAAAAAAAACTTTATAATTTGGTTCATAGGATGCTCGTTATATATATATATATATATATATATATAAATAACGGCAAACCAAGCCGCGGATATGGGAAGCCTGAAAGCGATTTAGGTCGCTCTAGCTCGCATGTACAAGAAGCAGACGCAAACTGGCAACACGGTGTATCCTGACTATTATAATCGCTCAGGGCAACTACACAAAGAGGCAAACACACAATTTTTCCGGGTTAATAGCCATTAGCCAGATGGAGTAATTGGACGATACAGGACCTCAATAAACAGCCTAGAGAATGACATATTTATATATATATATATATATATATATATATATATACCGTCGAACGACCTGTTAGGTACGTTTTTGTGTTGAACGCATAATTTGTCCTACGCCCTAATGCCCTTTTAGGCTCTGATCATTTGTTACGGTACAACCTGGCACATATTTGTTTTTACCCGCCCCGCGCCCTCGCGGTGAGGACAAGACCTTAATTACCTTGTACACATATGTTTATAGAGAACAAAATCGACAAACAGAGAACGGGATAGAACATACACAGTAAACGAAATAGACATTATTAAATATTATAATCATTATTATTACCATTATTTATTATTATTTAGTTAATACAATTGTGAGGTATGAACGTTTAAATCATGTTTATCCTGCTCTGTTCGCTTTCTGTCAGTCCAGGGCGCCTATAATGGAAGCCAGGTTCCCTCTACACACGGCCAAAGACATCATCTGTCTCAAAAACATGGCCTCGCGTCGATCGCCCGTAACGTCTTTGATTCGTTTTCCGATGTCTTGCAGGAGTTTTGCTGTACCTGTGCTGATGGGGCCGAGTGTCTCTAATGTAATGGGTGCAAAGTGGTAGCTTCTGGATAGTTCTAGATACTTCCTCCGTTTTTCAGAATCCGCACGTTCTGCAACCAATTCCGATTCGACTGCGCTGTGGCGTAAATATGATAACGCCGCCGTGCATGAAACCGTTGCATC
Source organism: Dermanyssus gallinae (assembly GCA_003439945.1). Classification (NCBI taxonomy): domain Eukaryota; kingdom Metazoa; phylum Arthropoda; class Arachnida; order Mesostigmata; family Dermanyssidae; genus Dermanyssus; species Dermanyssus gallinae. Next base: position 43,323 of record QVRM01001739.1, read on the forward strand.
CCATACAAGGCATTTTCCGTGCGACCACAGCGGGATGGTGACCCCGTGAGGTCGCAACTCACTGCTGCCATTAAGACCTACTGGTTCGGGCGTAGATGGTATCCCTGCCCTTCTAAGAGCTCTTCTCATTATGGCGTTGAGTTCAGCGTGCCTTGTAAGTCTGCCGGGGCTTTTTAGACAGCTTAACGGGTGTAGACCGTCCGAGTCAACCGGTTGGCCGCATGAGAGGCACGTGAAGGGCTGGCAGACGGGGGCGCCTATCCTAAGAGCTGACACCATGCATTATAATAATTATTATTCACGACTGGCGTAGTCAGTGTGGAAAGGACAAGAACTGAGATTAAAACTACAGCAGATGAGATCGAACGCGTGGTAAAGAAACTTAATACAAAAACGACGTGCGCTCTTAACAAAAAATCGGTAGAAAATATCCAAACAATAATACGTGTGTTATTAATTTTTACTAATACATTTAGAGGGGACAGATTCCCAAAGGATTAGCGCAAGGTAAGAGTTTCTCTTTTCCCAAGGAGGAGGTAGATAATGATACTTTACGAAATAGGCGGCCAATCGCAATAACATTCATAACGTATTCAGGTTTTAATTTAGAACATTATGGAGACCAAATTATAGATGGGGGTGGCAGTGCGGATCTAGGAAAATGTATAGGCATCATATGTTCTTATTAACGCAAGTTATGGAAGTATCGAGGTCGTAGAGACAAAGGTGTGCGGCAGGGTTTTTAGATCTAAGAGAAACTAAATTAAATTGAGGAAGCTATTGAGAACAGCTGGGTGGACCTACTAGAAAAAATAAACAGGGCTGCTACAGTGCAAATAATAATAATAATAATAATAGTAGCAGTATTGATATATATATCTGGCCATCAGTGCTGCTGTTTGCTGACGATATGGTAACGTTAGGGAGGGACACTAACAAAGTTCAGGAAATGTTGATAGTGTTTAATAAAAAGAGCACGCAATTATAATATTTACTGCAGCTGGGAGAGGAAAAATGCACAGTTTTGGAGAAATCAACGGTATAAATCTGTCGGGGACCCTAACTCTAGGATAAAACGCAAAATGGGCCAGGTCGATATTACAAAAGAGAACTCCCTTACTAACAAGATATTGGAGGAGGATTTATTGGTGACATGGTTGCTTAGGTGACATACATGCTGTCCCTCTAAGCGCATTTAATATAAAAGCGTGACATTTGTATTTCGGCATTTGTGTCAAGCAAGTAATACCTGAACTAGCCAATACAAGAATAATAACTTGCACATTTTACAAATTTGGCCGCGAGCATATTGCAGTGTTGTCCTAGATACCTCAACATGTGGCACCTAGATATCTCAACATGTGGCATGTGGTGTAGTGCGCTAGTCATGGCTGCCATATACCGGGGTGTCGCTGAGCGATGCTCATTAGGAATATATGGCAAACCATGCTGCTGAAAGTAAGCGGCCGTGCTGCCACAGGGAGTCTTGGGGAAACCCTTCTGTTGGGAAAACCCGCGATATCCCAACATATCCGACTTTTTCGCGCTGCGATATTTCTACAGATTTGCACATTAGGCTACATAAATACCAAAATTAGCTGAACACATACAATAGATGTCATCAGATTCGGCGCTTTCTTTAATTAACACCTCGTGAGACAGCTAGTGCAGTAATCGCCAAAGCATCTGATAGCTCGTTTCCGTTAATGTTAAGCGCGGGTCAGCAAGCAAAACAGATAATGGCATAAGTCAGCGACCTGGTAGAATTGGTGCGAAGTTCTCGAACACACCAGGTTGTTGTAGCCGTGCATATGTGCTTAATGTACACATGACAGCTTGTACACGCCATTCTGTTCCAACGATCTCTTGCAGGGTAGGTGTTAAAGTGTCCCAGCCGCACACAGGCGGCGGCTTTGCGTGCCACTCCTACATAAACGCACCGAAAGGCTGGTTCTGTTTCCGATGACATTGGCCGAACTAGGCTATCGCTTTCACTGCAGCGAACAGTTTGCAGGAGACAACATAAAATGGCCTCTTACCATATCTGGCAGGCATAAGACCCTCTTATTGTACGAGATAAATCACCCCGCGGAGGTCGTTTATAAAGGGTTTAAACTTATGCGTCTCCCAAGCAAAGAGTCTGCGGAGAAGTCTGCAGTTGACGCGTATTATTTATATATATATATATATATATATATATATATATATATATATTTATATAAATATATATATATATATATACGTAAGTTTAATGCTGCCTGACTCCAGCAAATTGAGGGCTGTGAACAAACTGAACCGAATTTAGGCTGTAACGCATTATGTGCATGGCCAAGTAAACAGACTGGTTCATCTCATCTTATTCCCATATAGACCATGACTACCCAACAATCATAATATGATGTTGTGTGTATACTAGAAGACTTGACTTACCGCGTATAAAGAGAAGTGCCAGCGTGCTGAGACCTTTATCCGGCTCAACCAAAACTGTGCACCCCGTGCCGATGCTTCAACCTTAGATTCACGATCGGGTCATCCACAAAGCTGATTCAGGTTAAGTATCCTCAACGGGACATTGATAGATATTCTAGCGTTTGGCCTACGATATGCCTGAGGCTGTGTTATACACCGCTTCTATGTTTACATACATGGTCAGGGGCCGCGTACGTACTAAGCTGTCCAGATTTTAACGAGAACCCTCTTAGCGACCTTAACGCTACTTTTTGTTTGTATGACAAGCACTATACGGATTAAACAACCAGATTCGATGAGTCGGCTGAGCTGAGGCGAAACATTGTGGTCGGAACATTGGTGAGTCGTGGCAAATGCCGTGCGCTAGAAGAAGAATCAAAAAGAGAAAAGAAAGAACAGGAAGGAAAATAACAAAAAGGAGTTTAGACGGGTTCACGGAAGCAATGCTATCGAAAAAGATACCACAGACGGACGGGTAGGCACGTCGAATCTTTCTTTCCCCGAGTCGATTGCGTGTTTTCTCAGTTTCGCGGCTGATGACGAGAGTGGAGGAGGAACCGCGTTAGACAAACCGCATTTGCCCCTCAATTGGCCTCAAGGCGTACCAGATTATGGCAGCGGGCGAGAGCCCACCCCGACATCCTGTAAGTTGCGACAGCACTTTGATTTTCCGTTGTTGCGGTCCTGGTCCTGGTTGTTGTTGTTGTTGTAGTTGTTGTTGATGCTGTTTTTGTCGAATAAAATGAGTTATCAGCGGACCCAGCAATGGCACAAGTTATCGCCGCAGCAACCCCAGCGGGCGGGCCATGGATGGGGCGGCGCATTGATTGAGACGAGATTGAATCAAGGCGGCAAACGACAGCATAGCTCAGCTGGCTGCTGTCATGAATTTTACCGCCCCTGCAGCCCGCAGATGAAGGCTGTGACGACAGAGGGGTCCCGACAACTATCGGCCGGTGCGAGAAACCAAGTATGTTAGCCACAATTTCGATGGGCTAGCTTCGATGGGTCTAGCTGTTATGGTAGGCACTATGGCAGCCAGTAGTCACACGGGTCGGAAAATCCTTGCGGCTTCAAATAGAGCTAGCCATAACGGCCTAAATGATAACGGCCACTATAATTAGGGTGTTGATACTCGCTTAATTGTCGTTCTTAGTTTACAAACGAGGCGTCCGGAAGCACAGGCAGTCGCCAATTTCACATCATAGGACCAATGATGTGGATTAATGTGGCGCCTGGATTTGTGAGTCCCACACGAGTCAATGCAGCTGCCAGTGGTGCGTGTGCATCATGCATTCACCAAAATCTCCTCTCAAGCCCAAAAAAAGAGTATACACATCCCCAAAAATGGTAATTAAGTAATTGCTTAATCAATATTTTGTTTTTGTTTTAATTAGTATAATCGTACTAAAAAAATACACATAGTTGTGGCACTGCCGCCAACGTAAGCTTCCTCTAAAAGACAGTAACGGCCTCTGCATTAGCCTCAACACTTTGATCTACGCGTTGTCGTCGGCTTTGCTATGCGGAGGACCTGTAGAGAGATGACACTACCGATACATATTTGATTGGCAGCCCGTCTGAAGAGGGAAAAAGAAAAACGGACATCAACGTGTAGTTTCACCCTTTTGTTGCAGAAGTACGTTTAAGATGTGTGTGCTCAGGATGGATTAATTATAATAGCTAATGCTTACATTTTGCCGCTTAGTTCTGACTAACATTTTTCGATTCATCACACCAATCACCGCAAACTGCAGACTCGTATGCCATATGAGATCGTACACCATCTGACTGCTAGCAAATGGATCCCCAGAAAAAAGCGTCGTTAGCTTAAGGTGTGTACTTTATGAGCATAGAGGCAATATTTTTGTTATGAAGGCATTAAACGCAAAAACTGCAACTGAGACATCGACGGTTCTCGATTTTTGCGAAATTATACGACACTACTATTTGCTTTCCGTAAGCCGAAGTTCGGTATCTTTAGGACGAGACAGAATATTCTGCTAAACACATCGGTATTTGAACACCTCGTTATCTTGCAACCGCATATTTTTTAACTGATGTCTGGCCAGCCGCATTGATGTAACAAAAATGAGCAACTTTATTTTTACTCCTGAACAGCACATTTCCGCCTCCATCCCACTTCATCAAAAATGCTTATTTTAACGAAATATGCAACCTCTTTAAGTTTGGCCAAACTGGGTTTGCACACTCTATATATTGTACAGGCAAGGATATTATATAAGCTTCCTATATTGGATTCATGCCTCTGGCCTTAATCGGTTCGAAAACAGGGTATCAACCTAGTATTGCATCAGCACCTATTTCATCATGCCTAGCAGAAAAGTTTTTGCAGAATATGCAAATGTTACCACACTACTTTTTTTGTCACTTTGAGATATCATCATCTTCTACCTATTATGTTACTACTCACTTTGTCACTTTGAGATATCATCATCTCTTACCTATTATGTATGGCAAACGTTACGTAATATTTAGTGAGCATTATGCACAGAAAAGTACAATATAAAATAGGTGTTTGTCCCGGGCATGCAATATCGGAATGCCAAAATAAGGCTCGTTGTGCCAGTTGTGGAAGTGCTCACGCCTCCAACGATAACACTTGCGGTGTGAGAAATACATACAAAGAAGGAAACGAGTAAAGCTCTGCAAAAAAAGTGTCCGGACGCCTTCCTGTCCCAGACGATTTTTCATCACTTAATAAAGCGACACAGAGTGCCAGCTCTGAGTCTGTTAAGCGAGAGAAGTCTAACGCGGATGTCGCGAAACCAACCACCCTTCAAGTCCCGCACAACTTTTATATAAGGATGGTAAGATTGTTCTCTCTAATCTTCCACCACCCATTGCTCCCAAAACACCGTCCGATGCTACAAAAAACAGAGCTCAGAAAAGACGCCTATGAAGTCACATGCAGGGAAAAAGAACCGACGATCAAATGAAACTTCGCATATTGTCATCGCAATCCTAAAAAATATGGACGAAATGTATACCCATGCTCTCCAATTGGCTGGAGAAAAACCCAGTTACCAATGGTGTCTTGTCATATCTCGAATCCAAGACTGGGATTGCCTTTTAAAGACCGTTCTGACCGACGGTAGTGATAACCCACAGCTGTCAGCATTTCCCGGAACTGCTGCTCAGAGTTTCGCTAAACATACTTGAAATAACTAGCCAACAATACCAAAAGATTACCGAGAACGACTCGGAAATGGCTTTACTCCTCTCCCAGGCACCATATGTATGCACCCACTGTGGTCAAGCTGTAAACTCTCCTAAGGGCTTGAAAACCCACATAGCACGTAACTAATAATCGTAATGCTGGATTGCCAGAATCATACCTTGTTGGGCTAGAAAAAGCCGTGCTACAGCAGTGCTACCACAGTATTAAGCAATATGAATGCAAAGCTCGATCTTAAAAGTTGGGATACTCTTATGATGCTTCTATAACGGATGTTTACAACTACCTCGCCAAAAACTCAGGAGAGAACACTAATCAAAATTATTGAAAAGAATGTAGCAGAAATAAAGTGACGAACACTTCAGAGTCTCGTTTATTGAACCATACCTAGCATGATCAGGCAAGAGGCTCTATTCCACTAACGATCAAAACAACGTGTGCCAGGCAGAGATGAAATTAGCAGAGGGCGATATTCTCTTTGCTTCTCAATCGCTACTGTCCTCAGACACATTGGCGCCACGCAATGAATATACGGAGTCTGATCTAAGGAGCAAGCACCCAGTTTCCTTACTTGCGTGTCCAAAACACTAAGATCTCATGCAACATCCTGCCACTCTAGACCTGAATAAAATTGAAGCACTTCTTGTTTTTGAAACTAGTCGATCTTTCCCTTTTGCAAGTGGAGCCGGCTTGGACGGCCTACAGCCTCGACAGCCTTCGAGAAATGCTCAGCCAGACAATCCCATCCTCAGAGCGTCTACTGGACGAGCTAGGCGTTCTTATGGCTAGAGTGATCAACAGGGCGTTGTCATCGTTCTGCCTACCTGTTATCTGCGGTGCAAATTTAAGTGCCCTCCGAAAGAAGAACAATTCCATTAGGCCTATAGCGTGCGGACTAAGTCTGCGAGGCATGGCTTCAAGGATCGCGATGACTATGAACAAACGGCGCTTTTCCGACAACAGAAACTTCAACAAACGTATTAGTCAAACTAGACTTCCAAGACGCGGTTAACACAACAATAAGGGACACATTTTTTTCGGCGAAGAAAGGAGAAAAGCTATACGACTCTATCCCGTGATATGGCAGAGTTAGAAAGCTTTCTTATTTGTTTTATATCCGATTGAAACATAGATATAACTATAGAGTCGCCACTGGCATTCAACAGGGAGATCCATTGGGACTTGCTCTGTTCAGCCTCGTCATTTCTGATCTAGTATCAGGCCTACTGAGCCCATTCAATATCTAATATCTAGATGCCGCTGTCTTGGTTGGAGGTACTGCGAACGTCGTGGCGAGGGATTTGCAGACGATATAGATCTTCGAGGAACTGGGAGAACCGACACTCAACGCGGCCAAATACGCGAAATACAAATATTTTTAGCTATAGGAGGCATTCCTTAAGATCAAGCGCAAGCTATACAAACAATCACACAAGCACTTTTTGGGACATCTCGCGTAACTCAGGGTAACCTAGATCATTCAGATGCTCCTGCATGCCTGAAGGAATTCCGCGCGGTCTCGATGGTAAACGAGCGACCCTGTTAAGGATTCGCCCGCGACTGACAAGTATGTACCCGCAGGTGGCTCCGTGTCTCTGGAGACACAGTCTTGATTCACCAAGATTTGTCTGCATGCTACGAACATGTTAGAGTTTAAAGTATATTAATTTATTGCAGCCTACGACGAAACCGTCAGAGACATTCTATGCGAGATACTAAACATTAACTTAGCGGGGAACATGTGGGAGAGAGCTAGCCTTTCCGTCAGGAACTGAGGTCTTGGAACAAGAATCGCCATGTACCTAGCTGCAGTGTGCTATGCTGCATCCCTGAATCAATTTGGCTCTCTGGCTGAATCACTAATTGACGAAGAGAAAAAAATTGAACTAAAAAAAGGCAACGTTGGTGGCAGATATCATTCTCAGAAGTCAACTCGATCCCGGCCCTCTCAGAGAACACGTGATTCAACATCTTCTTGACGCTTACAAAGCTAAGAAGTCCGCACGAGAAAATGTGAATAGCCTAACGTCAGCAAGAGCACGTGCCGTCTTTCTAGCGGCTAAACATCCCTTCAGCGGAGGCTAGCTCCAAGCACTGCCCTCCTATCAACTTGGCACCATGCTGGACCCTCTTCCACATGATGAATCTCATATCTCACATTTGTAAAAAAAAGTTATAATAATACTAATAATAATAATAATAAAATACATTTTTCTAAATTCGAATTTTTTTATAACTAACATGTGCGTCGTGTGTATTACAATGGCTAACTATTATTAATAATAATATAATATTTTTTAAACAAGAGTTAATTATAACTAACATGTTCATCTTGTGTAGCACAATTACTAACTACAGTTAATTATAATGACTTTAAAAATGTTTAAAATAATACTCTATATTTGTAATAATATATTAGCGTAATAATATATAATAATATATTAGCGTGTATACTAACCGTTTCGGAAGTATGCAAACAAAAGGAGCCTTATTGTATATTGCAAGAACGGATTGTGATGTAATGTATTTTCACGGTGTGTGGCCCGTAGCCTACGAAATTTAGTGCCTGTCAGAAAAACATGTATAATGACTTCGTAATAATCTATTACCATTGTGGCGTAGGTGCCTTGCACAATCTCATGTGCCCGCATGAGCACCACGGCCCAATCATGGCTCAGTCAAACAACACCAAAAAGGGTAACATCTTGGCACGATGTACATAATACGATCGTTAAATCATGAGGTTGTTTGCCTCACTGTTTAAATTCCCCTCCTCATTGTCGTTAACGTAGTTAAATGTCGTTATCTCAGGTAGAGGAGTTTCTTAGTAGCGCACGACGCCTGATTCCTGCTCTCAACATGGTTCTCCAACATAAATTTTAATTAGCACCTTTACACGTACGCCGTCCTTGTTCCTTTGTGTCGTTCTGTAAGCGTGCTCCTTGGTTTCCGCTTATTTTTCTCGAACATTTGCTCCCCGCTACTCCCTTATGGGATTGTGCGCGTGTGTTGTGATCGTGCTGTAGTTTCTATCCGATATCTTTTTTAAACATTATTTTTTTTTAATTCTAGTTCACCGGTCAGTTCTAGGAGTTTGCGGTCACTTCAATCTGATATGAGTTCCGATTCTATCTACACTTTGTTACTACACTATTACTCTCTCTTTCTGGCTATTTTTTCTCCCTGTATTCCTCTCTTTTTTCCCCTGCCTCCCAACCTTCCTGTTGATTCTCTTACCCCTCGACCTTCCCCGATTCCTCCTTGTCCATCAACCTATTCACGTATTATCTATGTTCTAGCTATCTCTAATCTAACTCTCCCAGGCGCGCCCGCGCCATATTTCTTAACTGTTTAGTCATGATCACTGTTTGTTATTTGTCTATCTACCACCGCCGTCTTCTCTCCGCTCATGCTTGGTTTTTTGTAGGTCTCACCACCGTACACTTGGTAATCTATGCCTTGGTTGCATTCTTCTCTTTTTCTACCTGTTGTTGTCTTTTGCTTTGCGATTCTGCCCTTTCTTGACGTTCTAACATTTTACCACCCCTCACACTCACTTTCTGTCGCTCTGTGGCTCCCCGGCTCGCTCTCTGGTTGACTCGTGATTCTGCCTCTACTGATTCGGCTGCTGCGGTTGGTGCTATCCGCGCAAAGCTGAACTTGCAAAATCTCCTTGCAGATTTGAGAACAACTTCATTCATTCATTCATTCATCATGTGTAGCGGCTGGCCACAATAAGAATAATGGTTAGACCCGCTGCTGTGGCGTTACCGTTCCCGCTGCCGCTTACGTACTTGACAGCGTAACTCCTCGGCCCTCCTCGCCATCCGTGAGGTAAACTTGTGTTGCCAATCGTGCCAGTAGCGGTAACAACAACAGTCGCAGCCGCAGCAGCAGCAGAAGTAATAGTACTGTGTAGCTCTAGTAGAAAAGGTAGGGTAACTAGTAGTCGTAGTGGTAGTAGTGGTCGCGATAAAGTCGCTGTCGTTGTCAGACGGCTCGCCGCCGACGTTCAAGTTTGCTGTTGAGCTGTCAACGGGCGGGCAGTCGCCGACAGGTTCACAGCAACAACAACAACAACAACAACATCAGCGACACCAACAACAACAACAACAACATCAGCGACACCAACAACAACAACAGCGGCACCAACAACAACAGCAACAACGTCAGCGGCACCAACAACAACAACAGCACCAACAACAACAATATCAGCGGCACCAACAACAACAACGACAACAACAATAACAACAACAAAAGCCAAGACAGAAACAACAGCAAAAGCCGAAGCAGAAACAACATACAACAACAACAACAACAGCAACAACGGCTACTAACCGCTGTTCATCAGCTGGGCCAGTCGTTAGCTCTATCTGTGGTCGTGTTCGTGTGTTTGTGTGTGTGTCTAACGCTGGCAAGGTCAAACCACAGTGGCACCTGCCATGAGGAATTGGCGCCACAACTGGCTCCGTTACCGCGTGGCGCACGCCACCAGAGCCGCATCGACACCGCACTGCAAACAGACACGGTTGGGCTCCCTCTACGGTCGATGGGTTCTGCCGCCGACAACCGCTTTGTTTGAATAACTGGAGTCGTCACGCGGTTTTGGTTGTCGTCGTCGTCGTTGTCGTCGTCGGCGTCCGCTTCATCACTCTCTGTTTGACGCTGTCGTTGTTGTGATCAGGTCAGATCGAGTCATTAACCATGACCACCGGTAAGAGTGAAAGCAACACCGACTTCAACGACTGCACGGCTAGTGAAGGCAGCCTATAACAACAGCAGCAACAGCAGCAGTAACAACAACAGTGAGTCCCCGGTAGCCCCCCGGCGTCACCGCGTGCCAGCGTGTCCGCAATGTCGATTCACTCACTCTGTCGGTGACAGAAGAAGAAGCCATCATCCATCCGCGCAGACCCGCGTCGGCAAAGCTGTAACCCGAAGTCCTTAACCTGAGTTTCTGCTGGTTGGTTAGCTTGGCCGTAACTCTGGACTCCTCTGTCCCGGCAGAATGGTCAGTGGAATATTGGAAACGATCGAGAGTCTAATGAAGCAACCGGAGACCGGGGCCAACCGATAGCAACCGTGTATCGTGTTGCTCGAGTGGAATTGGAGTCGGTATAGCGGTTGTGGTTATGCTGGCTGCATATGATCAAAGTTCTGGCTGAAAACGCGTCATGAAAACGGGATAAATACCGCTAAAACGAGAACTACTGGAATTACTAGTACTTCTACTATTAGAAAAAGAAAAGTTAACGGCAAAAGATTGATTGGAAAGGCAACATTAAGTGAAGAATATTCACCGTTCTTGTGATGGCGCCCAACTGTGCGTGCGGGCTGAGGTTGAGTTTCGTACAGGTGTGCTCCGAGTGGTGAGCATCACGGTGCAGTGCGTGATAGAAACGACCCTGATGAATCCGAACGTTTGCTGTGTTACCATACCTTTTATCGGATGCCAACGCGTTTCAACTCGGTTCCCTATCGATAAGGTGTCTGAAGTGTTCTATACCCACACAAAGCTGTCAAGAAGTGTCAGCGCCAATCTTCCGACGCGCCTATGCATCTCCGATACGAAGACAGTTAAAAGCATGTGCTAGCGAACGCCGAGAGAAGACAAAACTCGACAACCTTTTTAATATCAACTTCGGAGTACTCTTTCGGGTTAACGCTCCGGTCGTGTTACTTGTTTATGATTCTGGCTGTTCTGTTAGTACCCCCAAATATCCCCCAGTCTGCCTGCAGCAAGCACCCGGAAAAATCAGTCACCGTCGGTCAGTTCCGCAATTTTAATTCTGGATACCCAAACAGTAGCGAAGCAAGTACCAATTAGCGGAGCACCTGCGTCAAGTTCAGACAGATCACGCGCTATCGAAGCCACCCACAGCAATAATTGTAAGTACAACCTGATTACCAAGTTGAGGCGTGTAACATGGTAACATGTATATGTGAACAGACTACTGCTATAAATGCAAGTCATTAAGACAGTCGCTCGTGATACCAACCGTATCACCCGCCCGCAATACCAATCATAACAGCAATAGACCGTGCTACCAACCATAACAGCAATAACCCGTCCACATTCATTTTCCTGCTAGAACTGAAAGTGACAAAACAGGCGCCTTCTGATTGCATTATTCGTCTTGCAAAAATCATACATTCAATATTATATGAGAGCAGCATATTTGCTATGAACAGCGTCTACTAATTCCTAGCAATATTGAGGAAAAAAAGTTTCAAAATACCCACACGGGAAAGACAAAGCAAAGCGTGCAGCGGATTTTATATACGATATAACAATGTATTAGCAGTATACTAGTAGTAGTTAGTACACATAAAATGTTTGCCCACAGAAAAGCGTCTATATATATATTCATACATATTGTTTATTTCGCAATAATTTTGCATTTCAAGATGGTACATAAATACAATACAATCATCATTATATACAATTTTAACACTTTAGCGACCGTCCCACCGGGCAAGAAAGTGCAAAGACCGCCGATGCGACTGGCAGCTCGCTGCGTGGTATTTAGCGCATACCTGCGAGCAGAACCGGCAACGACATTGATAGCCAACTTGGTGAAATCCTTGAGTTGAACACACCAAGTGATGATAGCCATGTACAATGTACCTTGTGTACACGTGCCGGCTAGTGCATGCCATTCCCTCCCAAAGCTCCCTGGTGAGGTACACATCTAACTGCGCTACCTCAGCCGAGGCCTCGGTCACTTTTCCCTGCCACTCCAACAAAAATTGTTGAAGTGGCATTGTAATCGGTGACTTAAGCCTGACTCTGATTATTTCCACTGCCGGTCCGCAACCCGCTAGCAGGTATACAAAGCGATTCCTTGCCGTGCGCGGCAAGCAAAGAACGCGCTTCATATATATTGTGAAGCATCTTTCTAGCTGCGCAAAATTTGCGGCGGAAAGATGGCCCCACACCCTGCCAAGGCTGTAGCTCAACATTGGCACAATCTTAAGCTCAAAAAGACGCAATGCAGCACTCAGAGACAGTCGTCGAAGATCTCTCACCTCTGTGTGAATAGAGGCAATAGCCGCCCGACACCTGTCGCCGATGTGCTTGGTAAAGGTCGTTCCCGTATAGTGCAGTCTCAGACCCAAATACGGGAAGGAGTTGACAAACTCCAGCGGTTGGCCACAGCAGGGTATTACGTCTGCTGCAGCCAATCGACCCCCACGGCGAAACTTAATGGCTTTCGTCTTCCGCGAATTTATTTGTAGGCCCCTACGGTGAAGGTAACCTTCTACGTCGCCGACAATACGACGAATGGCACCGCGGTCCCGGTGGGCCACTACTATGTCATCCGCGTACATAACAACGACGGCGTTTCTAAACTCCTTCCGCACGTGGCGGGCTAGGTCTGCAATGAGCAAAGAGAAGGCTAGGCAACTGAGAGGGTCCCCTTGAGGGGTCCCTACGTTTTGCCTCAGCTGCAAGGTGTCTTCGCCCCTTATGTTTACTTCAAGACGGTCTTCAGCAAAGAAGCTGGAGAGCACTCGTAGAAAAGAACCACCCACCCCAGCATGTCGAAATGAATCGACTAGTAAGTGACGGGGAGCTTTGTCGAAGGCCTTGACACAATCAATAAAGACGGCGTACAAGTGGCCCCCGGGCACAGCCAACACCCGCTCAACTTCCGACTGGAGTACGTGGATCGCGTCCTGTGTACCTCGACCCTTCCTGAATCCGAATTGCTCCGGAGGTAGGGTCTTCTCCACAGTTGGAAACACCCTCGAGATAATCAACTTGGCGAAGATTTTCTTAAGAGTGCGTTCCGACGCTATACCCCGGTAGAGATTTGGATCGTCCACGTTGTCACCGTATTTGCCCTTGAATAGCAGAGTAAGTCTGGCCTCGTGCCAAACCTGGGGTATGTGTCCCCCGCTGAGTATCTGATTAAACAGATTACACAGCTCCCCTGCTAAAACATCGGACGACTCAGCCCAGTGTTCGTAATAGATCCCATCAGGACCACTACTCTTCCTCTTGGGCAACCCGCGCAAGATCTGCACCACTTCTTCTACCGTAAACGGCGAATTCATGCAGTGCTGCTCCAGAGTGAGCGGTCGCTCAATAACTGGGTTAGGCGCGGGGGCGTTTGCATCGAGCAGAAGCGCACTAAAGTGCTGCCGCAACTGCTCCTTTGTCATGCTGTGCATGGCTTTGCTCAGCCGGCGAACAATGTAGACATGGGGTTCGCGCTCTGCTCTCTGAAGCATGCGAAACTCCTCCTCCTCATCATACCGGCGCTTATTCTCCACGAGCAGTTTCTTGTAGGTTGCTCTATGTCGGCCATAAAGCGCCCTACGACGAATATATATATATATATATATATATATAGTAATAATAATACGCCACCTAATTTTTAGGTTATATAGTCCACTCAAGCTTCCCACCTGTCGAAACTGAAACACATAGATTCATAGTATTCTAGATTTTAGAAATTACGCTAAGCCACGTCGCTCGGTTCTATGTGCATAGAAAATGTTTATATATATCATTTTATATTTAAATAGAAATTAATTTACATAACCTGTAAGGAAGGCAAATAGTTGACCTCACTTATCATACCTCAGAGATGTGTGCCTTGTATTCGTAGTAAAATGTGTATTTGTGTGCATATGCGTATAAACATCGAAGGGTGGTACACTGACATATTACTCTGGTAATTTTGGTTAACCTTACGCAAGTATAACACTGCAATATGTCAGCTCATCGAAGCGCCCTCAGCCATATAGAGATCGTCCACTTTCGCGGCCTGGTCGACCAAAGCTGTTCTCGGCGGTGCTGTCTGTATTAATTAAATGAATCCATACAAAAGGAAACCTAAAGTTTCTGAATGTCAGATAAGCATTTCTATCTGTCGACACAATGTCAACAGCAGCGCTGAATGTCTCTGAGAATGACTAAGAAGTTTGACTAAGTAATAAGTAAGGACAGCGAGGCTGGAAGCGCGTCACTCGAAGCAACGCAGCAGAGTAACGCGATATCAGCGGAGCGGTAGCGGCAGGGATTCATCTGGTGCTGTTTACTGGCTTGAACCCCTTGTTCCGTCGCTCACGCCTTCTGTCTTTATCCATTGGCAACATGGTGTTCAATTGTGTCAGACGGTTCAGTAAAAAATATATATATAATATATATGTATATTCCACGTTCAGAAAAGAGAAACAAAGTTCGAGCGACGATGTCAATCTTTTTTTTTTTTTAAATAACGCCGATGGCCTCCTGGTATGGTATTCAGATGATTGGATTGAACTGCACTCAACAGGCTCGAAACTAGCAACGCTTGGTCGTCATATAGAAGCCAGCCAGCTCTTTACAGAGTGTGCGCTAGACTACTAGGACAATTTTCTGTGAATGTCAGCATTCATGGAATATTGCTTAGGATGAACGCAGAAAGTTGAAAATGCTGGCGGAGCGTTTTTTGGAATTTAGCCAGTACCAGCAGGTACCTAGAAGCGTCCGAATGTTATGCGAACAAGATTTTTTCTCACGAACGACCACCACCGGTGCACCAAGGTCCGACTGCTAAATACAGGGTGAAATTGTAATGACGAAGGATTGCAGAATAAATGTTAAGTGAAAAAACGCGCACATGTTACATAGACACACTGCTAGCTCCGCGAAACCACTTAGTGTTTTGGTCAAACTTGATTTTTGGACAACGTCTACTCCATTAGTCGTTTTTTGTTCCATAATAGTGGGCATTTTTATTGATGACCGCCGTTCTCTCTGCAATCGGGCTACGGCGATGGTGAGTCGTTTTGCAAGTCGGCTGCGTCGACAATCAAAAACACATGACGACCTTGGCCAGATTAAAGGTCACAGTCACTAAAGGCTTATTTTTACAAATGTTTAGCGAACAGGGCTAATTATGATGAACTGGAAGTTATATTACAAAACACGAATATTTGGGACCGTATTTTATACCGCCGTTCGGTGCCTACTCTTCAACAACATTCGAACACCGAGCGAAAGTTGCTAACCAAGAAGTCTCTTCTTGCGTAGGTCGATCATAATCAAATCATAGTTTGAATCTGAATTCGAAACGAGCCTGCAATGTTCATCTTTACTCGGGGGAAGCGGTGGGGGGCAGAGTGACGATGAGCATTGCAGACCTTCTGGACAGCCGATCTCCTCCATGAATTCATTGCTTCATGAATTGATATCTAGGCTAGAAAGATTGTAAGACCCTTAGCGCTTTTTGTTCAAAATTTGTGTTCAAACTCTCCAGCCAATTTAGTCAAGCAGCGGCTCGATTGGCGACCGCCTCACCGGCGTTCAGCTGCCGTATCGACCCAACGTCGTTGTAGATTGTCACGACACGACACGACCATGCCGAAGACTTCACTCGGGTTAGAACAGAAGCACCCATTAAGGCATTGACGAAGCGTCCGAACAGCTCATGGACACAATGACGGGCAATTTCAATTTGCGCAAGGTTTGCCACATCATTCAAGCTAGATGCCGTCCCTACCGAGTGGATGTTAGCGCTACTATTTATGGCGACTCTTCTTCTTCTTTCGCATAATAATAATAATAATAATAATAATAATAATAATAATAATAATAATAATAATAATAATAATAATAATAATAATAATAATAATAATAATAATAATAATAATAATAACGATCCATGGCGCCAGATTTGCAAGCGGCATGTCCTTTACTTGCTGCAAAAAACGTAGTATAACCTCCTTTGCCCACCCCCTGTATACAGAACTATGGACTAGATAGGATGAAGCCATAGTACAGGATTCTGTAGCACTTCTGGCAGGCACTTGCCATGCGACCAAAGAGATGGCCACGTCATATTTCTATCTCTCTTTCTTTTCTGTCGCTATTCAGCTGGAGGCCTCAGGGATCTAGTTTTGCAGGTGTTCTTGCTTTCTTAAGGGCTCGTTTTATAATTTCGTTCGACTCTGTATGCATTTAAAATGTACCGGAGTTTACCATTAATGTTGTTGTTGTTTCTCTCAATATGTCTTAATATTAAATAAAAATTGCTAGTAGTCTAAACTTACTGTTGTAAGGTTCGAACGTATTTAATCAAGGTTTAGCGAACGTAGCATAACCTTAGCATCTTCTAATCGCATCGAGTGGCAACACTGTCTTTCTACATGCTGCGAAAGACAAAAGTTGTTTCAAATATCCTCCTTTGCGCTGGTCTCCTGTCACTGCCTTCATTTTGCCCCCAAATCCCTGATAAAGCTTACTGTTCCACCCAGCCAATTGGTGTCAGTGTCTCATAGACACATAACGCTACATCATCGTATTAACGTGTTTTCTGCTTTTACGTGATCTGCTATTTTTTATGTATCAGTGCAAAACTGTTCACAGGTATTATTATTATTATTATTACCTAAAGCTAACCTAACCGCTGAAACTTCAACAAAAAAGCTTCCACAGGGCCCTGGCTTGCTGTAGATTATGCGCATGTCGAACAAACCCTAAGATTACATCGCCACTAGCCGAGTATAGTAGCACGCACATTTTGTGCAGCTTATTTGTCTGGTTGATCTCTCCTAATGTCCAGCTATCCAATGCCTGCTGATTTTACACTCGCCAAGCATTGGTACAATACTCATCGTGATCATCATCATATATATATATATATATATATATATATATGATCATCATCATATATATATATACTTCGCTCTATGGGTGATAACCAAGCAAAGATAAGTTGGCTAATAACCCAGCGGGCGACACACGCATTTGACGTCATCCAATAATCTTTAGTGCGTTCCTGATTACAAGCTAATTTTGCCTCGTCTAACGTCGATCATCTATTGACTCGTGACAAGTTTTCATTTTATGTACATACATATTTACGCAATTGTATCTTCCAAAAAGGGCTATCCGTAATCAGCATTAGCTGACGATAAGATACTGCATTTGCTACGTATGCTTATTGTACCACTTCAAAGCTGTGTGCTGTTCTCATATAAATAAATATATATATATATATATATATATATATATATATAGCAACAAAGGTATGAGTATATGAGGTATGAGTATATCACATTACAACTGTGGTTACATTGTTTCTTTCAGATAGTGTTGTTAGCGTGTTCATTTTCAGTAGCATCACAACGGTGCTACTTGGGCAGAGTCGTACAGTCATCAAGAATCATAAAAATTGCAAAACATATTAACAAGAACAAAAATAATACTACGAAGTGTTTGCGGCAAAAAAAACAGAACAGAAAAGGCCGTTTCTTGTTTATGGCCAAGTAATGGGAAAAAACGACGGGTTTACTTTCGGTCGTTCTCAAGCTGTCTCATTCAGCAAAGCCTTGGTGACGTCGCAGCAGGCGAGAGACGAATACACGCAACAGCCACCATTGTGATATATCAAAATGAAGCCTAGTTGCCCCCGGCCATATCGGCCACCTCAGTGAGGGGGAGGGCGTATCTAGCGGCGGTTATGAAGTAAAAATACAAAGAGTAGCACAAATATATATATATAAAATACATATAAAGCCGTAATGGTAGTGCTTTGGCTAGGTGGTACGTGCAACAGTGGCTCGAATATAAAATGGTGCTTGGACGAAACCTTTACTCATTTTGCACCGACTTAACGGCGGCCGAAGCGGCAACAACAATTAACACTTTATTACTATTATTATTATTATTATTATTATTGTCATCGGTGAAGCTGTGCCACCTGCAATGATAACGGTTCACTTACAGCGCGTTGACCGAAAATCCAAGTCGTCACATTGTCAACACTTTTTTTTGTTTTTTTTGTATTTTGTTTTTATTTTTCTTGTTTTTTTTGTTTTTTCTCTATGTTTATCTAACTTTATATTCTATTAAATTCACAACTAACATATACAATCCGTAACGAACGGGCATGCACGAGTTAGACCGCGACCAAAAGCAGCTGCAACAGCGGCAGAAGCGGCTGATTGGCTGAAAGCAACCGGTCGACGACGAATACTTTCGGTCCTCTCGGAATTGCTGATAGTCTACTAATCAATCAATCAATCAATCAATTAATCAATCAGTCAGTGAAACAGTCGCTTGTTGCTTTTGCTGCAAAAGGCCGCTCGCCCGTGCCGATGCCCGGCAAATGCATTGAAAGAGAAAGGAGCTTTATATCGAGGTGTGTATATAAAAACAAAAAAGAAACAAAAAAACGTTGCTGGATGCTGTCGTTGCTGTTAGCAGATGTTGCTATTATTGTGGTTATTGTTGTGGTGGTGGACTTTGCTGCTGTTTTTGTTGGTACCTCACGATACGCCACCAACTCACAAGGACTGCATACGAAACGCTCTCGAACACTTGGCACCGACCTCTCTGTACCTTCCGTGATGGCCACACAGCGACCACTCGGAGACGGAGCGCTTCCGCGACAGACAACGCTGGACCTACGGGCAATGGATGTCGACAAAATCAAATATTATATCAATCAAACTTCACTACGGACAACTGCTAAGGACGCTGCTGCTGCCGAGAGGTGGTGGTGTTGAGAGAAGTTGTTGGGTGAAACGACGACACAGATCAGATAACGACAAAAAGCACAGAAAAGGCGATAATTAATCACCTCGTAACCGCTGGACGATTAGTTGGTTAGTCGGTTGTGCGTACAGCCCCCTGACGAGTGCAGCAGTAGCAGCAGAAGTTAGATAGGCCTCGAGGCAATAAACAGCCATATCGATGCGAATGATTGATAGACTTTTATTAGCATAGCCTCGATAATTGAGCAGTTGTTAGTATATGGTAACGTCCGATACTGCAATATCCATGATATTTATAAATATTATGTCCATAATATATATATATATATATATATATATATATATATATATATGTATATATATATATATATATATATAAGCAGGCCTCTCGACATCGAGGACCCTTACCAATGCCACGTTGAGGTTTTCTCCTAAGCTTCTATGGTTTGTGTACTTCAGTGCATCGTTTCATGCAAGCGTCGTCCATGCGTACCTTGGCAAGCCCAACGTGCGCTTTACAAAGTAAGATTTTATCTTATCTATGTTTTAAATGTTCGACATTGTGACAAATTTTTAGCTGTATGCCTGTAACGTTTTCCACTAGAATAGTGGCCGCGTTTGCTTTGCTATGCATTTCTTCCAAGTGTCTACTGAATGACAGCCGGGGGGGACCACTGTTTCTCCCAGATCGAAACATTTATTGACGAGTTGAGTCCAATATTTACTCCCTCAATCTTAATGCATCGATTGTCTGCGGCGTACGATCCACCTCGACTTAATTGTAGTACTTTTGGCTTGGATGTTGATTGTCCGCTGATTTTCTTGACGCCAATCTGAAACTTCCCATAGATAAAACTGCGGTCGGTTTCATGTGTTTGCCAGGATATATTGAGTCATCGGCATAAAATGCGTGTATCGCTTTTATATTTCGGAGGGCATCCATCATGCTAGCTATATACAGTACGAAGAAAATCGTGCTTGCGAAGTCACCCTGGACGACTCGAGTTTTCAGTGCTACTGGGCTGTTGACATAATGAGTCCCGTTCTTGATAGAAATTTATTTTTGATTATACCTAGTTCCGTCTGTACAAAATCGAGTTCAAAATACTTTAGGGAGTTTGTCTCTTTTAACGCAGTCAAATGCAGTTTTAAAACCCATAAAGGCAGCATATGTCTTATCCTTTTGATCTTAACGGATCTTTACATGGTCTAAAAGAAAGGCAACATCATCCGTAGATCGTCCGCTTAGGAATCCATGTTGTTCGCATGGGAAATGCGGGCCTACATCGGCATATACGAGTTTTACAACAGGTGAAGTTAACATCTTATAAGCGACTCTAATTAGTGTGATTGTGGGCTTGTTGATTGAGTCGGTTGTTTCATCTTTCTTTTTGCAAATTAGCCGCAACAAACATTTTCTCTGTTCTTCCGTTATTTCACCGCTGCATATGCACGCGTTATATTACTTGGTTAATTGGTTCAGGCATTTTTGTATTTGCCTGAAAGTTTTTGGTACTTTAAGGTCCGCATCGTTACCCACAATGCGTGCTACATATTGCTGTATGTCTTTACATGTGTGTGACAAATTAGAACGGCTTACAGAAAACGCTTGACGGGGGTCCGTCGGGCACGTCCGTTGGACCCTTAGAACTTTCGGACCCGTGAATTTGTTTGTGTGAGTTGTTGCACGTTGTTCACGATTCGTCACGTGGTCTCTTTGGGAGGAGTCTGTCAGCCATGCATTGTTGGGTTCTCTGTGTGGTGTGATAAAAAAAACTGCTACATCGATGTTGTTTTGGCCCACCTTGAATCCCCGAATCGATATCTTGTAAGCTTTATACCGATGATCTAAAACTAAACGGGCCTTTCAACACCGCCCACAAACTAGAAATACTACAGTGTGCGATTGAAGCGGTCTCTGTACGGCGCGCATATAACGAGGTGATTATATCAGCGCCGAAATGTGGAGTGTTGTGTTTAAAAGGGCCCCATAACACGGGTAAGCTATCTAAATAGCATCCCGGGATCCCGGTGAAACCAGAACTGGATTTTAGCACTCATATCACACAAGTCATGGTATCAACTAATATGTAATAATGTCTAAGATGTAATATCATATTTTGCTGTTTTATAATAAATGCTTGCAGAATTTTTATATAAGGCTTTATAGTACTTTGAATGTTCCTAAATTCACCTATTGTTGTAAAGTTTGGCGTCCATATCAGGCGCTATTTAGACAGACATTTTAAAGCAATTGCAAGTGTACATGGCAAATTTCTTCGTCGTGTCATATTAAGGTGTAACATTCCTCCCAATCCCACTGTAATAGGCCAATTTGAGAATTGTAGTCTAGAGCGGATTGTCTTATGTATATTTGTATTTTAAACTAATTAATTGAATCGAACAATATTATCTTAAAAACTTTAAAAGCGGTGACACGATATCGCTAAAACGAATTTAAAAAAATCAAGACGGATCGTGTAAATAACATGTCTTCGTGGGCTAACCAAAACTTAGTTGTAGTACCACATGACAGAAATGAATGCTATTCAAGTACTTGCTTAAAGGCCAGACTTTAAAACAATATGCAACTTTTGGCCTATAGAAATGACACGATTCTCTAAATGGTAAGAATTATTCTAGAGTTACGTACTGTATAAGTTTACTTGTATGTTATCGCTTTATTTGAGAGCCGCTACCCGAACCAACCTGTAAGAGATTTTACTACATCATTGAAAGCGCTAATACTCATTTTCCCCTAAAATTTTCAAATGCCTATACATCGTGTACTTTAATATAAAAAACGTTAGCGCCAATGTAATCTTTCCGAATTCCAAACAGTGACAACAAAAGCGCGTTTTGTCATTAACACAAGCATTATTGGTATTTTACGAAACAGTCTTACATACCATATGTGCAGTGTACGTAGTGACACATAGTGCAAATATGGCTCTGCCTCCACAAGGAAACATAGCCATGGCGGATGGCCGATTCTGTGCATTTAGTAGCGGGTCTCAAGCCAAGCTACCGCTCCAGAACGTGAAAATAGTCATTACCGTTGATACTACACTGCTTCACTCTTTTATTACATCATACGATTTTACAGTGCTCATCGATACTATAGCGAGGTAAAGCTTCGCGTGGTTATTGCAGCGTCCGTAGGCGATCTCTTCGTTATTACGATCCAATTCTCCATTGGTTACTAGTAGACGTCGATCATTGGCTCACTTGCATCACTTGCTCTGGCTCCACTCTTGTTATATTTTTATTTATCTATTTTCTCTGTTATGTGTCGTTGATACGCTACCCAACACAAGTGGATAATTATGATGTAACGTAACGTCAATCAAATTATTAGACAAGTTACATCTAACGAGAGACACGATATATTAAATAGTTTTATAGAAAACGTTCCTAAAGAACCGGTATGCCACAGACCCAGCCAAGCGTGGCAATCTTGGCAACGGTAACCAAATATATATATATATATATATATATATATAGAAGGTCAACATTTATTAAGAATACTTATATATATATATATATATATATATATATATATATTTTTTTTTATATTAATATCATTACGAGACTGTAGTGATATCGATCGTACTATTGGATATTTTACCCAATCTGGTGTGTAAATAAATCATGTGAAAATATATATATATATATATATATATATATATATATATTCAGATCTACACCAGAGAATGCGAGCTTTCGGCGTTCAGGGTATTTTTCTCTTGGTCTGGTTGAAACGCGCACGCTGTTGATGTTTTGCGAAGTAATTGTCATTACAGCGCAATTGAACGTGACATACTCCCTGGGTAAGTATGACGCCTGATGCAAGCAGGGGGTATTCCTAGCACAAGTCAACGGAGTTTCTATTGATTGATTTGGACTGTTGTTTTTTCTATCCGGCACGTGGGCGCACACAACTGAACTGAAATACGCCGCATTTGCAAACAGCTACAAAAAACTTTGTTCATTCAACATTCGTATGGACGTCTGGCAAGTTTTGTTCTCTACTTGACCAGCCGCGTTATCGAGTCAATAGCCAACGAACAGACGACGGTATCTTATCTTGTCTGATCCAACCAGCTTTCACACACCCCGGACTAGTCGCATTTCGAAAGGCTCATAACACACGAAGCGTGTGTACGTGCACCCGTACACATATCAATAAATCATTAAACTATAATATATATGCATATATATATATATATATATATATATATATATATATATATATATATATGTATATATATATATATATATATATATTACTCCTCCCTGTTTTACATTCACCATTTTTGTTGTTGTTTTCACTGTTGTCTGTACTGCTACCGTTGTTATGTCACTATCAACTGGCAGCTCTGTGTTTGCTGACAGCAAAGCTGTCACGACGAGCAACAACAGAGTTGTTACAAGTTGTTGTTGTTGTTTTTGTTGTTGTTGTTGTTGTTGTTGTTGTTGTTGTTGTTTTTGTTGTTGTTGTTGTTGTTGTTGTGGTTGCTGCAGTCATATATTATTCGTTGATTTGCCTTTAAAATTAAGTTGTCAACGAGATCAAATCATACGTATGATCTCACAACTTTTGTCATTACGTCCG
The DNA here is from genome assembly GCA_003439945.1 of Dermanyssus gallinae. Taxonomy (NCBI): domain Eukaryota; kingdom Metazoa; phylum Arthropoda; class Arachnida; order Mesostigmata; family Dermanyssidae; genus Dermanyssus; species Dermanyssus gallinae. The sequence continues at coordinate 67,100 of QVRM01001739.1, forward strand.
TTTCTTTTTTCCGCGACAGTTACGCGACATTGTGGTTGATGTGATTTTCACTATCGCCGTTGCGGCTACGAATGTCGTATGATGCTGTTTTTATTGCTGCAGGTGCTGGCGTTATTGCTGTTTAGACTGCGGTTCTATTGTAACATTGTCATCCTCTTTTACGTTGTTGTTGTTGTTGCTGTTGTTGTTGTTGTTGTTGTTGTTGTTGTTGTTGTTGTTGTTGTTGCTGTTGTTGTTACCGTCATTATTGATGTGGCTTCTGAATTTGTCTCGTTAGCGGCGTCATGATCGCCGCTTGTTTGAATACGTTACCGTCAACGCTACCGCTACTGACCTTGCTTATAGCGCTCACGATTCGTGATGTTCTAGTTGTCCACCATCATTCCCAACACCACGATTCTCATCATCATCATCATCATCCGGTTATCAATGCTGTCGTCATTGTGGTTTTCATCGTTACTGTTGTCGTAATAGTAGTAGTTATTGTTGTCGTTGATATTGTTGTTGTTAAGGTCATGCTTGTTATCGTGGTGAATTGCGTTTTCTCTGCATTTTGGTGTTATTATTGTTACTGTTGTATTATAGTGGTTCTATTTATTAGAAGTACCGTTGTAGCCTGTATGGCCAGTTGTCGTTATTGTGCAAATTTTGGTCATCAACATTGTAATCATGGCTTGTTGCTAGCGTTGCCGTGCTTATTGTTGTTGTTGTTAGTGGTGGTGGTTGTGTTAGTGTTGTTTCTTAGGCTAGCAGGAGCAGGTGCTAACGAGCCTTAACCAATCCGCCGATAGGTGTTTGATGACTGGCGTCACGTCTGTGTTACCATACGTCGTGTGAAATTCTCGGTAGTCACGACTCCCCCCCCCCTCCCTGGATCTATTCAATCAGCTAAGTTGTTATCGATACACAGCGACACTAGTCGACATTACAGCTTTTTCTAGCGTACATGACACTGAAGCCGTCGGTTTTACGTCGATACAAAAAAATCCTTTCGGGGCTGACTCTTAGCCAAGATTTAACGTCTATGGGACTACTTTTCGCATTGCTTCGTAGACGGACTACCCCCATAAATACAAATCGGTGCAACGGTGGGGCTCGAACCCGCTCACCTATGTGTCTCATCCAGTCACGCAAGCCACCACGACGCCGGGCTCGACTTTACGTCGATACAATCGCAGTTCAGATTAAACTGACGATGGTTTCAAGGCTCGCCTAACAGGTTTCAACTGCTTTTATTCTGCTCGCACTCGTTCTACCCAACAGTTGGAAATTGACGCCTATATTGCCCCCCCCCCCCATCCCCTCAGGACCCCCTGAGAGCTCCATTGAAGGGGGTACTGAGGACTGGGTACGGTCGATATTGCCTTATTCTTAAGGCTGCCGAACACGCGAGCCAAAATTCGAATTCCCTAAGCAACACAACGTTTGTCTCTTAAGCTAACGCTATGTGTACGATCTACAAAGATAAAACGCTGTCATAGCAATGCACACAGTGCCAAAGACAATAATTCCCGGCCGTCTACAGCTGTAACGATTTAAGTCTTCAAAGCGTGACCAGACTTACGTATGTTGTTGACCACTAAATCGAAGAAAACAGCGGCATTCAGTGCGGTCAGATATCACGGTCGCGGTTGCTCGAGCACTTGGAAACCACAATACACGATTACTTCCTCAACATCACCAATTTCATCAACAAACTTTAGTGCTGTAAGATGTAAAAGTCCCTTATTAAAATTAAATAAACATGTTGGCATCAGCTACGTATTGTTTTGTCCAGTGTGATCTATATTACATAGACTGGTGTAGAGAGAGGAAACAGCCAGCCCAGAGAGGAAACCCCGGAAATCCATCTATAGTAGAACATAGATAGAGGCAGAGAAGACTGGTAAAACTGACCTGAAACTAACAGTACATTTTGGAATACATACTTTGGAACCCACTGCGCGCACACCTTTTGGGAAGTAGCCGTGTTCAAAAGATTGGAAGCACTCAGAGAGTGGCGGCCCTTCTTCGTTCTTAGAACCAGCTCGGTTCTTAGACCGATACATTCGAAGCACACAGCTCCGAAACAATCAAATCGATTCCAGACAGTAGCCTGAAACTCCATCTGTAGTAGAACTTAGACGGAGGTAGCGACGACTTGAAAACTCACTTGAAACTAACAGTATATTTTCGGATACACACTAACTAAGATACACTGGATTATTAATTAACTGGATTATTGCGGAGCACACAGCTCCGAAACAATCTAGTCAATTCCAAGAAAAATCGACAAAACTTACAGAAAACGTCACAGGACAGAAAGACACGTCAACAAATGTGCTGATGTCTCTGTTACAAAAGCAGCAGCAGCAGCCGCAGCGTAAGAAGCAGTGAAAGACAAATACAAAAAAAACGACGCAGAAAGAAGATAGGGAACAAGTGCCCTGGCAACGTGACGACCGCGTGGAAAGTCTGGAAAGGAAAAACGCCAAATGCTCGTAGCGGGCGACAAATCGAAGCTGACAGACATGCAAATACGAACACAGAGCAGAACGGTTCGTGGTTCGCCACCCTCCACCACCAAAACTCAAGGACGGTATGCAAATTAAATTTTGCGTCGCTTTCGGCGTTGTTGTTGTTGTTGTTGTCGTCGGTGGTGGTGGCAGCGGAGGTAGCTATGCCATTGTATTGGACAGACGCAAGCGTGGCCCTGTGCGATCGCGGTCCGCCGGGACAACGGGAATTTTCGCTTATCGCCATAAAAACAACAAAAATCTTTCACGCTGCTGCGAGCGCAGCTAGCTGACACGCCGCAGAATGGACTGCCGCAGTTATCGTCACTCGTCGTGTCGTTAGAACTTCTAACAAAGACTAACAACTACGCTACGAAAGCTGCTCGCGCAAACAATGAGCGTGAATTTAATTTACCCTCGGCACCTAAATGTGCATGATACGCTTTTCTGGTTGTGCGAACAGCAAGAGTCGTGCGACATTTGTCACGCGCTGGTTTGTTTGTTCGTTTTGTATAGCTTGAGGAAAGTTAGTCACTTTTGGGCACCTGTCTTCTGTGTGGGTGGGTGCTTTTTCGCTCGATTTTTAGTAGCTGCAATTTTTCGAGCTGAGATTACTTGCCTCGTTAGATCGGATGACGGATCCAGGAGCGCTCAAGTGGTCAGGATAGCCTCAGTCAAGGAATGCCATAGAAGGTTTTGCGACAGCTGCGGTAGGTCGTCACCAGGGCCAACATCGTTCACCCTGTCCACGCTGTTCAAATGATACGATAGCGTAGCGTAGACACAGGGTAGATATATCACATGCAGTATAAAATACCAATTTGCATAATTAGTCCATTATGGTACAGTATCAAACGTCGTCTGAATTCAAGTAGAGTTGACTGTTTCCAAGGTGTTTCGGCAAGTCAACTCGGCAGAATGTATAGCAATTCAGATCTTAAACTTGTGCGAGTCTTCTAATTGGTCACAGTGTTCCACTTGAAGTTTGATTCATAGTTCTTCACGGCGTGCCGGCTAAACCGCATCGGTAGATATAGCGGGAAAACCGCATAAACAGCTGTGCAGTGTATTCCGTCAGTAGGTTCCGCCAAACACTCTTCTTTTGCATTTTGCACCTCATAGTGGCCAGCACAGATTCCTTCTGGTATTCCCTTAGACTTCTCCTGCTTGTAGGCATATAGCAAATCGCTATGCGCAGGGAGCATTAAACACACAGGCTTACTTATCTCAGGGCTACACATTTAAATGTTTCAGGCATCCGTATATAGAGAATATCTAGCTGACTAGCTTCACCCATGGCGTTTGCACCTGAGCAGCTGTAGTCCTAATTACTTTACTTAATGGTTGCGCTTGTATTACTTTAACCGTGTCACGCCTTTTGAAGTGAACGGTCAGCAAGTCTGGCGGGGGTAGAGGGATGCTTTGGTTAAACGCGTTAAACACGTCAAAACAACTTACTGAACAGGCTCAGCTTATCATACCTTTGTCAACGATTATGGCAGTAGAGGTCGTTGTCACGACTTAAGTTTTCTGCGCAGCGCACTACCTACCTTTCTATAGCTAGGCGTTCCGCTGCTCTGTCGTGGTTTTTGGTCTTTTTGTTGATGTTAGTCGGATTACACCAAGCTAAGTTGATTATTTGGCATCGCCTTGCATTCGGGAGGTCGTGGGTTCAAGTCCAGCGCTGGACATGCATAGGTAAATAGGTTTTCATAGTTTCCAATATTATTATTATTATTATTATTATCTTTGGCCAGCAGATGAAAACCTGAAGCCATGCTAGGCGCAATTGTTTACGCGGACAATGCAGAAAGTCCTCGGATCATAGACGTCATCAGTTTACGACGAAGTGTTCCCGCTCGTCGTTTTGATGTTGTCTGCGCTGACAACAAGCTAGATTTGCTACAGTCTGGGAATACAGGCTTAGGTTGCGTTGGAGATGTTCTCTCGAACGGCGATGAACATACTCCTCCATTTTTAACAACATGACTATTGCTTATCTTAGGCAGCACCTCAGGCAAGCGGGATTATTAGAGCTCGCCTACTTGAAACCAAACCAAAAGAAACTGAGATTCAGCATGCCGGTACAAGTCAAGACCACCATATTCGCTAATATCGTTGCTGAGCGTGCTTTTTATGAATGGACTATGTCACATTATTAAATACAATTGTTATTTTACAATAATAGGTCATTGTAAATACATCCCTTTACCTGGTAATAAAGGCGTTCTCATGTCACAGTTGAAATTCAGAACCAACATTCTCTTTTTTTCTATTTTCTTGACGTTCTGCCCATCCTATGATGCATCTAACAGTTGTTGGTAACCCATTGAAGTGCTAGTAGCAGGTAGGGCGTGATCGTTTCCTCAGCTCTTTAGCCGCCAACGGCCTCCTTTATTTTTGACTCGACTGTGATGGAACTTAATTGTTTCGAGATCGTCGACGGAAACTGCAATCAGTCTCAGGAACCGCGGGCTCAACTTGGCAAGACTTTATTTTAAAACGCATTTTCGACTCTCATAATGGACTAAGATGCCTGCTGCACCCATCGGCGTCGGGTTTTCGAACTGGACTCATTCGGGCTTTCTCCAGCAGCAACAGCAGGACAATGTGCTAAATAACCAGGTCCTGCAGAAGCAATCACCAAAACCAGGTCTTGAATAGTCGGGCGATAATCGGCCTTCATGGTTGCCGTGGCAACGCCCCGAAGGGTTCGAACGAATGTTAGCCGCCGAAAGTTGGTTTTAGGATACACCTGCTCTAGCATGGTGACGCATGACGGGTCAAGGCGAGCCCGAGTATCCCGAGGTTGCCCGAACCGAGCGTAATCCAGCAAAAAGCATACGCAATGGTCGCACTTCATACTGAAGGCCATAGCGGCAGCAATAATAACGGCAAACCTTCTAAGTCAAACTACGGACTATTAGCTTAGCGCGCTCCTAATCAACATCAATAAGTATGGTTCGTTGGTTTTGGTGCGCAAAATACCAAATGCAGCTTACACACATGACATCGTGTTCGCTTGCCTCATATTCTGCAGTGTAAACGACTGTCTACGGTGGTACCGTAATGTTTACTAAGTATTACATAATAAAATGATCAGATAGTGAAACCAGTTGACACCCACCCACCACACCCACACCAATCACAAAGATCGCGTGCACACGTTTCTAGGTAGTATAATATGGGTATATAGGTCGGATAACCTATTACAACACTGCACAACGTCCTGCGTACCTTGCTCCGTAGTATTTCAGATGTGTGATTTGTGAGAGGACGCGCCAGTGCATCTCGGGGCGATCTAGGGTCGCGCGAACAGAAGTTTTGGCCAACACATGTCAATCAATGGTAATGGTGGTGGTGTTGGCGTTGTCGTGATGTTTTGTGTACTCACTCTGTTTCGTTTGATCAGTCATAACGCGTGCCGCGTCGCGATTTTGTCGTCCGCATTGTCGTTGCTATCATCAACGAGGTGTCGCGTTGAGAAACCGACCCATCGTCGAAACGTGCATGTCCGTACGAGCGAAACGCTGGCGCTCGCTTTCCGTACGCGATTGCATGCGGCACCACCGGTATCGCACAGCCAGTGACTGTCGTTCGCGTTAACCAGCACCAATTCCAGACATTGCGTGACCGCAACACCAGCATAAACTGTTCCACTGGGTCACGTTTGACTAAGCGCACGCGGAGCGCCTGCTGTGCTACCGCTGACAACAGCTGGCGCCAGGCGTTATTGTTGTTGCTGCCGCGCACGTGATCATTTTGGGCCGCTTTTTGCCAGCGCAAGCAGCATGGTCGCGTCGCGTCACGCAAACACAGAAATCGTCTCGGCTCGTAACGGTAACGGAACAACTCGCAGCTGAATGTTGTCGCAAGCGCAAACTTGCGTAGGTGCTTGCAACAACGACGTCAACGCGCACTGCCAGACAGACTGACTAGCAGTGTCTGGTTCGTACGCTAATTGTTGTTTCGCGACAAAAATCTAGATCGTACCTAGAGAACAAAAACAGTCAACTAGTTGGTAGCAATAGAGTTACTGGTTGCCTGAGATATCGTTTATGTGCTCTTAAATGTATCAGTAACTTGAACTCAAATCTTAAGCAAGCCTTAATCTGCAAAAGTGCACTGAAAGGATAAGTGTCGCGCCGAGATCGGTCCGCGAGTCGCCGGCCATCTTCGCTATTTCGTCACGTAGATTTATATATGTACATACCTTTTTGTTAATATTACAAGTTTTATCAATGCGGTGTAGGTATTGCTAGAAGCAGACATCGTGGCCCATTAATAGTTGCGCGAGTGCAAGTCGTGTTCAAGGCATTAAGTACCATTTTGGAGATTTGGCAGTACTGATTTTGTCCACTATCTAGGTTGGCCGGCTGGAGTTCTTGCTGGTTCCATTTGCTTAGGGTATCTTTGCTGCTCATAAGTGCTCCCTTGTTCGTGCGGTAATTCAAGGGGCTTCTTGAAGCCGTTGAAACCAGTTATTTTACTGCCTAGGTTCCAAGGAATCTATCTAATGAAGTCTGGAGCCGGAGGATTTTTGCAGCTCCACAGAGGTTTTGACATATGTTTGCTACAAAGAGCACACAAAAGCTGTTCCTGCGAGAGAAGCATAATGAGAGAACTTTATCCAAAATCACGCCCAATTACTTAGTCAAGGCGTCGATATTACTTGGCGCTCTTTCAGACAACCTAGAGGAAGCTTTAGGCCGTTTACAATAACTGCTTTCGTTTCTCTATGAAGCCAATTAAGATGTGGAGCGTGCGGAGGTGTTAACAACGAGGTGGCTTTAACAATGATTGCGGGGGTGCATCACAATCTTAGAGGTTAATTATTTAAAATAAAAACAAAACAAGATTAACGTTTTCACTGTTTTCTGGTTATTTCGTGACAGCCGATAGCATCTATAATAGAAGCCACGTTCCTCTGCAAACAGCCAATAACATAGTCTGCCTCAGAAACATCGCTTCGCGTTGATCGCCCGTAAGATCCTGCCTAAGTTCTGTAAAACATCTCAAAAACTTTGCGGTGACACACTTAACAATCAGAGAACCAAGTGTCTCTGAAGCAATAGACGTGTGGTGACTCTTTGACAGCTCGAAATAATTTCTTCGCTTTCCAGAATCTGCGTGGTCTGCAACCCAACACTCGGCAGATTGTGGATGGGTCGGATTATTTTTTTAATAATAATGAATAATATTATTTATTATGTCTAGGAACAACACAATTAAGTGGTGTGAATGTGTATCCTCATTATTTTATGTTTTTCCTCTAATTATTATTATTACTATTAATAACGGCTTATTATTAATATGTACAATGGCGAATTTATGAATTATATAACATTAATAATAATAAGTATTAATACAAATATTTTTTGTGGCATGTTAACCAATGTTACAGTTGTGAGATCTGAGCAATCCTTTTAAATGATTAATTTATTCCATACTGCCTAAAATAGATGCGTTTCCCCTGCAAATGACCAAAGACAACGTTTGCCTCAAGAATTGATCCTCTCTTCGATCGCTCGTGACCTCCTGAATTCGTTTACTTGATTCTGTGAGGAATACTTGGGTTCTCTTAGTGATTGTTTCTAGTATCCTCATAGCGATAGGCACAAAGGGATATTTTGTTATCAGACCAGCGTATTTGTTTCTTTTTCTGGCTTCTGCGTGCTTCGCTACCCACCCGACTCAACTGAGCTGTGCTGTAAGTAGGAGGCTGCGGTTGTGTCGTGCACACAACCGCTGAATTCTAAGCAAAGCATTTTTTCAGGTGACTCTAATGCAATAGTCGCCCAATCAAGTCTTTGCAAACGGACACAAAACTTTTCGGTTCAAGTGTAGATTGTATACCGGTGTTCCTAACAGACCACGCTGTTTAGCTCAGCATGTCTGGATGATCTACTGGTGCTCTTCAGGCAACTAAGTGGATATAGGCTACTGGAATCCACTATATCGTCACACAATTTGCACAAAAATAGCTTGCAGACAAGAGCGCCGATCCTAAGTGCTGAAATCATGCGAAAAGGTTTGAGATCCAGCATGGTGCCGAGTCAAGGCGAAAGTAAGGCTTTAAGCCAACACTCACTGAGAGTAACTTCTCCCGCTAAGAACACGGCGCGGTCTCTAATCTCTCTGCTCTTTTTTGGCTTTTGGGCTCATCCAGATTATACTGGTCGAGGTGCTCTTCTAAAGGGCTCGGATGTAGCATAGTTCTGACAGTGCCTCGTGCTTTATTGGTTTTATGCCTTATTTGTGGTCGAACGGCTTTCTTCAGCAACAAGGCTGCCACCGGATCGAACAAGTGAAGCAGCGAAGCTGGCAGGCGATAGGTCAATATCTCATCTAATTCTCAAACCACCTTCACGTATCGGAAGACTTGCCCTCTGCCAGGTGTTCTCTTATAAAAGGACGTTCAGGACTTCAACAAGTATGTTTCTGCTGACGCCACCATGGGCGATTAGTATTTCAGAGCAAAACAAGGCAGAGCATGTACGCTGTACATAGTTAGATCTTGACGACCCCAAGCTGTATCTCCCAATTCAACGTGCAGCCTGAAAATGCATGTTTGTCAGTCGTGGACGGATTTTGGTTTGAGAGCCTCTTTATTCATAGAGAGTGCATATGAATTGCCGTCTCGCCTCACAGAGACTCCCCTCCCAATAATAAATTATTAATATTACTAATACGGCATCCTATTATAACGGGAAGATGAATTCTACATTCGCTAGACATGTCGCACATCGTAATCCAAGTTGGAACTGCGTGTGCTACAATAACCCCTGACAGCACGCCGACTGGTGACCTGTCACCTGGCGACATCCCGCGTTATTTGCTTGCCGTAGTACTAATGCTAATAACACAAAAAGAGCCAATTTGACATCCCGTAAAGATAACGTTTTTAAGCAAACATTTGGTTTAGCTTCGATCGAAATAGATAAGTAGATTCTACTCATTGACCGTATCGCTTTTGCATGAAACATTTTAGTTTGTTAATGCAGGACGAGCGATTAGAAACGCCTTGCTCGTACACAGCCATATCTAATTTCCCATAGAGTTCCATGAACTTTTGAATCGTAAAAGCCACTTACGCCTTGAAATCTCCATGACTTTAGCGATCAATACCAAGCAATTTATATTTTTGGATTTTAATGAAATTTGACTCAAATATAGCAATCGAGTAAATTATTCTTATTTGCATCTTTCCGTCAACGAAAAGTTCTAGTGAGCTTAAACAAAAACGAAATATCAATCTTGCGTTATTTCTATAAAATTTGGAAAAATATATGACCAATTAAATAAACCACGCCGAGACTGGGAGCGGGATCTCAAGGGTAAAGCTCCGCCAGTAAGCGAGGTTTGGTACTATATAGTAATAACTATTTCAACTATCATCGGCATCATCCTTACATATATTAAGATTAATGAAAAAAAACAAGCAAAGTGAATTTGAAATCCCACGTATGACTGAAAGCAGTGACAGAAAATCAGCACAAGCAAAAATGCCTGAGAAAACGGCAGAGGAAATGACTCACTGTGCCAAGAATAGACCGTCGTCTTTAGAATTTGCGCTATGAGATAAAGAAATAAAACATGCATGTCACGCCTACGGTACCAATAATACTAATCGGCAAAGCTATACGGCTGCGGCTACTTCATATGCCAGCTATAGGACGGAAGCTTCCGGCAAAACTTTTTCTGGTATTTGATACAAGGTATTTTCTTGCGCGTAAAGGTCTATTGGCAGCGCGCTTGGTTTGTCACGAATGCCACGAGCCTCGTTGTTTGTAACGACCGAAGTCGAAACGACAAGGCCCGGCAATGAAAGCAACAACACGCAACCCTTTTCTCTGCGCTATACAGAACGTTCCCACGCTTAACGTTTAGATTTCTGTTAGCCGCAACGCATGTATACGGGCTAGTATTAATTAACACAACAATTATATATATATATATATATATATATATATATATATATATATATATATATATATATATTTATATAACACGCGTTAGTTACGGTACATCGCACGTGTCATGTCTCTGCTAAATTCTGTGGTGTTATTTAGCTCGTAGATTGCCGTTGCCCTATCCTGTTAATGATGTTTGCACCTTTTTTTCGTCAGTTTAATTTAAGCACTTTGAAGTTCAGTGCGAACTGATTATATGTTCTGTCAACGATAAGCTGCTGCCCAACGACCGCCGCAAAACAACACACGTCTATTAACATCGTTGTGATGTTTTGCAATCGTATGCTATGCAAGAAGAACAAGGCGGTCTACAAACTAACTATTCAGCAGTTTATCTCGCGTCCTAAGCGCGGCAAGGCGGTCCTAAACTAACTATTCAGCAAACGTATCGCCCAGCACTCGATAAGCACAGCTGTAAGCGTGCGAAGCTATTTGCAGAGATGTGTTGTCGACGATTACCAAACGAGCCACAACAGAGCGTTTATTCCCGCATCTCTTCGTGCGCACCAAATCAGGCAGAAAGTAGTCTTACATTGGTAATTGCGTTAGGACGCAATTGTTGAAGGACGGTGCCGTGTCCGATCCATATTTAGGGTCGTCGACTAGCGCGACTTATTTGATTAGTAGTCTGATTTTTGTAAAATAAAGTAATCAGATTTTTGTAAAATAAAGTAATCAGATTTTTGTGAAATAAAGTAGTCACATTTTGGACTGTATCCGCCAGGTATAGCGGACCGGGTACGGTGGCAGACGCGCTCATTGGAGGCGATGCAGTTGTGGTACCAAATCAAACTTCTTTGTTGCTGTGGCAGTGGGCAGTAACCGCTTCGCTCGATGCTCGCTGACCATGGTGGTCCGCTTAGGTGAAAATTGTGAAATGCATACGCGTTCCTAACTATCCCCCCTCCCCCCCCTCCCGCGCAATAATAGTTCGCCCCTAATGGAAGCTGGCAGTGTCTCCTAGAAGGAGGAGGAGTAGTTAACTAAGTTTTGTAAGCAATTATCCCACTGTTACTCTACAAAATGCGTAAATAAAATCGATTATGTGGATTGTTATTTTTTTTCATTTTATATTGCCTATTGTTATTATTCTAATATTCCATATTTGTGTTACTTTGCTTTGTTCGCATTTTGGAGTGGACAATTGTCTCCGAGCGAACGTGTCACAGATCACAGGTTGGCTAAACCAGGGGTTAGCCCGGTTTAACAATGTGCCTCGAACAGACGCTGCATTTGCTCATTCAATCAATGTCGAGCGACAGCCTCTGATGCAAGAATTCGGATGCTCTCGAGTATCCCGTCGAAGCATTAAGGCCTCTACCGCGCGCTTGATCGGCTGAATCAGCTTGAGTGTATTGGGGGCTGCAGCTCCATAATCTCGAACGCCAACGGACAACATTCGTGCGGATAATCAATGCTAGAGTATTCCCTGCACTGGTTAGCCTCAGCTAACCTGGAGGCGGAACACAGAAATATATGTTTATCTCAGTGCCATCTAAGTTTACGCGTTTGGAGAATTTTAGAGAATCTCAGCAAACTTTGCACCAATATAAGTATCTTCACTTGGACGTTCCTATATGTAAATCTGAACTAATATATTAAAAATATTAATCTTGTGTATTTGTTTTTGTTGGCAGGCATCATAATTTGTTTTTGGTAACAATGTTTATCGCTTTGCCCAGTGTTTGTTTACATCTCTGTGAATGCACAAGACATAGCACTGCCAGCTATGGCTATGTTGCCTGATACTGTTCCGTGGTAAAGGAGCCAGACCAAACACGTTTTGTGCGCATGTCAAAAATTGCGAATTAAATATGCTAATCTAGCACAGATTAATCGCATGTATTGTATGTATATAGTGCAATAATATTTGTATTTGTCAGTAGTCAAAGTCTTGTTCATATACCACACCATGTGAGCATCATTATATCTACCGATACGTCGGCAGAGCGTAACACAGATTACCGGCCATTACTATTCAGATCATCTTGATGTGTTTTGTTGGCCGTTTACCGTTTCGTGTGTAGCCGCTGGGGCAGTGATGCTGTTTGCGGGTTGACGTGTCCAACCTTGGCCGTTACCTTTACCATACAGTCTAGTCAAATATGTAAACAAGATTTGTTGACGCCACTATATATATATATATATATATATATATATATATAATATATATATATATATATATATATATATATAAATATATATATATATATCTATATATATATATATATATATATATATATATATATATATATATTTATATTTATATAGCGCACTCACGCACGCAAACAGATGCGGGGTATCGGCGTGTGGTGATGTTTAAGCTATCAGCTAGTTAGATATTAGAACGGCCGGCAGTCCGTTGTTGCTTTTTGTCTGCAACACGGGCTCTGGGGGGGGGGGGGGCGTGCGTCACGATTGCACGATGCTACACAAGGTCCGCGCGTCCGTGCGTCCGTCCGCCTGCCCGTATGTCCGCTTCGATTATGATCGACTACCCCCGCCATCTTCCTCCGCCGGAGAAGTACCCCTTCACCTGTTTCGTGCCCCTCTTCATCATGGCCCCCGTCCACTGTGTCACACATCGCCACTACACAGCCTCCACCAGTTCTCCACTAGCAGTACTGCCGTAGGCAGTAGCTGCGTGTCCTTCAGCCACTTTACCAGCCACTGTTACGTATTGCTTTGTTCAAGAGTAATGACGCCATCATCAGCGTCAACAACAACAAGAACAATAACTGTAACAGCAGCAGCAACAACAACAACACAACAACAACAACAACAACAACAACAAAAGCTGCCGCGGCCGTGCTGAGACGGCAGAAGCAAGCAGAAGTCAACATAAGCGATCTGTGTGTGGGTAAAAATCACAGACCCAAAATTTACCCACAAATCTGACATAACACAGGCGGGCTAGTGCACCCCCCCCCCCTCGTGTATAATGCATGTTATAGTATTAACAAGAATAAAACCAACGACAACAACCACTACTGCTATAACAACCGCAGTTGTTATAGTAGTAGTTCAGCATAGTACTTCAACAACAATAACAACAACAACAAGCACGTCTACATCAATTACCAGTAGACAGTAAGAGCATAAAAAAAACAGCCATTTCGGCTACTGTTGCTAGTACAGAGCAATAACGTCAACGATAGTAATAATAGTAATAATGTTAGCCACACATTTTACGCTTCTACTACTCCTATTATTACTACTACTATAGAAACAACAATGTAAACTGCAGCTTTGATAAAACACCGATGTTAATGACAACAACAGTAGTAAGAACGTCAATAAAATAACAAACATTTCAACAACAAGTATAACGTAAACAGCAACAACAACAACAACAACAGGTACAGCAGCAGGGCACAACAATAAGCGCTACGACCCCATAACGACCCGCGTAGATATATAACCGTTGTGGTACGGCAACCGGCGTTCGCACAAGACCCTGAATATTGTGAGCAGTGTTGGCAGGCTTGACTCTTTTGTGAAATATGGCCGCTGTTGATAGCTGCCAACAGTATACAAATCTTATTGTTTTCAACCACTGTTTTGCTTTTTTCAGTACGCTTGGCTTCGAAATAGACTTGCCCAGGCATTGCTCACATCTCGCGGTATCGCAGTGAAACCTGTACAGTCAGTATATTGACTCCGAGACTCTTCGTTTAAGCTGGCATTTTCCTTCATTGAAAAACTTTGCAGAAGCTCTCAGAGTGAGGGCTTTAGCTGATCACCGAGACGGGGCGTATTATTCACTTGATATGTATACCTAAATACAAATGTCACCCTTTTATATCAGGGGTGCTTAGAGCGGCAGATATTCTGCTATATTAAGGGTCGTTTCCTCAATAGCACTCGTGGTAGCATGGTACAGACTGAACTGCGCGCAATTCACACATAAAGACGTAATATTGCCCTGTTACGGAACGCAGTAGATGGTCGCGGTTCGTGATAAACCTTTCCAGCCAGAGCGAGGCTCAAGCTGTGCTTCAGTAGGCATATAAGAAAAAGTAGAATAAAGGCGGTTGCCTTAACCATGGTGTTGACGACTCTTCGACAAATCGACCTTAATTAGAATATTTATGCTTCTCCTCCGTCCTTTCCTCAGTACCATAGATGCGATTCGCTGGCTAGAAATAAAAACTAAAAAAAACTTTACGTCACTGTGGCAATAAACAGCTTTTGTAAACAAACAAAGAATTACTTCAAACACAGCACCTGATAAAATATACCACTGTAACAAGACATGTGAGTCTGGATTCCCGCTTTTCCTCTTTTGCTGCTGCTGGTCACAACGCTTCTGAGATAAAGCACTTGAGTTAACGCCGCTGGAGCTAAAAACAAATCCAATTATATTCAAGGCAAGTTTCCCAAATTAAATGTCTAAAATCGCCTGAACGACAGGCAACAACGACTAGGGAGCCAGCTGAATACGAACCCATTTCATTGGCTAGCCAAGAGTATTTGCAACAGCAGCAACAAACAAACAACAACAACAACAGCAGCAGCAGCAGCAACATCAACAGCAGCAACAACAACAGCAACAGCAACACCAACAACAACAACAAGCTGAATACAAAATGTCAATGGTCTCCTCTTTGGATTTGTTTTCGTGTACTCAGATGTCATATGCTTAACGAAAGTACTATAGTAGTATTCGCGTTAATGGATTCCAACAGCAATAAGCTACATAACGAGGTCACAAGTGCTTTAGATATACATCCGTGCTCAGCAGCAACATGGTGTAATAGTATCTATTGAGTTAGTGTCGCACTCGGCTGTATATATCCCTTAAACTGGCTTTAAAATACGCCCATCCTCCTCAGCACGTATCGGTTCCTCGTTTCTCAAATGCTATTCATAGCTTTTATCAGAGCAGAATATTTTTTGCCGTAGAAGAAAACCCTAATAGATAGAGATACTCATACGTTCGACCTCACTAACGAAAAATTAATTATGTTACTTTAGATTACTTATACGTATTTCTGAACGAGTATAATATACTTCGGATATTCATAAGAGTGGATAACATACAAGAATCAGTGGTAGCTATCGAAGGCCGTCGCGTAGATCTTGATCGACATTTTGGGGTCTGTATCACCTGAAAGGATTTGTTTTCCGTTAAGCAGTTTGAGTCTACAGAGACCTATAAGCACACCTGCGGACTATATGGGTCAACGTCAAGATAGCACTTAGCATTGCATCAGGCTGAGTACTGCATAAGCTTCTATCAGGTTAGAGTTTTCGAGGCGAAGCTATTGGGGAATTATGCTCACGTAACAGTGCATAGAAAGCTCCGTACCCACGAGATGATTCACTATACTGTAACATGAAATTTGGCATATAGTATATGCATATATATATATATATATATATATATATATTGCATACGGTATGCTAAATTTTATGTTACAGTATAGTGAAATCTTTCGAGGATTTAAAGCTCTTTATGCATATGGGTATATATATATATAGTCTAGTCTGAAAATGATCACGTTGACTTGAAGAATAAAAGCGTTTCTCTCTCTCTCTCTCTCTCTCTCTATATATATATATATATATATATATATATATGTGTATATGGATTACCTATTATTTTCACGTTCTCGCACACGTTTAGCCACACTACAACGCCGCCAACGCCGCTGCTCTGTGCTGACTTATAGCGTTTCTCGGGAAAAAAAACCTTAGAGAGACGCAAAGTTTGCTTATTTGCACGCTAGCGCAGGGCATGTCTTGCTGCAAAGCAAAGTGTCGCGCTGGCCAGCCGACGACGAAGACGGCAAGGGACCGCACACCTGCCAGGAACAGCCAAGAATGTCCTGCGACAGGCAGGACAGCTATTATTGCGTCCTTTCGCTGGACCGGTACTTTGCCGTGTCGTCGTTCTTTACGGAAATTGCGTTTACGCCGAGACGCCGGTGGTGAACGTCGGTTGAACTTCGCGTCAGCATGAGCATCAGTGGCAGCTATAGTAAGTATATGCGCGCTCGCGTTAGAATCTGGCTGGAGATCTTTGGCGCACCCGGCGCAGCGGGACCACGCGGCAAATGCCTGCACGCCCGGGGATGTCACTATGGCTCGTTCTAGGGACACGTATTGAACTGAAGGCCCACCCATGTGGAACTTCAGCCACCACGCTCAACGCGCCGAGCTCCGATCCGGTGCAATGAAGCTAACGGTAACAGTAGCAATATCGACAAAGAAGAAACCAGTGCAAAATTTGTATATCTTCCATATACACACTTAGTTAGTCGCATGGTGGACCAAGTCTCGCATGGTGGACATTTGACCAGATTCGTTCTGCCAAATCGAATTTGTGTCTTGGATGGAAGCGCTAAGGAAGCAAGAGTAATGTGTTTTTTTTAGCTTTATTTCGAAAACCTACGTGACTAAATACCCCAGAACTGCTACACCTGTTAATAATTGTATCTTATTAATTATGGTTTATTAGCACCCTGCTTAGGTAAACTATAAGCACAAACAGTAAACAAAACGAGTTTTTATTTCACATCACTGCACCTTCTGTCGTCTTGGTAGTTCTGTTATCGACTGTAGGGCTGGGCATGCTGCGGCGTGGCCTCTGTCGCACTGGCCTAAGTACCTTGCGCACCTACAACACTCCTAAGGATCGTGGAATACTTTCGCGTTGCATGCCATGTATTGAAATCCGGGGGTGCTCCTGCGAAGTCCAGGTGTGCATGTTCGGCACACGCAAGGAAGTGCTCTGCTTCTTGGGCCCAGTCTTTCCCGAGCGTCACTTTGTCTTCGATCCACGACCCCTAATGTTGTCGTCATCACAGCCATTTGCATCAGTTGCCCCTGTGCCCTTCCACTGGCTGTCACACACAGTGGTGCCGTCGTTAGTATAAGCAAAAGCCGAATTGCCGCAGTTTCTTTGGCATTACCACAGAAAAATAGCTGGATCGACTCGCCCAGCGAGCAAGCGTCCACTGAGATTTCTGTGGCTGTGCCATGACATTTTGATTTAGGGTCTTACAACTAGCGGCGAAGTGGTTAACAACACTTGTAGCACTGAGCAGCACAGAAGGTTCATGGAATAGTCTCACGACTACATGTTGCTTTAGCTTCCGACACACTTCCACCAGGAAGCTGTTGCCGAAGAATGTCAAGATAGTGTGCGTCTGCATATCTGTAAGACGATTTATTCTGTGAGACTATAGTACCGATAGAATTGCCGATTCCGAGATAGCAGTTTGAATCCGGGTTGATGATCTTGCCTTACACCGTATTCCGAGGCGACCCTTCCGCTAGCTCCGATGGCTAATTTTGAGGACGAACTTAATATAGTGCTGGAGAAGGAAGACGACACAGCAACCTCATTCCCAACCTCACTCACATGGCTATAAGTGACGCTGCTCTGTTGTCTTATTTTTCCAGCACTATATTGAGTTCGTCGTCTTTCGTGAAGGGAGACTCCTCCATATTCCCCGGACGGCCTTTGCGATATCGTTATAGATTTCAATAAATCTTAGGGGCGTGATCAGTAGCGAAGAAGACTACAGCTCTCTGGCTTACAAAGGTTACTCTTGGCAGTTCAACCACCTTTGGGGCAAGCGTTCGCCTATGCCGAGACACCGTGCTATGTTCCGAATCATTCGGGAGTTCCTCACCGTGCATCATCCATGCTAGCGGAAGGTGGATTCTGTTTCTCCTTTGCTGACACAAACCTTTGCTGCGAGCATTACTTAACCTCTAGTAGCCCACAGCTCGTCTTTGACCGACAAGTCTATCAGCATCTTTACAACGAAATAAAGTATAAATAAAAGCTTGTCTTACGTATATTGGCTGGCGTCAGATTTTTTTATAATACCGCAAATTGCAACACTAATGTGGTTCTCCCTGATCGTTCAGGATTTTAAGTTGCCTTTTCTGCTTTGCTTTTTATACCCAATATAAAATCGGTGGAGAAGGCCGTATTAGCAGCATTAAAGGCGTGACGGCTAGAAGTAGAACTGCTGGGTAATATAACGTACCGCTTGCTACTGTTGTACCCATATAAAAAACAGTACATTGGCAGCACAATAGTTACACGTTATATATATACGAAAGAACGAGGACAAGGGGTGAGCGAGAGAGAGAGGGAGAGTGGGGAAAGAAGGCAAGTCTTGCAAAAGCGTAAGAAGGGGCCAAAACAATGGTTAGGTCAAGTAGAGCAGACGGAAGCGCCCACGAAGCGTAGGTCCATTGTGCATCAGTGAGAGATAGCATAGTTGAAGAGAAGTGAAAGCAACAGACATGAAGGTAGCCAGATACTACGGGAACATACTAGTAGGGGAAAGCCGGAGATAAAGGCTCTACGAGACGACAAGTATTCGGAAAAAGAAGGAGAGAGAGAGAGGGTCAGGGTGCATATAAGTAGGCAGGGACAAAAGGGCAAAGAGGGCAAACCCAAACACGAATACGTGCATACATACATTCGCACCTGATGACACTTCTGTACGTGCATTCATCTACCGCCGCTACCTGGCACCCACATTCATTGATGGGACCATCGCTGGAAAGAGGAGATATCAGGGCGATACATTTCCATTTGACTCTCTGAAAAGGACGCCCCATCGGTTGGGCCGGCCCACCGTCACCCCCGGGGGTTGGACACATTTGGCTTCCCCCCGATTCGTGTTCGGTTCCGTCGCCGTCATCGCGCCCGGGCCCGTACGTCGTATGTATTTGGCGCCGTATCGGCCGTCTTCCATTCCATCGTATGGTGGCGCCTGTTCTCTCGTTGTCGCATGCATGCTTCTGCTACAGCTTATCCGGCGCCACTAGTGGTGCTTTGCTACGCGCAGCAGAGTACGTACCCGTCGACATACGTCGACTATACGTCGCTGTGGCAACAGCAGCAGCATCAGCAGTAGCAGTAGTAGTAGTGGTAGTGGCAGCAGTAAAGGGCATGAGGGGTGACAACATAGGTTAGTCTTGGCTAACGCGGTTGTGAGGGGGGGGGGGGGCGTTGAGGGTATGTCCGGCGCGAATACCGACCGCGACATGCAATGGCAATGGGCTTGCGGACAGACAACCAGACAGGCATTCATCTCCTGATCTTCTCGCTATGTCGATGCTACGCTTTCTCTTCTGATCCCTCTTTATATCTATATATTCCTCTTTCGCTCTCTCCCTCTCCCTCTCTCCCTATATATCTCTAGGTCCTTATCTCTTCTCTATATCGTATCTCTTCAATTCTCTCCGCCGCCCGTATCGGTATACGGTATATCCGTATTGCGTACGACAATAGCATAGAGGATTAGAAAACCAGCGGAGAGTGGTGCCCTTTAGGGTGGCGCGGCGCCCATCAGCCAATATGAAGTTCTCACGCATGATACCGATCCGTTCCAACGATAATCAATGAAGCAGAAGGTGAGTCCGAAGCGCGCGCTTGCGAGCCACTGAGTACACGAGCGGGCGTGACGCACATGGGCCACAGCGAGACACACAGAGGGAATGTCGACCTCGTGCACGGCGACAACAACAGAAACAACAATGACGAAGAGAAGACAAAGCACTCCGCTCTGAATCGGAACGACCCACCACCATTTGGTTTCCTCTTCAATTTGCCTTTTCTGTTCTCTCTTTCTAAAGATTTATCTTTCTCTCTTGTATATATATATATATATATATATATGGGGCTTAAGCCCTTCCACCTTCTCTCGCTCTGTGTTTCTTCTCTGTGTCAAGGTGTCTCTCGTTGACCCAGTTCAGTTTGAACTATTTAAGAAAAAAGGCAAAATTTTTGTTTGCAGCTGCCTTCTTCGGTGGATGGCAACCCGGTAATAAGGACGCCACGGCGAAATGAAAAACAAAATAGCTGACAATGAGCAAAAAATTACAGAGAGCAAAGAGATGATTAGCACAAATGTTGTCTTGTGTAGACGATTTGTCGGCCTTTATTATATAATACCGACACTCACTAAAACCATAATTCGTCTCGTTTTGGGACACATCTTGTGCATGTCGCTGCGATGGACATAAATGCACCAAAATAAGAGCATTACATGATTTCCCAAAGATTCTTCCCAATTCTTAAAGTTTGGACGAATGCTTAGAAATATTAAATTACTTTTCAAGGAACACCTTATTCATACCGCGGTATTGAGCAAGACACACAGCAGAAAAGCGTCATAGCAATTATAGCGTCATCTTTTGTAGTTTTGTTTTCTAAAGAAAGTTAATTAAAGTCACAATTTTCTCCGATACCCTCGCTCTTGTCTATTGCTGACTATTGTACCTAACCTGCCTGGCTGTGAACTCTGCTCTGCAATCCCACTTCGTTCACCAACGTTTAACCCATATTTTATTTGTGACTTCTTTAATCCTAATACTAAATCCTAGCGTACTTTGAACTTCCCTTTTTATACATTTTGACATCTTCGTGCCCCCTTAAGAAACTCCCTGGCGCAACTAAAACGGCAACTTAATGCAAATCTTATCACTTCTTTTTGTATTGTTTCTAACTTCTTTCTCAATCCCGCATTGTGGACCAGAGAGGCATTACCAAAAGTCAATCCTGGCACAACCATGTATTTTAATTTAGCTTTCTTCCTCCGTAATATCTCTTCTTCCTCTAATTAATCATCGCCTGCAGCCATTGTCATCTCAAGATACCTATACTGACTTTTATAATTCAATTTTATTTTCTGTACTCTAAGCTTCCTTGCCTCCCTAACTCCATTAAATACTATAATTGCGCTCGAAATATACAGCATTTTCTCTATCTGCCATCCTAAACCCCTTCTATTAATCCTTTGCGCTATTATCTTTATATACATAAAAAAATCACCCATGACAGCGGACAGCCTTGCCTCACCCCCTTAGCGACTATAAAATCTCTAGATTGTTCGGCTGCTATTATTATTCTGCTATATATATATATATATATATATAAGTGTGAATGTCGAAGTGGTACTCGCTGCTAGAGCTGTGTGACTTGTGTGTTCCATTCTTGTTTCCAAGAAGAAGAAATCTCGAGCTAGATGCGAACTATGAACAAACCACGCTGGTATTATCTTTCCGCTTCCCTAAAAATGCTGTGTCGACAAACATTGACCTACCGATCTAGTCACAGGCCAAAACCAAGACAGGTCACCCACTCGACAACGATAATCAACCAGGCTTAGACTTATTGACTAATTAATGGCCAGAGTTAATCACCGCGTAATAGGGTAGCATCGGTATCGCCTGTCCGCAAAGAGCGTTCTGTGCTATTTGTGGACAAGCTACACGTGGCTACTACTACTACTACTACTACAGCAACGATAATCAATGCTTGTTAGTTACTAGACAGATTGGTTAGTTACCGTACGATAGCATCGTATTGTCGTGTCGTGCAAACGATGTGTAAGCCCGTCGAGAAAAAGCGCGTCATGTCAATCGCTTGTTCGTTTTTGCGTAAGTTAGCTATTCCATTATATAAGAACGCTTCTGGGTGATTTGCTTGCCAAACGTATCCTACGCTAGTTCAGATCATATATATATATATAAATATAAGAAAGTACAAAGCGAATGTAGTCGTGTGTATCAGACAGCTGTTGACCAAATCAAATTACATAAGTCGACAGCGACAATACATAGGAATATCACTCGTAATGGTAAATATCGAAAGACGCCGATATTTCTATTCTTCGTGTGTGCCGTATCTGCACCTCAGATCGCAATTGGAGGTTTTAGTTTTCTAGATACAGTGAGTCGCACCTAAGATGCTTTAAGGCGTGACAAATGCAAAATCAATCTTGTAAATCATTTTACATAGCTATGGCTGCAGCTACAGAACTACACTCTATTCACTCATTTTGGTTTTCAAAAAAAAAAAAAAAAATATATATATATATATATATATATATATATATATATATATATATATAAGCATTTTCTAATGCTTATTATTAATATTATCACATTGAGCGTATAAACTGCACTTCGCTTTGAAATGATAGCGGTCGTAACTATCATGAACACGTATATGATTGGGCAAAACAATATACTGAGATTAAAACAAATGCAAGTCAGCACTGCAAACTGCTAGCTATAAAGGACAACGGGCGGCGGATCTGTTACGATACGACGTGGTTGGGACTCGTGTGCTCTACAGTCTGTACTAGCTTCTAGCAAGATACAAGATTTGTAGCGTATCCTGTACCTTGCCTGTTCTACTCGCGCCTGCCGGGCAACTGTTCGTGCTCAGTTCAGTCGTGTTTGAGTTGAGCTTAACCGCTGCCTCGTGTGTTGTTGCGTCGTGGTTTTGCAGGCGTGCAATGGAAAAGTGTTCACGATCGATGATGGGCCGTCTGCGACCATCTCGACTGCTCGTGACGGCAGCCATATACTTGTGCGGCTGGTCGCTCGGATCAGTTCAGGCTCAAAAGCCGTACACTGGCGACGACCGATATCCAAATCCTCACTCGGAGCACGAAGGTACGTATTGTTTGTTCTCTACAAATTGACTACTTAAATACCTTATATAGTGATATATATATATAGTGAGGGAGACAGATTACTGCAGATAGTACGGTTTTATTCACGTTGGTAAGGCAACTACGGTGCAGTACCCCGGAAACGTGGTCGTCCAATGTACTATGATGCCTCGATGAGGTTCTTCTATACGATTTAAGTTCAGTACTCAGTCTCAGACGGCCCCCCTCTTAGATGTTAATCCCACAAGGGTAGCTGCGTTACTTCTTTAGGTGTTAAGCGAGACGAGTTTCGACGTAATGCCAAAGTAATACCGAGCCTGGGGGGGTGGGGAGGAATCCGGGTTTAGTGGGTTTGCGAGTCTCACACTAGTCACGCAGGCTGCTAGTGGCGCATGTGCATCATGCATTACCGAAACCTCCCAGAACAAAAAAAAAAAGCGAGACGAGCTCCGGAAGCAAGAAGCCCTGGACTCAAAGTTCCCAGTTGTGGCGCTAAATCAGTTCTGTAATTTTTGAGCTACATCAGCTGTGCAGTGACAAGGGCAAGACTCTGCCAACGTCCACCGTTTTAAACTCTAGAAGTGAAAAACTATATATATCTTTATATTTTTTATGGGGCCGTTTTCTCCGAACGTCAATTTTATTTGAGTTTAGTAATTATTGAGTACCTTAGTGAGCTTGAAACTTTATCGATTGTAACAGCTTTGCCTAATTGGCAGGTCGGACTTATTTCACGCCGCTTATATCAAGTGTAATCGAACGCACTTAATATGCATAAGAAATTCGTACATACTAAAACGGCTGGCCGATGCCCACTAGTAAAAAGCATACTTATGAAACAAAGCACATCTCGCAAACGATGCTATTAGTATGCACTTTTTAAGATAATAACGGTGTGATCCCTACAGAGAGGAACAGCGAAATTCCAGACCATTGTCATGGTGTATTCTATCATGCCTTATGTTTGAACCATTTGTCAAATATTTTGACGAATATTAGAGAAAATCAGATGCTGGCAACAAATCTACATGATCCCTGTCAGTAGCATATTTGTACACTTCCCAAGAAGGTACCTTTGTGCATATTTGTGCAACCTTACTCCGTTTAGTATAGCGAGCAGGCGGGCGGGAAACGTAGTGCTAATATGATTATTACTCTAGTCATGTATAAACATGCTGAGTAAACAGCCATAGGCTTTTAGTGTAGCAAATTGTACATGGAGCCAGTTCTCCCACAAGAGTAGCAGCAGCAGTAGCAAACTATGTCGACCTTAAGGCACCTGTCACTCATAGAAGCACATGGAGTCGCAGAAACCCTGCACTGCGTGACGAAGTGTTATGGATTGCCGCTTGTACTGCAGGGGAAATCCATCATCCATTCTTTGTAGCCGAGGTTTCTGGAACGTCAACTGGTAGATGGTAATCTAATGGATAGGAGCAATTAATAGCCTTCGCGATGTATTGTACATCTGTAGTTCTTACCACAAGCACACCTAAATATGATGCTGACGCATATGTTCATAGAAGGACGATTTATGGGCGGCTTTTTTCTTTGTCGTTCATGATTGGATTCCATACTGACTGAGAATCGTCGTACCCAGAGGTCGTCATTTAGACATCACGCAAGATTTTTGGGAGCCGCCAATCTTTACGGTGGCTAGAGCTCCGTTCCGCCTTTAGAGTGTTCGCAGCAAACGGCGTCATCCGTCTGCCAAACTAAAAGTGTCGTGCTGGAACATTAGGATTTAAATATTCCGGTTCCAATACATGTCGAGAATATTCGATATTCACTAGAATATCCCACCCGTTGCACTTCAAATCGATGCGACACAAAGTTCAATTTGCTGCGACGTCACCTTAGTAACATTCAAAGTATTCCTCCTGATCTATCCTTATATCTCTTTATAGCAAACATAACAATAAAATAAATACTCCTTATCTTTTCAACAAAGGTGATGTAATATATATATATATATATATATATATATATATATGGGAACTGACATGTATATATATATATATATATATATATATGGAAACTGACATGTATATAAAAGATTTGTCGAGACTTATGTAAAAGACCACAGGATCTCGACGAGACGACAAGTTCCTGAAATAAATGCTATCGATGGTGATAACAAGTCTGAAATGATCAATGACAACGGAGCAAACAACGTTACAGGTTTAACCATATATATATATACGTCTGAAAAAAATTAATAAGCTTGTAACTCTCCATAGATCTGACTGATAAAATGTCATTCAAAACGTAAAAATATAAGTGACTAAACATTTAATATCTATATAAAATTATTCATATTTTAATTTTCCTAGTTTATCCATTGAAATTGTGTTCTACGAACATGTGTTTTATGTATTCTTACTACATGGCACCCACCATAGCGTTTCCCCGACAAAATCCAGCTACACCTTCTATCTAAGAAACTTGCAGTCCCGTGGAGCTTCTGCGACCCATAATTACATGCGTTTTAACAAATCTTTGAGATACATACCAGTTCACTTACTGATCCCCGAGTCTACATTGTAATTAGTATAAAACTATACTTTAACCAGTTCAGGTTGTTTACTCCTTGTTATGGGCTTGGTGTGTTATACTGTTCGTTCTGGCTCGATTGAGCTATAATGCGGGTTGGATGCGGCCGCCGTGCGTACGACCGTCACGTCCCACGCTAAGCATTTCTCATACGCTGTAGCGAGATGGTTAGTTTATCAAGTTTTTGTATTACTATCTTGCTTTATCATATCAGCAGTTAAGCTAGTAGTTGTGCTTGAAAAGCCGCTTAGTTCAAGCATGGACGATATATACCAGCCTTCCTGAGAGCAGACTCGGGCGGAAGACACATCAGTGAGTTTTCAGTCCGTCTGGGCAAGCTACCGAAACTCTTAAGACAGCTCAGCGAATGTAGCCCATTAAAGCTCACAGCCACTCCACATAGCTCATATACGAAGAGCTTGCAAAACCGAAGCGTTTAACCTTGGAGTTACGTACGCCAGAAGAAGTTAAGAACCAGCATGATGCCGAAAGCAGGGTTTTGGGGTAAGTTCCGCTAAAGAGATTTTGTGCTGCTAAACACATAGTAACACTCGTCTGCTGCTTGCTAATGAACAGCTGAGGCGGCGCTGAGGCCTGTCGGAGTGTTTAAATCCACCCGGCACTCTCTACTTACACGAGGACGGCCATCTGATGTTCGGATGTGTCTCTTGAAGTTCACTAGACAAATATTCCAAAGTTTGCGTCTATATATATATATATATATATATATATATATAAGCGTCAATTAAGAAGAAAGGTATAATGATAAAGCATATAAATGTATATATGTACACATACTCGTGTATAAAATGCAATTTGTCAGTAGGGTTTAAATGAAATTGATCTTTCCCTCTCTTAGTTAATTTCTCTCTCTAATGTATATATATATATATATTTATATGTCAGTTGTTATTTAATGATTAATCTATTAAGTCATATGGGTGGACGACCTATAGATTCAGTTTGGTTCAAAGAAGTGAAAAAAACGAGATTTTTAAGGAGCCAAAGATGAAGAAGCAACGAATCTGCGTAAAGTTCTGTGCTAAATACCACATCATATATTCTAAAGTATTGGAAATGTCACGAACAGCTTATGGTCATTAAGCAGTGGTCCGGAACACGGTGTATACGTGGTACCGTCGAATTTGCGACGGGTCTGAAGAGACCGGAAGGCTTTCGACGTCAGTAACAGAAGAAAACGTTAAAACTGTTTATGATATCGCCCTCCCCACGATTTTATGGTCAGTTATTAAAATGTTTATATATATATATATATATATACAGGGTCTTCTATAACGTATGTACGTATTTAAGGTTTGGTAGAACTCGGCAAGAAGATATTTTTTCTCAATGGAAGGAGGGGAGCAAAAACGTCTTGTCTAGTAGTTAGAATTTTTTTTAAACAATTAGTTATTTTGTTTATTTCTCTCCCACATAGTTGTGCAAACTACGTTTGCGTGAGAACCACAGTCAAGGTATGAAAGAACTGATCATATCGGCGTGTTCGGTAGAAAATTCTGCATAATCTGAATAAATCGGACGCTAGCGAAAGGCAAATAGCCAGATTAAGGAAAGTCATCAAAAGTCGATCTGTTGTTACGCCTTAATTTGAAGCTTTTACGTGCAAAACCGTAAAATTTTGGCATTACGACCGAACATTTATGCCCAACAGGCTATTCGCAATAGCAAATTTAGTGCCCGTCATTTTCGTACCGAAGTAATGGTGCTGCGTTACATAGTTGCCGAGTAACTAAGCTTTTTCGACAGTTCTGAATTCCTGCATAGGGTTGCATGAGAAAGTTAGGTGCATATTTTGTGGTTTAGTAAGACTCGGCAAGAAAATATATTTTTCCCAATGGATGGAGGGGGCGGAAACCTCTTGGCAAAATGTTACGGTGGTAAACGCGAAAGCTTTAACGTAAAACATAACAACGATGGCTGTCGAAAAAGCTTAGTTACTTGGCAACTACGTAACGCAGCACCATCACGTTGATACGAAAATCATAGGCATTGCATTTGATATTGCCTGAGAATGGTATTTTAGCTTGAATTTCGGGTCGTAATAGCAATTTACAGTTTTGCACGTAAAAGCTTCAACGTAAGACATAGCGACACATCGACATTTTATGACTTTCCTTAATCTATTAATAATTATCGAATATCCATTCTAACCCGCCTGTCTTCCGTGTTCAATTTGACCCCATCGCGAATTTCCATTTACTCGTTTATGTCTGTTTTACTCTCGATTTCATCATGTTTTTTCATACTTTTGCTTTAGCCCCGTACTATCCGTTGTATAAGTTTTACCCCCCCTCTCTCTCTCTCTCTTAAAAAGCCCTCTGGCGCAAATTAAACGGCAACTCATTTCCGTTTTTATCACTTACCTTTATGCTCCCTCTAACTTTTTCCAAAAGCCCAGCGCTGTAGACCGAAGTGGCCTTAGCAAATGTGAATCCTGGTACATACATGACATTCCATAAATTCCTTGTTACTATATATATATATATTAAACCCCAGAGATCCTTGTACCTTGCTGCGTTTCCTCATCTTTCAGCCTTCCCCCTCCGTGCTACTGATTTTTCCTCTAAATAAGTATTATCTGTATTCATTGTCACCACAAGATACTGGTACTGATTTAGATATTGCCATTCCCTCCCCTGAGACACTACCCCTCTCTAACACCATTTAATATTAAAATGACACCAATTAGTTCATTAAGCATTATGTCCAGCTTTAAACGTGCATTCAGAATTCCCTACACTTTGCTAATGTTCCGTTCTAACAATACCATACCGTCAGAATGTACATTTGCATGTGCACATTGCATATTCAGACTGTTGACTGAATAGGTGGTTCACGGCGTGTCGTGTATATAATGTACGGGCGACCATATGTTATGTGCTTACTGGTTTCAGATGAGTATATATATAAACATGGTATCATATATACATATTAAACATGTGTGTACCTATACATGTATCTGAAAGATCTTGTGTCATTTTCTTCCGAGAAACGACAGCGATACCAACCAGAACGGGGCAATTGCGGGCCTGATGATGTCGTCCCTCGGTGCTTCCAGTCGCGACTGAGGCCTTATCGGATTTGCAACACACCCTCAATACGCAAGGAGCGCTCTCCTCCCCATGGCTACCCCCGGCCTATAAGGGGCAGCCACGTCTCAGTGGCATCGGATTCCATTGCCAATGATGGCGAATATATGCACTCTGTTTCGTATGGAACAAAGACACTATTGTCATTATAATTACGGTTCTCCTTTTTCATTTCTCCTGTCGAGAACAACCCCTACGTCTGACAACACAACTACACCTGCATATACGCAACATAGACGCATACCACTTTTACAACACGTTTGTCGGCGTTGAGACGGCGTAACAAATACTGAGAGGGGTTAGTATTTAGTTTCTGCATTCTAGTTTCTCAGCTATTGATGCTTTCAACTATTTTGTCAGCTAAATTTAGAGACTTTTAACACAACTGTTATCTGTTTTTGTTTGAAGTGCTTGTCGCCTTCTGTCTGCCAAGAATTCCCCCCGTGCCTTTGCGATTGAATTGCGAGGACTTCAAATAAAATGTCTTATTATTATTATTATTATTATTATTATTATTATTATTATTATTATTATTATTATTATTATTATTATTATTATTATTATTATTATTATTATTATTATTATTAACATTGTTTAAATGTTACAATTGTGAGGTGTGAACGTGTACTCCTTGTCTTCTCCTAACTCCTAAATATTATTCCATGGAACCGACAATACAGCCGGCGTTTCCTCGGCACACTGCAAGCGACAGCAGTTGCCGTAGAAACTCGCCTTCGCGCCGATTCCCTGTGAGATCTGTAATCCATTGGCCCAGCTCACTGATGAATCTCTTGGTTCCCTTGCTTACCGGGCTCATTGTTTCCATCGATATTGGCACTACGATATAACTTGTCTCCAGTTCTTGGTACTTGCGTTTTTTCCCATTATCTGCGCGCTCGGCAACCCATCCCGCTTCTAGTGAACTGTGGCGTATATACGAGGGAGCCACTGTACAGGACACTGTAGCATCCCATACCAAGCATCTGCCGTTAGCCCATAGCGGGAATGTTACACCGTCAGGTCTTTTGTCGTCATGAAGTCCTAATCTGGGCTCGAGCGTGCTTGGTATACCAGCTCTGCGTAAGGCTCTTCTTATAATTGCATTGATTTCAGCGTGTCTAGAAACTCTACCATGGCTTTTGATGCAGCTAAGAGGGTGAAGTCCATCCTCAGTTCCTGTGGTACCACATGCGCGGCAACTGTAGGGGTTGCAAACTGGGGCACCTATTCGAAGAGCTGTTACAATGCGGAATGAGGTGTTGTCCACCATGGTACCCAGCTGCGGGGAAGGGAGACACTTTAGAAAGCATCCACTAAATGTGCCCCGTGCTGCCAGAAAGACAGCTTTTTGCACTGGAGATTGGAGGCTGTCTAACAGCTCTCTAGCTGCAGCGCTGCATCTGTAGGAGTCCAATGTATGCTGTGTGGGACGTTCTTGCCAGGGGCCTGGTCCAATTGTTTGTCTAGCTATTAGCTCTGCAGCGTCTTTGGCTCTTGTGATTCCTTGGCGGATGTCTGGTTCGACCGACGTTTTTGCGAGTTTACCAAATTCCAATAGAGACGCGGCATAGCACATGGGAGCCAGCTCCGCCGCTGATCTAATACCAAGTCCTCCTTCGGCAATTGGAAGAGTTGCTCTTTTCCAAGTGTCATCATGCAGGTCGACGTTTAATACTTCACCTAAAATGCTTCTTGCGGTATCGTCGTAAGCTTGAAGATCTTCGTGACATTTAATAGCTGGTGAAGTGCGCAGAGTATAGTTAAGCTTTGGCGAGCCCAAGCTGTATCTCCAGAATTATTATTATTATTATTATTATTATTATTATTATTATTATTATTATTATTATTATTATTATTATTTATTTTTTTTTTTATTATTATTATTTTTATTTATTAATATTGTTTAAATGTTACAATTGTGAGGTGTGAACGTGTACTCCTTGTCTTCTTCTAACTCCTAAATATTATTCCATGGAACCGACAATACAGCCGGCGTTTCCTCGGCACACAGCAAGCGACAGCAGTTGCCGTAGAAACTCGCCTTCGCGCCGATTCCCTGTGAGATCTGTAATCCGTTGGCCCAGCTCACTGATGAATCTCTTGGTTCCCTTGCTTACCGGGC
The DNA here is from genome assembly GCA_003439945.1 of Dermanyssus gallinae. Lineage (NCBI taxonomy): Eukaryota > Metazoa > Arthropoda > Arachnida > Mesostigmata > Dermanyssidae > Dermanyssus > Dermanyssus gallinae. The sequence continues at coordinate 97,790 of QVRM01001739.1, forward strand.
CCATTGTTTCCATCGATATTGGCACTACGATATAACTTGTCTCCAGTTCTTGGTACTTGCGTTTTTTCCCATTATCTGCGCGCTCGGCAACCCATCCCGCTTCTAGTGAACTGTGGCGTATATACGAGGGAGCCACTGTACAGGACACTGTAGCATCCCATACCAAGCATCTGCCGTTAGCCCATAGCGGGATTGTTACACCGTCTGGTCTTTTGTCGTCATGAAGTCCTATTCTGGGCTCGAGCGTGCTTGGTATACCAGCTTTGCGTAAGGCTCTTCTTATAATTGCATTGATTTCAGCGTGTCTAGAAACTCTACCATGGCTTTTGATGCAGCTAAGAGGGTGAAGTCCATCCTCAGTTACTGTGGTACCACATGCGCGGCAACTGTAGGGGTTGCAAACCGGGGCACCTATTCGAAGAGCTGTTACCATGCGGAATGAGGTGTTGTCCAGCATGGTACCCAGCTGCGGGGAAGGGAGACACTTTAGAAAGCCTCTACTAAATGTGTCCCGTGCTGCCAGAAAGACAGCTTTTTCCACTGGAGATTGGAGGTTGTCTAACAGCTCTCTAGCTGCAGCGCTGCATCTGTAGGAGTCCAATGTATGCTGTGTGGGACGTTCTTGCCAGGGGCCTGGTCCAATTGTTTGTCTAGCTATTAGCTCTGCAGCGACTTTGGCTCTTGTGATTCCTTGGCGGATGTCTGGTTCGACCAACGTTTTTGCGAGTTTACCAAATTCCAATAGAGACGCGGCATAGCACATGGGAGCCAGCTCCGCCGCTGATCTAATACCAAGTCCTCCTTCGGCAATTGGAAGGGTTGCTCTTTTCCAAGTGTCATCATGCAGGTCGACGTTTAATACTTCACCTAAAATGCTTCTTGCGGTATTGTCGTAAGCTTGAAGATCTTCGTGGCATTTAATAGCTGGTGAAGTGCGCAGAGTATAGTTAAGCTTCGGCGAGCCCAAGCTGTATCTCCAGATGCACAGAGCTGCTTGCGAATGCATCGCCGTTAAGCAAGAGCGAATTTGCTTCAGTCCAGTGCACTTTTCTTTAAGGGTCTTTGAAATCGATCGTAAGCTTATTGGGGCTCCCAGAAGCTCCAGCTCGTCTAAGTCAACGCGCCTAGATTCTGGCAAGACATTCGATTCGAAGATTATTATTATTATTATTATTATTATATTATTATTATTATTATTATTATTATTATTATTATTATTATTATTATTATTATTTATATTATTATTATTATTATTATTATTATTATTATTATTATTATTATTATCGCCGGCTTTCCGTGCGTTCTAGAGTCCTCGGGTCTTTCGAGGGAGGATGGAAAAAAACCTGACGATCTGACGTTGACGCCCTTTGAGCGTGGCCGCATGCTTGTTTGGGACGCAGAAACTCTACCATGGTAACCGACTCATTAGCCCCTTCGATGGTCGGTACAGGTGCGGACCGAGCAGGTCATGCCTCCAGATTAGCTGAGGCTAGTAAATGCAGAAAATAAATAAGCGTCGATTATCCGCACGAATTTTGTCCGTTGGCGTTCGAGACTATGGGGGCTGCAGGCTCTCTTACGCTCAAGCTGATTCAGCGTGTCGGTAAAAGCTACGATCTTTCGACAGGAGACTCGAGGGCAGCCGAATTCTTGCGTCAGAGGCTGTCGCTCGACATTCAACGAGGAAATGCAGCGTCTGTTCGGGGCACATTGTTGACCTGGGCTAACCTGGGGTGCACGACTTCTGGGTGAAGAAGTATATATGGGTACGGAGGTACTGAAGAAGAAAGAAGCCTTGGAAACTCAAGAGAGCAAGATTTCCGCCCGCTGAATTAGAAACTCACGTAACTCTGAATGACGCAGATTCGCAGCTATTGATACAAGATACGTCGAACGTTGCATAAACCCGTAAGTGACCCCGGCCAAAGGATTAGAGTGGCACTCAACACTTCTCCGGATGGCCCATAGTACTGTTCTATGGAGATCTGGGCCATCAGAGAGTGAAGCTCAAGCGAAAAGGTGCAGGGCTTACACCCATCTGCTGGGGGTCGGGTCCCACACTGCTCGAGATGGGAAATGGGACCCTTATCCTTCTCTACTGGCAGCAATAGTACGTAAAAGTATTTCACCCTCCTCCATAACAAAAGGTGCTCTTTCAAAAGCCCGGGGTCTTTTAAACTACATTCAGCTTCTAATTTCTACACCAGCAATCTTATGTTTGTAAATTAGCTGTTGGACATCGTGGCTTACCTTAATGATACTGATAAAACATCCAACTGGTTCAATAAAGCAGCGTAACATGCTTGAGCCAGATCTATTGCACTCGATAAGTTAAGTCAACTCTCTTTGATAGGTGAACTTGCCCTCTTCCATATTTCGCCGTTTACATTTTTATTAATAATATTATACTACATCGTCATCTGCATTCAAAATATCACTTTGCGTCGGTCGCCCGTAATATATTCCGTGCGTTTTGCAATATCCCTCTAAATCTTCACGCTGCCTCTTACTTTACCGACCCTTTTAGGACCCAGTATCTCACGAGCAATAGACACGAAGTTGTAGCTTCTTGACAGCTTAAGGTATTTATCATTACTATTCTTTCTATTATTGCTCTCAATATGTATCAAATCGTATAGATGCACCTACAGACCCAACCGAAATAAGAGCGTTGTGTAACATTTTGCTCGTTCTGCACGGCCACTATAGCGGCCATTGTCGGGTTCTGGGTTAAAGGCAATGATCACCACCGTTGTTGTTGTTGCTATTGCTGTTGTTGTTGCTGCTGCTGTTGCTGTCGTCATTGTCGTTGTTGTTGTCGTCGTTGTTGCTGTTGTTGTTGTACTGCTCGGCAGCGGCGGCGGCGACGTTAACTGTATGCGTGCAATATACCTGCAGCATATCCTGACTTACATCCGCCTACACATATATTCAACACATACACACAAACACGCACACATGCCGTCGCTTGTATGTCGACGGCATACGTACAAGTGCGGTGCGGCCAATGACCAACCGGCCGACCCAGTACGCAGCGAGGCCCAGTTGTTCGGAGGCCACATAAAAGCGCCAAATGCCCAGCAGGGCCCGTGCGATCTTCTCCCTAGAGACACGCGTACAGCAGAGCCACCACGAACAGTACAGTCGGCGGGCTACGGGCGCCGTGCCCCTCATAGAGGCGTGTTTCGGCTTATTCGGAAGCCTCAGGCCAACTGAGGGGGGGGGCAGAGGCCCTTCTCCCGCAGACACCGTTGGCACAACCAGAGTTGCTGTTGCTGCTTTTGTTGTTGTTTCTATTAGAATTGTTAATATTTTTATTGTTGTTGTTGCTATTATTATTGTTGTTGTTGTTGCTATTATTATTGTTGTTGTTGTTGCTGTTGTCTTTCTGCTGGCATACGCCAGTGGACACACCGTCATCCACTACCCCCATTTTTTGCCGCCCACCCGTCCAATAGCCGGCCTGGATATACGCGCCCGTTAAGGCCTGTCTGTGTGGGGCCCTACACTGTGAGCTACAATGTGGTCGTTTGGTATGGCGTCACCTCTATGATGGTGATTGCGCGACATGAGGTCATGCGGGGCCAGAGAAAAATCGGCAGTGCGCATTGGGTACGTCACACTATCCAGCCGAAACAAAGAGAAACAGCAACAGTAACCTCTGTGTCACGACCAGGCCTCATATGGGCATTATAGCCACCGCCGTCAGAATCATTATCGTCATCATCGGCTTCTTCTTCGTCCCAGCAGTATTTCGTTGGTGGTCTTCTCCTTCTTGTATACCTCCTAGCGTAGTAAAGGCAAGATCTAAGCATACTGTCTGTACAGGCCCGTTTGTACATCTTCAGCATCACCACCACCACCACCATCAGTAGTATGAAATGCAGGGGCTACCGTCGCCTCCGCAGCCGCTATATCATCATATCTATGCTAATGGCACCGCTCTCCGAAAGCCCAATGGATCCCACTCTTCGCCCCGCTTCGACTGGTCGCCCAGTGGCCGAACACGGAGGGAAACATTTTGCTCCTCCTCTCGTCTGGCTCTCATGCGCCGGCACTGCTTGGGGCAAACATAGCGTGAAGCCCCTTCTCTGATCTGCAAGGAAGCGTAGGTCTTGCCGCGTAGGATTGCCGGCCGAGGGTATTCCGAGGACCAACCCCAGAACCAGCTGTCCGTCTAAGTCATAATGTTCCAGCCGTCACTGGCGCGGCCGCCCGACCACTACTAGCAGCAAGTAGTGGGGTAGAAGGAGGGGGTTCAGTAAATGTAGTAGTAGTCGTAGTAGTAGGAGTAATTGTAGCACTGGTTGTGATAAATAGCTCGAGCCCCACCTCGATCCGCTCCAACAATCACAAAATTAGCGTGGGTGCATATTCTTTCAGCTAACGGCACGTAATCGAATCTCGGCAGCAATAGCTACAACAACAGCAGCAGCAGCAACAACACTAACAACCAAAGATAACAATCGATTGTGGTTCTTGACGATAGGCGAATATTGCTGACTTGTGGGATATGCTTTATGATGACTAATATAATTATGCTGCGAGAACCCGTAACCACATGTTCGCGCGGAGACAATTGACCACTCCAAGTGCTAGCATAGCAAAGTTATTTAAATAAAATATATATGTTGTACGCGATGCCAAAAAAATATTGCTATGATATTATTACTAATACATATTTCGTTTGCGCACTTCTTCACGCTTTTAC